>CM052807.1:46111657-46130270 GCA_028533885.1 Nasua narica | reverse complement strand
ATGTTGGAGAGGATGTGGAGAAAGGGGAACCCTCCTCCACTGTTGGTGGGGATGCAAGTTGGTGCAGCCACTCTGGAAAACAGTATGGAGATTCCTCAAGAAATTAAAAATAGAGCTACCATGTGACCCTGCAATTACACTACTCATATTTACCCCAAAGAAGCAGATGCAGTACAAAGAAGAGTACAAAAGTACAAAGAATTCAAATTCTTGGATGCAATAAAGTTAAGATATATAAGGAAAAAATTACAGGAAATTACATGGAGATAACATAATTTTTTGAGAAACATGTCATCTTGGATATTCTGTAAAGCCGGGAATATCCTAGAGATGGTATCTGTGGTAAATCACTAAATCTGATGATTATCAGGTCTAATTTGATTTGAAGTCACATTGTGTTGTTTACCATGATAATGGAGAAAGCGATGAGTCCACTAACAATATAAACATATATAACAAGAAAGGAGAGCAAACTCAAAATCTTGAATAAGTATCTAATTTAATGAGTACAAGTCACTTTCTCTTTTATGATGGAAGAAATTCAACATCATTAAACTATCATCTGGCAGCTAACTGTCCTTGTAATACACTTCCAGAATGAAGTCAGATTGGTCCTTACTATTGGGAAAATGGGCAATCAGTATTGGCAGCAGCCAGGTTAGTCTTGGTTAATGCCATGGACTGAATGTTTGTGACCCACGAACTCATATATTGAAGGCTTAATCCGCTATGTAGCGGTGTCTGGAGGTGGGACTTCAGGAGATAATTTGATTTGGTTGAGGTCATGGGGGTGGAGCCCCTGAAATGGGATTGTGCTCATATGCAAGAATGAAGAGAACTCTCTCTCAGCTATGTGAAGAAACAGTGAGAAGGAGGCTGTCCACAAGCCAGGAACCCATCTCTCACCATGCTGGCATCCTGCTCTTGAACTTCCAGCTTATAAAACTGTGAGAAATAAATGTTGTATAAGCTACCAAGTCTATGATATTTTGTTATAGTAGCCTGAGAGAATTAAAACAGTTAAAGAGGTGCAGATCGCTTGCTCAGTAATATCCTCTATCTCTCTCACTATCGTCTCCTTGTTCATTAGCCCATTGACCAAACCCGGAACTAACTAGAAAGTACTTCCCCAAAGGTAATACAATCTTTCACAGAGTAAACCATCTGTCTGCCTGATTGTTAAGGATCTCTTCCACAATAGAGGCCTTTATTGAGCAATTATATGAGATATGACTATTCTCATTCTCTGTTCTATTTTAGAACATCTTCTAAATATGGACTAAAGAGTCAGCCAGACTGTTAGTCATTAGCCAGCAATCACTGGTGAACCTGACCTTGGTTTACCCTTCCTTCCTTTCAAAGCAAAGAAGTCTTCCCCACTGGGAAGATTTCAGGGTCATGCTGAATGGGGTTGTAAACCACAGCAGTCCACTTCAGCTTGTGTTAATATATTAAGAACAGCTAATAAACTAGGCTTGAGTTTTCTTTACACCCAGCCAACTGATCATAGGAAACTCTCCAGAAAGCCATACCAATTAAAAAAGAAGCAAGGTAGCACTAGAAAATCTGAGGGCATGAGTAATTGGCTTATGTAACTATTACCTTCTGGGTCAGCTTATTACTTTTCCATAGATATTATTTTCACTTGATTGCTGCTGTACATATTCAACTTCATAGTCAGAATAAGTAACACGCAGAATGGTAATACCCAGCTCATGATGGTGGCTTGTTAATAACTTTGAAGAATCTAAGGTTTTACCTTCTTGTGGCTAGCCTGGGATTACTATGAGGGAAAAGGAAGGCACATCATTCCCAATAATGTTCAAAATGGAATCCCAAATTTTTAAAATAAATCTTTTCGACCCCCAACAACTTTCCCCCAACCACCCAGAAAGCAGGGGAAAGAGAATTATTCCTTTCTAGGTATCTCAGAGGCTACATTCAATGACCAAATTGCATTGAAAAAGTGTATGGACCAGGTGAAGAAGAGCTAAGAAATTTTTGTGATAGAAGGTACATCATTATCAAATAGCAAATGGTCTAAAAAGCCAAAGAGGGCTCCTCTGGTGTGTCTTGAGTTAGCTGATCAGTAGCCTCAGAAAGTACCGGTGTTGGTGAACCAGGACCAGGCATTTAGGAGAATCTTTGAGAATCACAGTCCCCATTGAGCCAGTGGCTTAGTTTCATGTGGAGGAGGTGGGGGATAAAGTTTCCCCCAAAAGTATAACTGCTATTTTTCATGTAAAACTGAAATACCACAGGGGTCAGGAAGGATGAATTCTTGCATATAACTGTTCCCATTTGACAAACAATGCTTTTTGAGCTCTTCTCACTTTGTTAGTCATTGAGTCTGAATTAACCCACATGAAAAGGGGATGTCAAGTCAGAGAGTCACAAGACCTCCATGGGCCAGATACTAAGTTTTGACAAGAAATCAGTAGAAAGCTAACAGCTGCTTTTCCAAAGATGTGCATTTGGTAGACATGTCAAGGAGGCCATAATTTTAAAACCCTAAGGGCTGCCTCCACATGGAGGCTACCTCCCTTTGCTAGAGGTTCCAACTGGTAAAAGCATAAGTACCAGGGACCTGTAACTCTCCAGTACCCAACAGGTCTGATAAGGTGCTGCCCTTTGTTTTTGGTGGTGAAGACCAAAGAAACAGCAGTAGTTCTTTGGCTGCTGGGTGGACTGAGCATTGTGAATCCATCCTTACGGTCCTAAGAAGATTTACTTGGCAAACCTAGTTTTCTCAGTGTTTATCAGCACCCCTGTTGGCAGAAGTGCAATGGAGCTATTGAGATTGACATTGCTGTCTTGCTAAACAAAAGGACATCTCTATAGTAGAAGCTATGGATATCCAAGGGAAGAGTAATACTCAAACTCAATCCAAAACCCCTTTAGTGGCAAGTGGCAGTGGGATTTGTCCCACTATCTTCTCTCCTGAGCTCTTCCCAGATGAGATAACATCATTTGGCATTTATATGAGAAGGAAGTACCAGTGTAGAACACATCAATTTATAGAAGCGAAAAACAAACAAACAAAAAACACACAAAAAACAATACTTTGCATTGGCCTAAGGACCCCATTCAATGGATCTTGTTAGCTTATCTCCTCCATTGTGACCCCTGCACAAAATAGATCAGTGGGATCCTGGCACTCCTTCTCCCCTGCATCTGTGTAGGTTGGAGACAGGGCCCTCCAGTCTCCAACTTCTATAACCATAGAAGATGGAATCCTTCCCCTCTCTGATGTCCCCTTGCATACTCAGGAAGTAGCTGAGGTTGGGGTCTAGTGAGAGTCAGAGAGTGAGGAATAGGGTTGAGGAGAGATGGAGAGAGACAGACATACAGAGAGAGAGAGAGAGAGAGAGAGGTTCCCTGCCAGTAAGCAAGGCACATTTATCTTCAGTGCCAGTAGGCAAGGCACTTCTGTTTTGAATGACTGTATCATGGCTCTACCAAATGAATTTCTAATGCTTTTGTTCCACCCAAAGCTCTAAATTACATTTAGAGGCTCTTCTTCCTCCTCCTGCCTGGAGGAGAGTGAACAACAACAAATGGACCTAAGTTTAAGGCAGTTTGTTTCTTTCCTACATCCTGGCCGTCAGGCTCCTGGAAAGGCAAGACAGTAGAAGACCCTTACTCTCCCAACTTCCCCGCCATTTGAGTGAGAGCATTTGCTTCTGGACCCTGAGGAGGCTTTTCAGATCCTCTAACTTAGTCCACAAATGGCCCTTTCCTCTTCTAGAAAGCCATGTCTGTCAGCATCCTATCCTTGTCACCAGACTGTCACAAACCTTGAAGTGTCTGAGATTTTAATCTTCCAACAAGCTAACGAGTTAGCCTGTGACAGTTCTACAGATGCTGGCAGAAGGCACACAATTCCTGAGGTAGAAACAAAGGACTTCATTACTCATGGCAGAGTAGACAGACAAAGCTTCATGTCTACATTGGTTCCTTTGTCCCCAAAGTCCCACAGGGCTCAGGTGGATACTGTACACACAGTGGGTTTGTGTCACAGCTGAGCAGTCCTGCATTTAGGAAGCTTCAATCTTTCACAGGGGCCGTTAGCAAACCAGCCTGACCTTTGCACTCAAAGGACAATATAATCTCTATCTTCCCAGGCTGTTTTCTATGCAAATATCCTTAAAAAGATAGTGCAGAACATTGATTTGAAAACTAGATGTGCAGAAATATGATACTCCCATGGAGAACAGTCTTCCAACATATTTTTACCTGATGTTCCATGGTTAAGAAATCAGTCTCCACCACAGTCCAGTACTAAATCAATCCGTTAGCTATTTCCCAAAAGGAGAACAAACACTTGACAAAGATGAAATGGTTTTGTTCCAAAACCCTAAAGAATTCTGCTATGATTCTTCTGCATGGGCTTGTTGCAAGACCCTTAGATGCTGAGGTAGGCAGAATAACCCCCCCCCACCCCCCACCCCCCCCACCCCCCCCACCCCCGCCGCCCGCCAAAGATGCTTACATCCTAATCCCTAGAACCTGTGAATGTTAATCTTACATGGCAAATGGGCATTAAGGTTGCAGCTGGAATCAAGTTTGCTTATCAGCTGACCTCTGTACCTACAGTTCCTTCTGCTTTAGTGTCTGCTATTTACACTGTGGTATAAAAGAAAAAAATAGGGGCTTTGGATCAGACAAAGTGGAATTCTGATTCTATAGCTTGGACAAGTTATTTGGCCTAGGTCTCAAATTATTTATGTGTATAATAGGGATGACAAGAGCTATATTACAGAAATGTAATGTTTAAATGAGATACTATTACCAGAGAAGATGCTCAAGAGATGTTCATTTCCAACTTCTTACTCTTATATTTCGGGAGGGCTAGGTAATCAATGTACATCTTAACTCAAATAAAATAACTACTTGTTTGGTAGGTCTGATGTAACAGAGTACCACAAACTGAGTCCCTTAAGCGATAGAAACTGTATTGTCTTACAGTGTTAGAGGCTAAAAGCAAACATCCAGGTATCAGCAGAATCAGTTCCCTCTGAGGGCTGTGTGAAGAATCTGTCCCATGCCTGTTGCCTACCTTCTAGTGATCTACTGGCCAGCTGTGACATTCCTGGCTTGCAAAGCATCATCCCGACCTCTGCCTTCATATTTACCTTGTCCCCTCCCTATGTGCATGTCTATATCCAATGTTCCCTTTCTGATAACAGTATCGGTCACATTGGAGTGGGGGACCATCCTACTTCAACATGTCTTCATCTTAACAATCATATCTACAATCATCTTATTTCCAAATAAGGTCACATTCAGCATCACTAGGGGTTAGAACTCCAGGGTATGACTTTTGGAGGGACACTTTTCAATCCACAGTAGTATTCTAAGCCATCTCCACTGGCGACAGCATTTTGTAAAACCAGGACTTGAATGTTAATAATTGTCAATCCTGATATCATTTTCTTCTACTAAAGAGTGCAGGTCTGTCAGATTGTCAGGTAATAACGTCTACTATAATAATCTACACAAAATGTTTAATGAAAGCAATTACTGAAACATTTCTTTAGTTAAACATCATATAATTGTCTTCCCACAACATGACAGTATAACCAGAGAAGGTCACATCATTGTCAATGAAAGACCCTCCATAATTCAGGGAACTTTAGTACTTATCATCAGACTAAGTCAAACCACATTGTTTGATTTTCATATTATAATATCATACTTTTCAGGGGCTCTGATTAACAGTGATAGATAGCACATGCATTATGTATTGATTACCACTTTTAAAGCTGCTTTGTAGGCAGCCTCTCTTTAATAGTAGTACTGGACAGAGTGCAGCCTTGGGTTTGAAGAGAACTCCAGCAATAACAGTGTTCTGAGGATCGCTGTAACAGGGTAAGATTTATGCGATTCCCTCTCTCTCTTCCTCGCTTTTCTTTTGCCATAGTCATTTGATTGAGAAATGTGTTGAGAAACTACTACATGTAAAACACAACACTGATCTAGGTGCTAGAAAGCTTTACTATTAAGCACCCCACTGTTTAGTAAGGAGAATCAGTCATGCATCAATAATTATAATGTGGTACTTCCGCTTCTGATCAAGATAAAGTAACAGGAATTAAGCCTCCTGCTGAAACAACTCTAAAAAGCACAAAATCTATAAATCAATGATTCTGAAGACATTAGATATCAAGCAACAAAGGATAGTGAAGTTTCTGAGAGATGAGAAATAAACTAGGTAAGCTCTAAGATTGCCTCAGCTTACGGCCTGGAGAGAGTTTCCTGGCCATGGTGCAGGGAGGAAGAACCCAGCTGGACCTCAGTGGATCTTTTGAGGTGAGGAGTTGGGGCAGAGTTCTTGGGGTAGATTACAGGAAAGAAGTACCCTGTACATAGAGAGCCCAGGAAACCCAAAACAGTCCCCCTCCGCTCTTCAACTGAGGACTGATCATCAATGTAGGGGAGGGAATTATCTACGGCCAAGGAAAGAACCACCTGAAAGATTAGAAGGAATAATACTTGGAGCTCACACAGGGCTGAGAATAATCTGTTTTCCTGCCAGCCAGAGTAGAAAACCTCATAATTCACAGAGCATCAGGCTAACTACTCAGTAGTGGACCAAAATTAGCCCCAGACTAAAGGCTGCTCTGGTCTAGCTTAACAAAGCTTAAAATGGAATCCCAAAAGGGTCAGACTCTTTCCAAGTAACTTAAGCGTGTCTCAGAACAAAGTTCGAGAATATTTATAGCAATACAAAAATACTCCAACCTAACAAGGTTAAATTCACAATGTCTGGCATCTCGTCTGAATATTATCAGGCATGAAAGAAGCCAGAACGTCTGACCCGTATGAGAAAAATAATATGATGTGGGTTATGATATTGAGGATATTTATGAGAAATCATGGGAGCACAGAGGAAAGGACAGTGAACTCCGCTTGGTTAATATGAGTGAGGTCGGTATTTATAGGCCTTTGGGGAGGAGGAGTGAGCGAATGCGAAAATTAAAGAGTGAGCAGGTGTCATCCAGTTGAAGACAAAAAGTATTTGGGACAGACACCCCTGATGTCCCACAGCAGAGGCATGCAAGGACAGATTTGCTATGACTAAACAACGTATAAGTGGGTCAGTGTGGCTGAAGGTAGGGAGAGGCAAGAGAGGATTCAGGAGAGCCATGTCTGAATCAGGACTTAGGGTACAACCTGTATGGCAAATGTTTTCTGTAAAGGTCCAGATAGTAAATATTTTAGGCTTTACCGACCACATGTAGGTCTTTCTGCATACTCTTTCTTGTGGCTCTTAGGCCATAAATTCTAGATGCCTCCCGTCGAGGATTGAATGTGTGTCGAAAGCGAAAGATCTGTGAGGTTTGTATTTTAGAGAGATCACTTTGCCGAAAGTCTGGAACATACAACGTAGAGGATGAGGTGGGGGGACAGTTTAGAGAATGGTTGTGTTAGCTCAGCTGAGAGCGAACAGGGTGGGGAGGGGAGTTGGCTTTACGAGTCTGAAGCACTGAAGAGAAGTCTGCCTTGTATGAGAGATTTGGGACTTCCCGGCATATATCTCAGTTTAAGCCTCAAGCGTGGATAAGATCACACAAGGAGGGCAGGCTGAGGGAGAAGACGTGTTATCGAAAGACCAACACTCGCTAGACACCTTGACTTGTTAGCACATTCATCCTTAATGTTAGGCCGTATAGATGGACTTTACTACTCCCATTTTACAGATGATCAACCTGAAAGCTCGGAGGCGTTAGGCAGCTTATTCAGAGCTACCAAGGAGCAAGAGAGAATATAAAACCAGTCCATTTGGTTCTAAATCTTTATTCCGTTCTCCATTGCACACTACCCTCCGCTCTCCCTAAGACATCGTGCTGGTGGCCTTGGGCCACCGCTGTGGCTTCTGGTCACAGTGCTCCCCTCTCACTGTGTGTGTCTCTCTGTACTTTGCCTTCGACCATTCACCAGTGGTCCTGGGACCCAAGAACTGGCCCAGCTGCTCACAAAGGATGGAGACCATGCGTTGCCGCCCAACACTAATATACTAATATTTTACTCTTCCCAGAGAGCACAGCTCTCTCTCTCTGCGACGAATCTGGCCTCCACGCCCTCAAATTTAAACCAACCCCAAGGCCCTACCACTAATTCTTTAAAAGTTAAAAATTCAGATAGTTCAGACCCACAGAATTCACATGATCCTCGAGACACTCTCCTGTAGTGAGGATTTTCTAAAAGTCGAGCTAGCACTACAACTGTTCACAAAGAGAAACTGGCCAATATTCATAATTCTTCAAACATATGGTAAGGCAGAGCATATTTTAAATATCAAGAACATTTACTTGAGACCTTCCCAAATGGTTTCAGAATTTTATTTGGGGTTTGGACATGGATCAAAACACGTATTTACCTGACAGAGCGTGGCCTGCCTAAGCCTTCAGGGCGCGTGTGTTTTTCAGGCCACAATATTAAATACACATATTAATTAAATTCTACATCCTGTCTTGCACCAGAACTGGGAACGGCTTTGATAGATAGGCAGGACTTCATGGAAGTAACTCTAACATACTTCTCTTCACAAGAGTTTCCCCTTTTTATTTGTTCAGCATGGAAAACAAACACTGAGCATATGGAAGGATAACAGGGAGTGCTGAAAACTTTGAAAAATATTTTGTGCAGGTTTAATTTTGGTTACACGGGACTTAATGTTTTGAAGGATTTAGTGCAAATTTCTCTTCATTCCTAGGGAATTGGTCGATCTGAAAAACATAGAATTGTGCTTGTCCTTGAACAAGCAGGAGATTTGGGAAGGAGGCAGGGCTGTGGACTCTGTACAGATCTGTTTCACTCCCGGGAAGCTGAGGACATCAGGGGAGGGCATATTTTACAGAATTACACCAGTTCACTAAGAAAACTTGAAAAGACCCACGTCCTCCACTTCCCCAATATTTTACTCTAATTCTCTACTCCACCCTTGCAGAACTGTTCTTTTAAAACTAGAAGTTGCATAAAAAGACTGAAGAGAAATGCTTTTTAAATTTATTGGATTGAATCTCGATACCAGAAATCTATCAGAAATCAAACAGTAACATGAATCATGAAACAATGAAATTATGTAAATGTGATAGCAATAGGATATCAACTGAAGGACAGATCACTTGTAATATCTTGCTTGCTTTAAAAGTTCTTAGGTCTAATTTTCTGAATTTCTGGCTTCTCTCCATCCCTATATCCCCCATACGTCCTCCACAATTTCTTTCATAAGATCCCTTTGTTTCCACTGAGCTATCTTTCTTTGTCCGAAGTATCCAAAATTCCACTTTTCATGAGACATCTACTTTGATTACAGGTCAGGAGGGGGTACACAGAGACGGGAAAATGAAAATGTTCTCTCCTTTTTCTAGCAGAGTCACAAACATCTGACCATTCTTTGGCTTTAATTTCAAATGAAATGAAATGTAAAGGGTTCCTAGACAAATACTTTATTATGCCTTGTTACACCCCCTCATACTTTTCTAGGAATGTGGCTTATTGATAAATATTTCTGTAATATTAAATCTGTGGACAAATTTATTCCTTTTCATTAAAGGATCCCCCAAACAGTGATATTTTCTTCTATATGAAATAAAATTACATTTGTTACATGTGGATATATATACACACACACATATATATATATTTATGTGTATATGTGTGTGGGTATTATTTTCCTGTTTTTAAATGCAGCACTTTAAAAAGTTCCTTTTTTAACAGCAAACATAATAGCATATTTTGTCTTTAGAACTGTATTGTTTCTGTGAAATATGAGATCTCTTGTGGATTTATAAGCTCTGAGAAATATGAATATAATAAAGGAGGCCAGTGTCACTGACATATCGTGAACACCCACCACTTGTTTTTTAAATAGTAAATGCAAAACACATTCTAATTAGTAGCTATAATCCTGTTACTTGAAAGATTTATCAGTTGACTCTATTGCAAGTGTACCACCTTATAGATCAGAAATTTCTAGTGAAGATTTGCTTTACAAATAAAAGAAGATATGGCTGCATATAAATCTGGGTGTGTGCATAATTGAAAGAGCTATAGAAACGAAAAGGGGGAGGGAACGAGCGATTCCTGGAATTGATGCCCATTGAATCTCTGCCCATTTCTAAAAAAGAACCTTGAAAAAAACATATCCTGGCAAAATATTGGTTTCCATTACTTTTCATTTTCTCTTGCCAGGATCAGAACCAGATGTTCTGTAATATAGCAAAGTCTGTTCTATTGGCATTTTTGGTTGTATTAACTTCAGGAACTACTGGAAATTTTATGTGAGAAGATTCACAGGTGATTAGCATCCAAATTTCCTGAGACTTCAGAGGTTTTGATGGGGTTGGAGAAGAGATGGCACACAGTGAAAGTGTCCAAATATCCTGTGTTCTCTTCTTGATATGTTCATATTCATAATGAAATACATATGCTCATGTAACTTATCTTACAACATATGGTACAATATAATTGAAGAAAGTCTATGCAATTATTTCACCCCTCCAAAAAAAGAAAACAGTTCTACATTACTAATAAAAACTAGTCAGGGCTTAGACTGTGTGCTAGAGATGCAGATTTTAAATATAGTCTACCCAAATATCCCACAAGTTGAAGTGAAAATAAGAAAGGAACATGGTACGACTAAGCTGCAACTTGGGGTAGTGTCATTTTCTCCCCCCCTCCACTTCTAACCTACTACAAACTAACCTAAATGATTTCCAAACTGACAAGTAAAACATGTAGAACTTGAAGTTACGTAGGCGATCATACTTAAATAAGATCCGTGACTTTCATCCTTGGCAAATTTTGTTAAATTAGTTAATGAGGGGGGGATGTTTCTTAACATGTAACACCATATTTAAAAGCACCTCCCCTCCCCCCCACACACTACATTCAAAAAGCTGGCCAAAGTCCTTGCATTTAATAACATTTCTAATATTAAATTTTGGCAACAATGATGAGAAGCTTGCTACCCCTGGAAGCTCTGTCTCTGACGTAGCATTGACCCTGTGACTGAGTTTCAATTAGTTATGCTTCCATTTTTAATTTTATAATGGTGATCAGGTGAGGCAATGAATGACATGTACTTTAGTAAAGAGAAAAGGATAATAATGTTTTGCTTTAGTGAAATAACCTCTCTGAAGAGTCTCCAAATTCTTCGTTTTATTTACCACCTCAATGGTGGTGTGGAAACAAATGTGATGAGACAGAGCAGGTGTCTCTAAGAGTGAGAGGGCAAGGCGGTCACTAAAGTGTCAAACTTCCTATGTCCACCCCATCACACACACACACACACACACACCCCTCTATGAGTGAATTTCCAGCATAATATTTCATATCCTGTGGGAAGAATGAGGATCAGAAAGGTTATGGATGAAGTCAGGCAGGCTATGACCAGATGTTCAGAGAGTCCTTAATCACAATACTGCTGGACTGAGCTCAGGTCCTGATATTTTCCAAAAGCCCCTTTAGGAGGGTTTCTGGGGACAGGTCAACTAGAGTATTGGGCAACACTTTCCCTAAACATATTACAACCATGATCTGTCATAAAACTAAGCAATGCCAATACCCTTGTATAGATTTTTTCCATGATATATGCCAGTGAACAATACCTCAGTCACTAGTTGAAGCTTTATCAGCAATTACTTGATAACCCACTGAGAAAAATAGGGAAACATACACACGTGCAGCTCTGGGGGGTTGACACTGGAATTTAGGTAACAGGATGATAGAATGGAAAAAAGAGCCGATGCAGTGCAGGGCAAAGTGTTAATGGTAAGTCTCTATCTGTTTCACAATTTTCCCTCAAATTGGCTTTGACAATGAGATTCAAAATTACATTCAGACATGTTCTAGATTGCCAATGCTATGGACAATACTTTGTTTTTCTTCATCAACACTGCCCAGAGATGGACTTAACGATGTATTACTATTCTAATTCCTAAAATAGTAAATCAGCTTTGGGAAGAAGCTGACTCACTTCCAAAAGGTGGGTTTTGTAATCTCTGGAAGCATCAAGAGATATTTTTCTTAGAAGGTTGGCAAAGTGCCCCATTGCCTGGGGAAAGGGTTTGTTATCATATTTGCCAGAGTATAAAATATAATTACCCCCTCTGAACCAATATGCTTCAAGCTGCTCCCAGATAGCTAATCAGAGTTGATCTCAGTTACTATCCCCTGCTTCCCGGATAAAAGCAACCATAAGGCCTTGATACCAAGAGACTTCTAGGTAGCCTTCTGGACCATCTGACATACCCCTAGGCCAATGAAAGAGTGTATAAAAAGACCTGGCCCAGAGGAAAGTAGGAGGGCAATACTTAAATGTATTAAAATTTAAACTGAGATAAGTCAAATGCAGGAGTGTCTTATAATTTACAGATATGATGATCAAACAATTTGTGTTCTGAAGTTCTGAAAGAAAGCCAGTCCATCCTCTGGAAGTGTGAGCCCTACAAAAGAAAGACAGTGGTGGTTCTCGTTCAGAAAAATGGTAAACACTGTAACAAATCACGTCCCCATGCTAGCTCGGCACCTGTGAGACCACTGGGCTTAGATTTAAAGAGTTGAGCACTAATTGTTACAGCACAAGAGCTGCCCAAGCTGAGTCAAGAGATTGTAATTATCTTCACTCCCATGGAACCACCGCAGAGGGGCCAGCTTTGTGGGTTAGGGGAGCATCACCCCTGGGTAGACTGGTATCAGCTGTCAAAGGTGACCCCACCTGGCAGCACAAAGCAAGAGAGCAGCAGACCAGTGAGACAGACTTATGTTCTCCTTGCTTCACACTGCATCTGCTCGGAGGTTAACAGATCTACTGGGAGAGAGAAAGAGATTTTCTGGCTATTGTGACACATCATTAGCATTAGAGTAAATAACTGGAAAAATAAGTTTCCTACAACGACATTTGTTACTTGAGTTTGTGGAGAAATTTACACTGACTATCTATATTCACAAAGAAACCCTCTCAACCCTCAGATTACAAAAGAGAAAATTGAGGTTAGGAGGAATAATAGTTGGGGCTAGAGTTGTTGATCTAAATACTACACAGCAAGTTAGCCCCATGCAAGGAAGGAGAATCCATTTCTGATGGCTCTTCCAGAGGGCTATTCATTACATAGGGCAACATTTTCTGAAGTCCCACAAATTAAAGAAAAAAAAATGTATATCTTTTGAAAAAGGTATGTATAAACAATGGACTAATAAACTGTGAAAAGAAATCTCAAAAAATAGATTTACATTGAAAATTAGAAAAAAGTTTCAGAAAACAAATTGGCATACTCAATGAAATTTAAGAAGATATGGGCTGACAAAAACAAAAAGTCAAGAGGATGGACTATAAAGGGATATAAACAGGAAACACTTCCAGTAAACCAAAGTGCAATAACTAGAGGTAGTAAAAGATAGAAACGATAAATAAGAAAATGTAATTAGTCATTTGATGTCCAGACTTGCAAATTACCTTACATCTCAGAACAAAAAGAAGATGTTAAAAGCAAGTACTGAGAAGTGATAGACTTGGACAACATAGAAAAACAAATGTAAGTCTAAGTCATGCACCTGAAGAAGAAGCAAGAACTTTTGGTCAAAATCAAAGACATATCTGGAGAAAATATTCTGAACTAAAAAGCATTCATGTTAACAAATGTATAGGATTCCCATATTTTATGTTAAATAACATGGAGAAAGGCATGTCATTTCCTGAACATATGCAGAAGAAATATTTGAAATACAAGGGTTATGAAAATCTCCTTAAGCATTATGGATGTCTCACAATGGTATGTGGTTTTCCTTCACAATATTAATAAAGATTAATAGAGTGATGTAAGTAGAGAAACTTTTATAGAGCAAGATGATAAAAAATTACTTTTTATATGTGAAGAAAATATATTGGCAGATATGCAAGAATATAGAAGATATAGTGCCTTCTATATAATTTGTAATCGAAGACCTAAAAAAAAGACATAAGGTAAAATAAAAAGTGAAAAATTTAAGGCATGAGATAAGTAATGAAATGAGTTATACAGATTCATTTTTAATAATTATTTTATATATTACTTTAAAATTAAGTGTCACAATGTCAAACTTATTCAGAAAGTAACACGTATAATATAGAAATTTTAATAAATGACAACCTTATTCTAATATTGGTATACATACACAAAGAGAAGTGCAGGACTCTAAGTTCAGGTAAAGTCAAAATTGTGTATCTTAAAGAGAAATTAGAAGTATCTTAAAGAGAAACTAGAAGTTATTTCAGCTTATATTAGGCTGAATAGAGAATTATAGTTAATATTTTTGTTGAGAAATATAAGATAACCACTAACAGACATATAATTTATGCCTCTTAAAATAAGTTTTAAATAAGTGCAGAAAAATCTATTTATTAAGATAAAAATAAATTAATCAGCAAAAAATTAAAAATATACTGTATAAGATGACAATGTAAGATAAATGTCAATAATAATGATGAATACAGATCAACCATATTTCTATGAAAGAAAAATGATTCTTAGATTGGTTTGATAAATAAGATGGCAATACATCTCAATGTAATGTTTTTAAGAGATTCACCTATTCCTAATGAAATAAAGGGTTTAAAAGTTAAAAAATCAGCAAGACATCATACAAATATAAATATAATATAAAAGGGGCTCATAAATAATATTTCAAAGAACATACTGAAACAAAGGCCATTTCATTAAAGTGAGCAGTGAAGACTGCTAAATATATGACTAAGCTCAACAAGAAATATATAGTTATATGAAGAACACTATAAAATTACCAGTCATGAAAGAAAACTTTATTAGAAATTTCTGCCATATTCCTAGTAGAAAGTCTCAGAAATGTATGAAATATCAAACTCTACAAATTAATTTTTGTTTTTAATAGAAGTATCAGTTAAATTCCCAATTTTCAAAATTTAAAATTGTTCCATCACTCATCAATAAGCAGGAGAGTATATTATTATTTTTTAGGGAAGATAACTAATGAAGCAAGACTTATTCAACTAAATATTAAAATATACTAACAATAATTATATTGAAAGTAGAATACTGGGTTTGGTGCATAAACAATGAATCTTGGAACACTGAAAAAATAAAATAAAATTTAAAAAAGAAAATAGAATAAAAATAAAATAGGACAGATCTGTTAAAAGGAAGAGAAATTTTGTAAGACAAAATCCCATCAAAAGTCCATACTATCTACTACATATGTATAAAAATAAGTCAGCAGGTAATAAGTAGATTATTTGACAAATGAATTTAAGATAATTGGTTAAGTATATTAAATAAATCCAGGTTAATTATAGTTAAATAACACAGGAGGTGAAATGGACTTCTAGGAAAATCCTAAGCTCACCTCACAGATACATCTAGATAACACCCACATCAATGTAAATAACCCAGAAAATGTCTTGCAGACTCCACAGCTCAATGTAAAGAAGAGGCCATATCAAAGAGTGTAGGAAGGGTGGAGATGTGGTCCCAAGCTTAACAGACCCTTGGTACTGGTCTTGGAGGTGGAGAGGGGAGAGAAACAGACCCTCATGCCACGCACCCCAGGCAGAGGGAATACACACAGAGAAAACGAATCCCCATAACATTCAGCTTTGAAAACCAGAGGGGCCTAAGTTCGTGAGTTCTTACCATCAGCAGGGCTTAACACCTGGAACTTTAAAAATCAGTAGGCTCAGCTCTGGGAGAGCCAGGAGGGCAAGAGGAACTGAGTGCCCACCCTTAAAAGGACAGCACAACAAACAGCCCTGTAGAGATACAGTGTAGAAGCAGCAAGTAGTTTGAAAATCACCTGGGCTATATGGGAAAGAGACTTATTTACTAATCTCACAGCCTATGCAGAAGTGAGAGGGATTATTAGGAGACTTCTCCAGGCACAAAGGAGCTGGAGGATGCTATTTACCTCCTCCAGCCCCCAGCCTAGACATACAGACACCTGCAGGAACCAGCAGAGTGCCAATACTTTCCAACTAACTTGCTAACAGCATGCCATACACCCATTCTCCTGTGAACATGCCCCCCTCCAGTCCTGTGACAGGAGTTCTCTAAAGTGCCTCCAAGTCCTTTCCTACAACAGACCTGTGAAAACCTTGCTAATACCACATGCTCCAAACCCAGCTTCTCCCGTGGACCTCCCCCTCCAATACACCCTCAGTGGAAGTCCATCCAAAGTGGTGCCCCAAACGTGGGAGTGCTCAAACAGCCCCAAGAGGGGTCAGGACCACTCCAAAATCACTCCTGCCCTGGGGTGAAGGGAAGACAACCACACACACTAGTCCAACTGTGGCCCCAGCAGTGGGCTGGAGGCAGACTGCTGGTCTGACTGCAGACCTCACCACCCAAAGACAGCTTCTTGGAGCCCAACACAGGGAAAGCACCCTGAAGTTGACTACTATTGCATCTCTGGGAAACACCTGGTCTGACTCAACTCAAGCCCAAGGCAACCCCAGACTTGCCCACCAACAACACAGGGACCAAACACTGCCCACAACTGGTAGAGAGCCACTGAAGATGATTAGACTGAAGGAAACAGTGGCTCGGCCACAACAGTAGGGGCACATAACACATAGAAGACACCCATGAAGCACCAGTTTCTGGTGAACAGGGGACACTGCACCGCAGGGCACTGCAGTATCTCTTCTTCATAAGACCACTACTTCCAAAGCAGGAGACATAGTTGACTTTCCTAACACAGAGAAACAGGCACAGAGAGGCAGACAAAATGAGGAGACAGGAATATGTCCTAAGTCAAAGAACAGGACAAAATCACAACAAGAGATCTAAGCAAAACAGAGATAAGTAATATCCCTGGTAGAGAATTTAAAGTAATAATTATAAAGATACTCATTGGACTTGAGAAAAAAGTGGCGGACCTCATTGAGACTTTCAACAAAAGATAGAAAGCATAAAAAAAATCAGAGATGAAGAACTCAATAACTGAAATTTAAAATACCCTAGATGGAATAAATAGTAGAATAGAGGAAGCAGAAGAATGGATCAGTGATGTGAAGGACAGAATAATGGAAAGCAATCCAGCTGAACAGGAGAGAGAGAAAAAATATTTTAAAAATAAACATAGGGAACTCAGTAGCATCATCAAGCATCATAACATTTGCATTATAGGGACAGAGAGAGAAAGGGGAACAGAAAATTTATTTGAAGAAATAATAGCTTAAAATTTCTTGAATGTGGACAGGAGAACAGAAATCTGTATCTAGTAGGCACACAGATCCCCTCCCAAAATCAACCCGGGGAGGTCCACACCAAGACGCGTAATCATTAAAATGACAAAATGTAGTGATAAAGAGAGAGTTTTAAAAGAACCAAGAGGGGACGCCTGGGTGGCTCAGTTGGTTAAGCAACTGCCTTTGGCTCAGGTCATGATCCCGGCGTCTTGGGATCGAGTCCCGCATCGGGCTCCTTGCTCCGCAGGGAGCCTGCTCCTCTCTCTACCTCTGCCTGCCTCTCTGCCTGCTTGTGTTCTCTCTCTGTTAAATGAATAAATAAAATCTTTAAAAATAAATAAATAAATAAAAGAACCAAGAGAAAAAATATCCAGTGGAAAAAAGACAGTCTCTTCAACAAATGGTGCTGGGAAAACTGGACAGCTATATGTAGAAGAATGAAATTTGACCATTCTCTTACACCATACACGAAGATAAACTCGAAATGGATAAAAGACCTCAACGTGAGGCAGGAATCTATCAAAACCCTAGAGAAAAACATAGGCAGTAACCCCTATGACTTTAGCCACAGGCACTTCTTTCAGGACATGTCTCCAAAGGCAAAGGAAACAAAAGCGAAAATAAACGTTCGGGACTTCACAAGATAAAAAGCTTCTGCACAGCCAAGGAAACAGTCAACAAAACAAACAGGCAACCCACAGAATGGGAGAAGATCTTCGCAAATGACACTACAGACAAGGGTCTTATATCTAAGATCTATAAAGAACTCCTCAAACTCAACACTCATAACACAGATAATCACATCAAAAAATGGGCAGAAGACATGAACAGACACTTCTCCAAAGAAGACATACAAATGGCTAACAGACACATGAAAAAATGTTCATCATCTTTAGCCATCAGAGAGATTCAAATCAAAACCACACTGAGATACCACCTTACACCAGTTAGAATGGGCAAAATCAACAAGACAGTAAACAACAAATGCTGGAGAGGATGTGGAGAAAGGGGAACCCTCCTCCACTGTTGGTGGGAATGCGAGTTGGTGCAGCCACTTTGGAAAACAGTATGGAGATTCCTCAAGAAATTAAAAATAGAGCTACCATGTGACCCTGCAGTTACACTACTCATATTTACCCCAAAGAAACAGATGCAGTACAAAGAAGGGCCACATGTACCCCAATGTTCATAGCAGCAATGGCCACAATAGCCAAACTGTGGAAAGAACCAAAATGCCCTTCAACAGATGAGTGGATAAGGAAGATGTGGTACATCTATACAATGGAATATTATGCCTCCATCAGAAAGGATGAATATCCAACTTTGTATCAACACGGACAGGACTAGAAGAGATTATGCAGAGTGAAATAAGTCAAGCGGAGAGAGTCAATTATCTTATGGTCTCAC
>CM052807.1:45600178-46111557 GCA_028533885.1 Nasua narica | reverse complement strand
GAAATCGGAGGGGGCGATGAACCAGGAGAGACTGTGGACTCTGAACAACAAACTGAGGGTTTTGGACAGGAGGGGTGGGGGGTTGGGCAAGCCTGGTGGTGGGTATTGAGAAGGGCACGTATTGCATGGAGCACTGGGTGTGGTGCATGAACAATCAATCTTGTAACACTGAAAAAATAAAATAAACATATTTGGGGAAAAAAAGGAAATTAAAAAAAATAATAAAAATAAAAATAAAAGAACCAAGAGAAAAGAAAACAGTTACATATAAGGGAAGCCCCATAAGGTTCTCAGTGGATTTTTCAGCAAAAACTTTGCAGGCCAGAAGAGAGTGGCATGATATATTCAAAGTGCTCAAAGGAAAAACAAAACAAAACAAAACAAAACAAACAAAAAAACTATAGCCAATGATACTCTATCCAGCAAGGCTATCATTCAGAATGAAAAGAAAGACGAAGTTTTACAGACAAACAAATGTTAAAGGAATTCATCACCGCTAAACCAGACTTATAAGAAATGCTAAAGGGGATTCTTTGAGTGGAAAAGAAAGACCATAAGCAGAAGTAAGAAAAGTAGGAAGAACAAAAGCTTAATTAAGTATAAATTAAAGCATATCTATAAAAAATCATTCCAAGATTCACAAAATAAAAGGATGTAAAGTATGACACTATGTACCTAAAACATAGTGTTCAAACTCAAGTGGCCATCAACTTAATATAGACTGCTATATGCATGTTATATATAAACATAATGGTAACCACAAATCAAACCCAGTAGCAGTTGTGCAAAAAAATAGAGAAAGGAATCCAAGTATAACACTAAAGAAAGACACCAAGCTATAAGATAATAGCAAGAGAAGAAAGGAACAGAGAACTACAAAAAACAACCATGAAACAAGTAACAAATGGAAATAAGTACATATTTATTAATAATTACATTTAATTTAAGTAGATTAAATGCTCCAATAAAGGTAACAGGGTGATGGAATGGTTACTAAAGCAAAAATTATGCATATATGATGCTTATAAGAGGCTCAGACCATGGGGCGCCTGGGTGGCTCAGGTGCTTAAGTGGCTGCCTTTGGCTCAGGTCATGATTCCAGGGTCCTGGGATTGAGCCCCACATAGGGCTCCCTGCTTGGCAGGGAGCTTGCTTCTCTCTCTCCCTCTACCTGCTGCTCCCCCTGTTTGTGCTCTCTCTCTCCCTCTCTCACTTTCTCTCTCTTTCTGTGTCAAATAAATAAATAATTTTAATTAAAAAAAAAAAAAAGAGGCTCAGACTTAAAAACACATGAAGATTGAAAGTGAAGGAATGCAGGACACTTAGGTGGCTCAGTTGGTTAAGTATCTGCCTTTGGCTCAGGTCATGATCCCAGGGTCCTGGGATTGAGTCCCACATTGGGGCTCCTTGCTCAGTGGGGAGCCTGCCTCTCTCTCTCGCCTGTAGCTTTCTCTGCTTGTGCTCTCTCTCTCTCTGACAAATAAGTAATTAAAATATTTTAAAAATAATAATAAATTAAAAAAAATGAAAGTGAAAGAATGGAAAAGCATTTATCACACAAATGAAAAGAAAAAGAATGCTTGGGTAACAATACTTATATCTGACAAAATATACTTTAAAACAAAGACTGTAACTAGAGACAAAGGACACTGTATTATCATAAAGGGAACAACCCAACAAGAAGATATAACAATTGTAAATATTTCTGTACCAAACATGGGAGCACCCAAAGAAATAAAGCAGCTAATAACAAACATAAAGGAATTAATCAATAGTAATAGAGTAATAGTAGAGGACTTTAACAACCCACTTACATCAATGGATAGATTCTCTACACAGAGAATCAGCAAGAAAATGGTGGCTTTGAATGACACGTTAGACCAGAGGATCTAACAGATATATTCAGAACATACCATCCTAAACAGGAGAATACACATTCTTTTCAAGTGCACATGAAACATTCTCCAGAATAGAGCACATTTCAGGTCACAAAATAAGTCTCAACAAATGAAAAAAGATTGAAATCAAACCATGCATCTCTTCTGACCACAACACTATGAAACTAAAAATCAACCACAAGAAAAAATCTGGAAAGAACACAAATATATGGAAGTTAAATAACATGCTACTAAACAATGAAATGGGTCAACCAAGAAATCAAAGAGCAATTTAAAGAATACATGGAGAAAAATGAAAATGAAAACACAACAGTCAAAAAACTTTGAGATGTAGCAAAAGCTTTTCTAAGAAGGAAGTTTATGGAACTACATGCCTACCAAGTAAACAACTTAACTTTATACCTAAAGGAACTAGAAAAAGAAGAAAAAACAAAACCTAAAACCAGAAAGAAGGAAAGAAAAAATAAAGATTAGAGCAGAAATAAACAAAACAAAAAAACTAATAGAACAGAGCAGTGAAACCAGGAGCTGGTTCTTTAAGATCAATAAATTTGATAAATCTTTATTCAGACTCATAAAAAGAGAGAGGACTCAAATAAAAAAGTCAGAAAAAAAAAAACAGAAGTTATCAACCCACATCACAAAAATACAAAGGATTATGAGAGATTATTAGAAATTATATGTCAACAAATTGACAACCAAAAGAAATAAAAAATTCCTAGAAACATATAACCTCCAAAAACCAAATCAGGAAGATATAGAACAGACTGATTTTCAGCAATAAAATTGAATCAGCAATAAAACAAAAATAAAAATTAAACAAAACAACACTCCCAACAAACAGAAGTCCAGGAACAGACAGCTTCACAGGTAAATTCTATCAAACACTTATTTTATTTTATTAGTTTAAATTTTAGTTAGTGAAGTTACAGGACAATATTGGTTTCTGGAGTAGAATTCAGTGATTCATCACTTATATTCAACACCCAGTTCTCATCACCCACAGGGACCTTCTTTAATACCCATTACCTATCTAACCCACCTCTCTCCATCAACCTTTATTTTGTTCTATATTATTAAGAGTCTCTTATTCTCTTATGGTTTGTTTCCTTTTCTTCTTTTTTCTTCCCCCCATCCCATATGTTCATCTTCACATGTTCATCTTAAATTCCAGTCATATGGTGTTTGTCTTTCTGTCTTATTTCACTTAGCATAATACACTCCACCTCCGTCCACATGACTGAAAATGGCAAGATTTAATCTTTTGATGACTGAGTAATATTTTGTTATATTATATATATATATTGTTATATTGTTATATATATACGTATAAATATATCACATATTCTTTATCCATTTATTAGTTTTTTTGTATCCTTTAGGTAAATAACTACTAATGCAGTTGCTGGGTCATACAGTAACTCTATTTTTAACTTTTTGAGGACCATCCATACTTTTCTCAAAGTGCCTGCACCAATTTGCATTTCCACCAACAGTGCAAGAGGGTTCCCTTTTTCTGCATCCTTGTCAAAACTTGTTGTTCCTTGTGTTGGTAATTTTAGCCATTCTGAAAACCTATTCTTCTCAAACTATTCCAAAAAATAGAAGAGGAAAGGAAGCTTCCAAATTCATTCTATGAAATCAGCATTACCCTGATACCATAATCAGATAAAGACACTACAAAAAAGTAAAACTGTAGCCAAGATCTCTGATGAACTTAGATGCAAAAATCCTCAATAAAATGTTAGCAAACCAAATCCAGCAATACATTAAAAAAAATATTCACCACGATCAAGTGGAATTTATTCCTGGGATGCAAGGGTGGTTCAATATTCACAAATCTATCAATATGATACATCACATCACAAGAGATAGAATAAAAACCACACGATCATTTCAATAGATGAAGAAAGAGCATTTGGCAAAGTATAACATCCACCTGTGATAAAAAAAAAAAACCTTGACAAAGTAGGTTTAATGGAAATATACCTCAACATAATAAGGGCCACATATGAAAAACCCACAGTAAACATCATACTTAATAGAGAAAAACTGAGAGCCTTTCCCCTAAAATCAGGAACATGACAAGATGTCCATTCTCACCATTTTTATTCAACATAGTACTGGAAGTCCTTGACACAGTAATCAGATAAGAAAAAGAAGTAAAAGGCATCCAACTTGGTAAGGAAAAAGTAAAATTTTCACTATTTGCAGATGACATAACACTGTATATAGAAATTCCTAAAGACTCCACCAAAAAACTACTAGAATTGATAAGTGAATTCAGTTAAGGTCCCAGGATACAAAATCAATATATGGAAATCCATTGCATTTCTATACACTAATAATGAAGCAGCAGAAAGAAATTAAGAAAACAATCCCATTTACAACTGCACCAAAAATTATAAAATACCTAAAAATAAATTTAACTAAAGAAGTGAAAGACCTGTACCCTGAACATGATAAAACATCTATGGAAATTAAAGGCAACACAAACAAATGGAAAGATATTCCATGCTCATGAATTAGGAGAATAAATATTGTTAAAATGCCCATTGTATACAAAGCAATCTATAGATTGATGCAATTTTTATCAAAATGCCAACAGCATTTTTCACAGAACTAGATAGAATAAATAATCCTAAAATTTGTATAGAAGGAATCACAAAAGACCCTGAAGAGCCAAAGCAATCTTAAAAAAAAAGAGCAAACCTGAAGGTATCAAAATCCCAGATTTCAATATATACTACAAAACTGTAATAATCAAAACAGTGTGGTACTGGCACAAAAATAGACACACTGGATAGTCTCTTCAACAAATGGTGGTGGAAAAACTGGACAGCCACATGCAAAAGAATGTAGCTGTACCACTCTCTTACACCATATGCAAAAATAAACTCAAAATGGATTAAAGACCTAAATGTGAGACCTGAAAATAAAAAACGGAAGAAATAACAGGTGTTGGTGAGAATGTGGAGAAAAAGGAATCCTGGTGCTCTGTTGGTGAGAATACAAACTGGTGTAACCATTGTGAAAAACAGTATGGAAGTTCCTCAAAAAGTTAAAAATGCACTTACCTTATGATCTAGTAATTCCACTACTGGTTATTTGCCCAAAGAATATGAAAACACTAATTTAAAAAGATATGCATCCCTATGTTTATTGAAGCATTATTTACAATAGTCAAGATACGGAAGCAGCTCAAATACGTGTCCATTGAGAGATGAATGGATAAAGAAGAGGTGATACACACACACACACACACACACACACACATATAAAAATATATACATATGTACACATATACATATATATAATATGTACATATATATACATATATACACACACACAATGGAATACTACTCAGTTATAAAGAAGAATGAAATCTTGCCATTTATGACAACATGGATGGATCTGGAGAATATAATGTTAAGCGAAGTAAGTCACTCAGAGAAAGACAAGTACTTATATGATTTTATCCATATGCAGAACTGAAGAAACAAAACAAATGGACACAGAGAAAAATAGAAAAACCAAATAATAGACTCTTAACTATAAAGAGCAAGCTGATGGTTGCCAGAGGGGAGGTGGGTAGAGGTATGGGTGAGATAGCTGGAGAGGATTAAGAGTACACTTAGCATGATGAGCACTGAGTAACGTACAGAATTCTCGAATCGCTCTACTGTATACCTGAAACTAATATAAAATCATATGTTAACCATAGTAACGTCTTTTTTAAAAAGTAAATGAAATGGATCTAAGTATAGCAAAGATTTTATTAAGCATAAAAGCAAAGAAATAAAATTAAAAGAAGCGTTGCTAGGGAATGAAAAGATTCCTAGATGTTAAATCAAATATGAAAATGTATTTACACTACAATAATAAATAAAACAAAAAGTCAATTTAAAAAATGAAAAGCAGGGGTACCTGGGTGGTGAAGTCATTTAAGCATCTGACTCTTGGTTTCTGTTCAGGCTGTCATCTCAGGGTCATGAGATTGAGCCCGGCATGGAGTTCCATACTCAGTGCAGAGTCTGCTTAAGACTCTGTCTCCCTCTGCAACAACCCCCCCCCCTCTTTCTCTCTCAAATAAATAAATAAAAGAAAGAAAGAAAGAAAGAAAGAAAGAAAGAAAGAAAGAAAGAAAAGAAGAAAAGAAAAGAAAAGAAAAGAAAAAAGAAGAGAAAAAAAGAAGAGAAGAGAAAAGAAAAGAAAAGAAAAGAAGAGAAGAGACGAGAAAAGAAAGGGGTGCCTGAGTGGTTCAGTCGATTAAGCATCTGCCTTCGGCTCAGGTCATTATCTCAAGGTCCTGGAATCGAGCCCCTGTGTCAGGCTCCCTTTTCAGCAAGGAGTCTGTTTCTCCCTCTCCCTCTGTCCCTACTCCCCCTTTGTGCTCCTCCCTCTCTCTCTCCCTCTGTCTCAAATAAATAAATAAAATCTTTTTTAAAAAAGATATATGAAGATATTCACATCCATTGTCTAACATTCCACCTCTAAAGCTAACTCCTAAGGAAATGATGAAAAATTTTCCTAAGGAAACTTTATTTTACATTCGTAATACGAATCTAATGCAGCCATTAAAAATATTCACTAGCAGGGCACCTGGGTGGCTCAGTTGTTGGGTGTCTGCCTTTGGCTCAGGTCATGATCCCAGGGTCCTGGGATCGAGTCCCACATCGGGCTCCCTGCTCCGTGGGAAACCTGCTTCTCCCTCTCCCACTCTCCCTGCTTGTGTTCCCTCTCTCGCTGTGTCTCTCTCTGTCAAATAAATAAATAAAATCTTTAAAAAAAAATATTCACTAGCAGATGACTTAATATCAAATGAGATAATGAAGATACAAAGTGATCTGTGTGTAATGTTAAGCTACATATATCATATATGTTTTATTTTAATTATATAATTATTATGAGCATTTCCATTAATTCAAAAAATATTTATTGAGTACCTATTATAAAGTAGGCAATGATCTAGACACTGCAGATACAGCAATAAACAAAGCTAAACAAAACAAAAATAAATGTCTGCACCAATGAAGGTCATATTCAATTTGATATAACACTTAATAGTAGATGTAATATAGTCCATAAGATGTGTTCAATACAGGCAAGCAAATATTAAGTCATCTGTATGGTAGGATTGTGATATTTCAAAAATATTTTTTATTTTAATTCTTTCCAATAACGATGTATTATTTTTATAAAAAGTACATTTAAAAATGACTTCTAAATCAGATTTCTCATTAAAGATGTACTTCAGTAGAACCCCTTAATGTTAAAAGACTATTAAATTTTTTTTTATAACTTTGGGCATACCTTGGATGCCTGATCCAAAATGAAAATCAGAAGCATTCTTTTAATTCTGATTCATTAAAATTAAAAAAAGGGGCATTTTTCCATTTTACTATTCCTAGAAATATCCTCCTTACGTACCCTCAGTGAAATTTTCCGGCTTGTCAGTTATTTCCTAGGCACTTCTGATGATCTAATTCTAATTATTTATTTTAAATAATTTAATTTTGTTTATACTGCATCCCTTTCCTCCTGCATTGAGTTTCTGTCTGACACTAGTGGAAACAAATTGCAAAACAACACAACAAAGGTTTTCCTCACAGCTGCTTCAACCAGATGGTAAATCTGAGCTTCTGGAAACATATTAGAAAAGCCTTTTCCCATATAAAGTCTATCTCAAGCTTAGCCATCCCTAAGGCCCTTGCAAGACATGGAGAGGACTGCTAAGTTTGAGTTGTTTTTCTGTACGGTTATTTCTATCGCTGTGCTCTTCAACTGTCATGAACTTATAGGTTATCTCTGGCTCCCTCACCATCATGTAGATGGTTATATAACACCGTGAACTAAACACATGAATTAGGTAATCCTTTTTGTAGCCTTTGTCGTGTCTGAATTCCCTGTATTTTATGATGCCATTTCAGAGAACCACTACAATCTACGATAGCCCTTTTCCCCAAGGAGGCGATCTTTTTGAGGAACAAGATATGAAGATATTATTGAGAGCATATGAAACTGCTCTCAATAATATCTAGCCATATTCAAATGTGGCTACAAGCAGTCTTAGAAACCACCATCAGGAGTTTAGAAACAAGTGGTCCCTCTCTCCTGACTACTCATCTCTGTATTTTCTTCCATATGAACAACCAAGAAACAGAAGAATATGATCATTTGATTATAGGATGACATTTTATCACCACACTGTGGCAGAGCCTATTATAAGCTTTTCTTAGTTTTTGTTTTTAAATACATATAATTTGTGTTCCTGAGTTGGCAGTTTGCCCTATGCAAGCCAGTGAGCCAAAACACTGCTGACTCTGTCTTGGACAAACAGAAAGCAAAGCCCAGCACCTAATTTCTTCCACCTCTAGGCAAGAATTTGAGTAAAGTTATTGTCTAAATTGTTACCCTAAAGAACAGCTCCAATCATGCAATTTCACTGAGAAAAGACTTAATGGCTTTCTACTGCCTACAGAAAGGCATAAACTCTTCAGTGTAGTATTTGAGAAGCTACACAATATGATCAAGCCATTTTCCAATTTTACCTTCTTTTGACCTACATAACCTAGGGTTTCTCAAAAATATGCATGGTGCACTTTTGGGGAATGTCTGTATCAAAACAAAATTTGTCAGCCTACTCGTTGTCACTCAAATTCCTAGTTTCACCTCTAAACTCCAGGTTATACTACTCTCGTTCTTCAAGACTCAGCTCTACCATTCATTATTTATTAAAGTCTTCCTTATCAAAGCTGAGAAGGAGTCTTTCCCACCTGTGATTCTACAAGGATAATACACTGGGAAGGTCACCAGACTTGGGAACTGGAAACTATTAATGTAATTTAGACAAGTTCCCTAACTTTCCACAAACTTCCATTTCCTGGCCCATAACATGAGCTATTCATTCATTCGTTCATTCATTTATTCATTCATTCACTTGGAAAGGTTTTATTGAATATTTCTATACCTTAAGCACTTTTCTAAGAACTGAAGTCCATGGTCAATGAAAATGACCAAGCCCCATGGGTTTCCAAGACTGCCCTAGACATCCACAATCCCATGTGCTTTATGAAAGCACCAGACTGAAGCTTCCCAGCTTTGAACAGCAACCAGTAATATCATCTAGGGATTTTGCAAATGAAAATTCTCAGCCTCACCCCAGACCTACTGAGTAAGAAATTCTGGAGGTGACAACTATTTCCATCTGACCTGAGTCTTATTCTTATATTGCCCTTTGAATACTTCTACTGTATCCTAATTCATTTAGCTTGTCACTTGTCCACCTTCCTGTGCTTTCCTTTTGGACCTCAGCTCCAGAGTGTTAATCACGTTAATCACATTGTTTTATTATGCAATGTCATCTCTGTTCCACATAGCATTCTTCTTTTCTTTAAGTTCGTGTTTTGTCTTCTATTTTTCTAGTAACATAGTCAGGCTTTCCTCTACATTCTTTAGTATATGGAGCATATTTATAATAGTTGTGCTAACATTTTTACTACTGCCTTATCTAGGTCTCTTTCTAAACATGGAGATAATTTTCCTGGATATCATATATTTCTGCTTCTTTGTATATCTCATAATTTTTATTAATTTTACATTATCCAGTGCTAGATATTATTGAATTTTTTTTTGAGTGGTGGATTATATTCTAGTACATCATGTATCCACACTGAGTTGTAAGAACATCAACTATTCCAATCCTGCCTCAACCCTGAATATTATTTAATCTGTAGACTTCTGGTAGCTCTTTCTCCAGCTTGGTGAAGTTCCTCTTTCATATGTCCTGGCCATTATTAAACCAAAGATTAAAGAAACATATACCTGGTTCCCTATAGCTCTCCTTGTTCCTCTCATTTCTTCTCTCTGATCTTCCTCCCCACTCATTCAAGCCACTTCAGCCTTCCTGAACTTTGATCTCTGTCTTTCCAAGTCACTGAAACTACCAGGCTTTCATTGGGTTTTTGCTCCCTCCTCTGCAGTCTGAAAACTACATTTAGGAAGTAAATTAAAATAATTATTGGACTCATCGGATTTGTTTCCTTTTTCTTAGTGACCACAGTCCTCAATTGCTTGCTCTTCAGTGTGTGAAGAGTTGTTTCAGATATTTTCCTGATTTCTAGTTGTTAAGGAAAGGTTGATTTTCATACCTTTTACATTTTATGGCCAGAAGTTAAAATCCTTTCTCTCTGTGTTTATTTCCTTTTCTGTTGAACTTAGATTTCATGGACCTTGATCCATTGTTATAATCACTTCTTGTAAAATTTTTCTGCTTCAATTATCTGGCATAGCCCAAACTTCAGTGTCAGCTCAACTCAGTCCCCATCTCTTTTATGAGTTCACCCAATTAGCTGAATGTTGCTAAAGAATGTTACACAACTTGGAAAACTGATTCTACTTTAAATTTATAATTACAAACCTCAAGTAGCCACATGGCTCTTCCAAAAAATTTTACTACTTTTCCCAATTTTGTCCTCCTTATTCAACAATGTATTCATTTCATATATTCCTCCCTATCTTTAAAAACTATGCTCTCCAAGACTCTCCTCCCAAAATTGTATCTGATATCCTCTTGTCAGTTGTCCTGAAACTTAAAAAATTAGGAACAATTGGACAGAAACCCCCCTGAGTTTTTCCTCATTAAATCTAAAATTCAACTTGTGTTTTTGCTCATTTTCAACCTGTTATGAAAGATAATGCTTTCCTCATCTTTTCAAGGCTAACTTTAAATAGACCTTGACCTTCACTAGATCTCTTGACCATGAATAGATTTCACTCCCTCTTGCCCTTTCAAGAACACTGAGTAGTTCCCCACTCTTTAAACTATCATTAGTCTCTCCATCTTACTATTTCTTACACGTTAAAAAAAAAAAATCCACCACTAATTCCCAACCTTTAAAACTCTCCTTGGCTTCACATCTCCCCACAGCTATTTTTCCATTTTTCCCCCTTCTCTTCTACACAGTGAAATGTCTTTAAATTATGGTCTGCATAAGTTGGTTCCATTTTTTCCCTGATGATTCTCTATTTATTTCATTCAGGTTTGACTTCTGTCTCCCAAATTCCACCAACTGTGTTTTCCAAGTCATTATCTATTTCTTTACTCAAATCAAAATCCAGAGTTTTCCTTAATTCCTATCTTTTCCTCATTCTCCATATCCAATTTTATAGGAAGTGCTATTGATTTTTACATTTCAAAACCATCTAAAACCCATACAATTTCATGCTATCACCAGTATGACCACCCTAGGTTCAGATATTATTATGTCTTTCCTACTGCGATATATAAGTTCTGAGCTGATGTCTTTTATTCTACCATAGTCCTCTACAATCCATTCTTGACACAGAAATCATAGTGATTTATATCACATGGAATTTGTATCCTTTAATTTTCTTATATAAAATGCTTTTACCATGGCCTATAAAGTTCTATGCAAAGTGGCTTAATGTTGCCTTCTCTATCACATCTTTTATCATGGTTTCCAGCAATCACTAGTTTTTAGACACTGGCCTTCTTTCTGTATTTGCAAAAGTCCATCCCTACTTCAAAAACTTGGTGCATTCGATGGTTTCTCTGCACATTATTCTGTTCCCTCAGAGCTTCACATAGCTTCCTCCTTCTCAGGATTGTAAACAGGTCAGCCCCTCAAGATGGCCTCTCACCCCCCACAATCCACCTACATTAGTCCCCAACCCATCATTCTTTTCTTATCTTTCTTTATTTCTTTCAGACAGAGAGAACGTGTGTGCATGCATGTGAGTGAGCACAAGCTGGGTGGGGGAGGGGCAGAGGAAGAAGGAGAGAGAATCTCAAGAAAGCTACATACCCAGCTCGGTACCCAGATACATACCCAGTGAAGGACTCAATCTCATGACCCTGAGATCATGAGCTCAGCTGAAATCAAGAGTTTGGGGCTCAACAACCAATCACCCAGCCACCCCCACCATTATTTTCTATCACAGTTGTCCATTTATTTCCTTCACATCATTTATTTTAATAAACCTCTTCGTTTCTGCTCTTCAACTTCTTCCCTTCCTGCCCCACTAAGATGTATTTTCCTTAAGAGTAGGGACTTTGGAGGCACCTGGGTGGCTCAACTGGTTAAGCATTTGCTTGGATTCAAGTGATGATCTCAAGGTCCTGAGATCCAGTCCCATGTTAGGCTCCCTGCAGCTGGGAGTTTGTTTCTCCTTCTCTCACTGTTCCTGCTTTCTCTTGCTTGCTCTCTCTCAAATAAATAAATAAAATTTTTTTAAAAAAGAGTAAGGTCTTTGTTTTAGTAGAGTATATAGCACATAACATATACACAAGAACCATTAGTTGAATAACTGAATGATGGAACTTGGCGCATAATGTTACAGCTATAAATACTTTATAACTTTATATACTTTGTTGCAAAAGAGTTTTGTAGATAAAGGGGGAGGGGAGAATATCAGAATTGTTGAGGATTCACTCCATGTTAGAAAACATATTAGACCATGTCCATATGTTATCTCATTTAATTTTATTCTTACAGCTACCCTCTGAGTAATGTATTATTATCCCATTTTCAGATTAAACCAATGCCCAGATGAGTTTATTTTCTTGTCCATTATTATATAGTTAGTGGCTAAGTCTGGAATTAACTACAAAAGTTGGTACTCTTTATTTTAACTACATTAGTCTTCAGTAATATTTTGCAAGTTAGTTATAAGTCCCTCTATATTAATGCACTTATAATATTTTAATAGTAAAAATATTTGTACAGAGTATCCTTTCCCCAAAATTATAAAATCTATTTAAGTAGTGGTTTACACGTACTCATCTATTTAACTCTGCAATCCCTAGCACATTATCTAGCATACAGAAAATATTCCATAATATTTTATCATCTTAAGTGAATTGAACACTAAATTTTCCTGTTAACCTTTTGGACAAAGTGCTTACCCTGTTTTTTAGCCTAGTATTTGCCTAAGGGTAATGTTCTTGTTAAGAAACTGGCCAAGTATGAAGGGCTGATGTATTTTATTGTACTTACTGCATTTCTACGCCCTGGAGATTATCTAAGTGAAGTCATTTGAAAAATTCACTTCAAAAGGTCCTCCACACTTGGGTATAATTCACAGAAGACAAAGTAAAATAAGAATTTGTTCTCTAGGGCCCCTGGGTGGCGCAGTTGGTTGAGCGACTGCCTTCGGCTCAGGGCATGATCCCGGAGTCCCGGGATCGAGTCCCACATCGGGCTCCCAGCTCCATGGGGGGTCCGCTTCTCACTCTGACCTTCTCCCTTCTCATGCTGTCTCTCACTCTCTCTCTTCCCTAATAAATAAATAAATAAATAAAATCTTTAAAAAAAAAAAAAGAATTTGTTCTCTAATGACATGAAGAAAGTGAAGAAGTTACTGGCCTTATAATGGGCTTTGTTGGTAAAAAAACAAAGTATCTATTCCCAGATTTTTGAAAAGGAGTAAGTGTTTTATTTTTTTAACTTTGGGGATCTATTGTTCAGGTGTCCAATGCATAAGAGAATGATAATACTTCCTATTACCATAATACTCAACTTTTAATTGTGTCCTGTGATGTATTTATTTATCAGAGAGAGAGAGCACACATGAGTAGGGGGAGAAGCAGGCAGAGGGAGAAGCAGGCTCCCCTATGAGCAAGGAGCCCAATGTGGGACTCTATCCCAGGACCCTGGGATCATGACCTGAGCAGAAGGCAGATGCTTAATGATTGAGCCACCCAGGCATCCCGAGAGAGAGAATATTAAGCTGACTCCTCACTGAGTGCAGAGCCCATGCAGGGTTCAATCTGAAGACCCTGAGATCATGATCCTGAAGTCATGACTTGACACAAATCCAAGAGTCAGTCACTTAACTGACTGAGCTACCCAGGTACCCTGTGTCCTGTGATTTAGAGACACTATTTCTTTGAATCCATACATTAACTAAATAATATTTCTATAAGGCATAGTTATTATTCTTTAGGAAAACTGAAATACAAAGGGTTAGCTTTCCTATAATGCACCTCAATTCTACTTGTACTAATCTCACTGTATGATTTTGTCAACAGATGTCTACTTTCTGTTGTATTACTTCATTTCATGGATGTATCAGGATCATTAAATGTATAAAAATATAAGAAAATTAAGAAGTCTAACTGAATGATTTACACCTTTAAAACTTGGGATTAAATAAATTTATCTTGCAGAACTAGAAATTCATTCCATAATTCAAGCATTTTTGAAAAATCCTTTTCCTAGATGAGCATCTTACCTCAAAATTAAATAACAGTTACTTCTGATCTGCATTACTATTATACTATTTGGATATAATATAAGGATAATATCAAATATAAACACACTAAATATATTAAAGCTACTGTGTTTATATGACAACTTTTACTGTCACTAAACTGCTTAATTCAGGTGACTTTTATTTTTTTGTAGCAAGACTTTCTTGGTTTTGGAAGCAGCATGTTGAATCACTTTCTGATACAAGCTCCTTCAACTGGTTAATAACTCCAGAATGCTTGCCTATAATTTCATCTGTGTTATAGAATATATTCTTACATAGAACTTTAACTCCAAACCACATTTGTGGATAATGCAATCCTTCCTAGTAGTAGGACAGTTCAAACATTGGTATTTATTCTCTTTATATAAAGCTGAAAAAAAATTCTTCCTTCATATTAGTATGTTCAAATTGCACTTACAGAAAGAATTGTCATGTTAGAATTGTATATGTGTTCACTAACTTGCAACAAAAATAATTTCCTAGCATTATTTGTTCTATGTGTTGGCTTTCCACATCACAAGCCAATTCCTGAATATGCTGAGCAATTGCATTGTGGGAGTGTGATACTTGAGCTATCTTCTATACAGATCTGACCAACAATTCTAAGCAAACAGATTTAATGCAGACTTTCACTAATGTCTTGAAAATGATCTATGATTTTTTTTACTTATAGAAACCTAAAGTCGTTCTTTGCAAGAAGTGACAAATTTTTTTTTGGCTTTTTAAATCAATAGTTTTTCCTTTGAAGAATTCTTTAGGTTTGGGAGATACCAGTTTATGTCATTAAAAAATGTATGTACTGTTTACTTTACAATAGTTCCATTTTTTCAGTAGCCAGTTTATCTCTGCATTTAACACACCAGGGTTTCACACTCCAGCATCATATAATGGCTACAAAATTGAACTCAACATATAAAGATTTGTACTTCTAAGTAAGACTAGTATGAACTTTTTGGTCTTCATGTACTCAAAATCACTTTCATAATCATCATTTGGTTTATCACTACTTACTGCAATAAAGAAATTATGCCTTTATTTATAGAAGAAATTTCTAGGGAGGTGTGCCCTCTGCAAATTAGGGTTAAAAATAAATAATGTAAATTATACTTTCCTCATTTAGTAAAGAACTCTAGGCCATAAATTGAAAAACAGGTTTGGCTAAAAATGAAAATGATTGCTAAGAGAGCAAGTTAAAGAATAAAAAAAATCCTTAAAAAAAGACTTTTGATCTTAAAAGTAATGATTGTAAAACTGCCATCAACACATTTGTGTTGTAACACGGTACTAGCATACATGACCACTCTGCATCTTATTCCACAAGTGACTTACCACCTGAATTCAACAATATGCAACCTGATCTATGTTCTGCACAACGAAACCACCCCACTAAGGTCAACACAAGGACACATTTCTATGAAAATTTCTACGCACTCTGAATTCCTCTGTTTATAATAGACTGGAAAGAAATAGTTTCCAGACCAGTTCTAGGGACCCTGGTTAGAGCCTGTCTTTGGACTGTGGGTTCAGGGGGCAAATAATTGAGGACCTATAATCGGGTAGTTCTGTTCTTTTTCAGGTTTCTCTAAGTTTCATAAAGTTATGTTTTATAAATTTACTTCCGTGAAGTGATATGGAGGTGATGTTATTTTCTCAACGTAGTTTTATTTTCCAGATGGTCCCAGACATGTCTCTTCCATAATCAATCATTCATTTGGTGTTGATTTGGATTTTTATCCTTTTTTGCTTCTTTGGTGTGTTGTTTGGGAAACCGTATCAAATGCTGTCAGCCAGATATTTTATTAAACCAGAAGTGTTTGGCGTAGTCTTCTGAACGTCCTCCGAGATAACAAATCTTGCAACTTTGAGAATGGATTTGATCTTTAGAACTGGCCAAAATCAAAGTCTAAATATGGCTAGACAATGATGGGATTGATTTATTTTGGTGCTCATTAAACTCTAAAGGCAATTTCAACAGGGAAGTTTGAAAACTGAATTGAGTTATGATATTATCATTGCAAAGAGTGATCTTCCAAAAGTAGAGACCAAGTGTGCTAAAAATCCACCAAAAAATTTCTGGATAAACTTCTTGGCTTACCAACTGAGACATTCACCATCTAGGTACTGCCTCTTACTGCTTCTGTTGCCCATACAATTTAAATAGCTTCAGACAAACCAAAGTTTTGTAGTTCTCTAATTATATCATAGATATTATGCTTCCTTGCATTTACACTTCCTGATTCCTCCCCTGGAAGTATCTTCTATACTGAATCACTTAATACCAGTTTCTCCTTTGGTACTTATTTCTAGCATTATCTTATATCTTATTGGAACATACCCTCTAGTCTGAATTCCCTACTTCTCCTCTATCTATGGTGTAATACCCTTCACTGTATAGCATAATCATTGACTCACTGTTATGATAATTACAGCTATCAGTCATGACCCCAAGGGTTTTTCGGAATGCTGGATGTGATGTATTTTGGGGACATAAGATCAATTTGGTAAATTAGAAAATGAAATTGAATGAACAGGAAGAATGCAGACTAGACAAGAAAATATCAGAATGCCTCACCTGTAGTTAGCAGAAGGACAGTTTATTGAAACTTTTTTGATTAAACACAAACATTAATTTACCATGTGACATGTACTTTTTTCTGGGAGTCACTGTCAAAAATATTTGAAAGCCGGGGTGCCTGGGTGGCTCAGTTAGTTATGGGTCTGCTTTCGGCTCAGGTAATGATCCCAGGGTCCTCGGATTGAGTCCCACGGGGGCTCCCTGCTCAGCAGGGAGTCTGCTTCTACCTCTGCCCCTCCCCCCAGCTTGTGATCTCTCTCTCTCTCTCTCTCTCATACACATACACTCTCTGTCTCTAAAAAAAGAAGTTTGAAAGCCACAGTACTACATTTTAAGTGCTTGTTCATCTTGTCTTCCCAGTACCCAGCACCACTGTTGGCATGTTGTAGGCAATGAGATGTTTGTTGAATGACTAAGTATGCATAAAACCTTCCAAGTTAATTATCTTAAAAAAAAGATACATTTGATTTTATAAGTGCCAGTATTTTTAAAGCAAGTTATTGTTACATTGTAATCAATATCAATATAATGTTATTGGTGTAATTATTAGATTTATAATTAATGTTTGCAAGCTCATCTCTTGATGCTTTTTATTTTCTCCAGTATACCTCTCCTATATTTAGGAAGGTGATGCCTTGGTTATAGATTTCTGGGTCAAGCAGCCAGGCTACCACAGGATGGGTGAACTCAGAAAATTAACATGCTTTTCTGTTTAAGGGTTCTTTTATAAAAATGAAAACAAATATTTTATTAACAGTTAAGCTTAGCACTAACGATTTTGTACCTGTCCCACATACACACACAAAGTACAATTCAGTGCTGTTCTTGCTAATGTTATATTACTATATCATCTTAAGTAACATAACCCTGGTTAGCTCTAGCCCTACTTAGGAAGTTAATTTTAATTTATCTAAATTTCTTCCTTAGACATTTCTGTAGTATATAGGTGGTCCGGGATTCCCAGGTTTATGGAGTGAGGTAATGAAACAGAAAGAGCCCTGTATCATATTTAGAACATGTGGGCCTGCTTTCTCTCTAACGAGCTTATTAACTCGATTATATCTGTTTCTCCCTCTACCTTAGTTTCTTTGAATGAAATGTATTCTCAGGTTCCCACTCAAGTTCTGATGTTCTGTGAATCAGGTAAGAAGTTCTCCGAAATTCTTGCCTTCTCCAAAATTTCAAGATCCTGCTTTTGTTCTCATCTTTAGTGAAAAACTTCTCCCCCTGGAGACTTCCTGACAGCATACTGTTATTTTGTTTTCCTAAAACATTCTTAAATTTCCTTTTTCCTACCTATGTGCAAAAATAGATTGTTAGCAGCGAACATCTTCATATGCTTCCTATTTTCAATAATGTGTTTTTTCTTTATCTGATGATGTTTTCATCTTTGTTTTTGCATAAAATTCTTTTTAAGCATTTGTTTTCCTATTAGGCATTTGGTTCATGCCAATGGCTATCAATTGTGGTCACACCTAGAAATGACTGAGTTATTTTCTAAAATATTGGTGACAAGACCTTGTTCAAAACCAATTCTTTAAAACTAGAGGTGAGACCAGGACGTGAGTATATTTTAGTCTCCTCAGAAACTCACAGGACTACTTATCAACTGTTTCCTACATACAGGTTGTTTTTCTAATGGCTTTAGCTAAAAGTACAGAGTTTAAGCCATAGGCTTAAAAGACATGTCTAAAGAGAAAATAGAGATTTAGAATATTTCAGCCATGGTGTAATCCCATAAAAAGTAACTGTCATAAATATGTAGAGAGAGGGGTATCAGAAATTTTCCCAGGATAAACAGAAATAATGTTTACTGGCTGGAATAACTAAGGGATGAGGCAGAACCAATCAAAGGTAAAAATGGGTCTCACCATATTATTAAGTGCAAAGCAAGACTTTTGGAGGCACTTGGAGAAAGTACAATGCATCAGTTTTGCACATAATCTAAATCAAGGTGACACATTCAAAGCGGTCGTAGGAAACATGACTTTCCTTAGGAGCATCAGTGATTGGGAATCTGGTAAGGAGGAAAAGAGCGATACCCAGATCCTCAGCTAAGGTTGTCTCCTAAGAATTAGAAAGTTAATCTGTTTCGTACTTTTCATTAACCTAAGAAAGAATTTAGGTATATACTCTTTTAATGCTTTGCCATGAACTGCCTTTAGAATAAGAATGTTTGTTTTTCCTTTTAAGACAATTTTAAAGACCTAAAGGACCATGGACTATTTAGCCAAATGGCATTTTTTATATTGGAAAATCTTGATATTCTTTTGGAAAATTTGGCTTGAGTGTCATTTGTACTTTGAGAGAACACCATTGTGAAAAATACAGCACTGCTAAGTAAGTGTGACTCTAAATTCAGATCAATATGTGACGGTGATAGAAAATGCAGAGCATACCTAATCCAGCTAACTATGCCCCTGACAAATGCAGTGTGAGCACTGTGTCATTGGTGCCTTTCCTTTCTTTATTTGCATTATCCATCAGGACAGCCCATGAGGGAATGCCTGGAAACCGTGGAGCTCTCTGTAATAAGCCACAACACTAATGAGGCATAACAAATTTAGCAAGTATCATGTATAATCTTGATCTTTCATTGACACTATTACCCACATAGATTACAGGTTGCGATTTGTTATCTGCCTAATGCAGATGAGCTGGGAAGGTGTAGCTGAGTTACTCCTTCCTTGGTTAAATAATTTTTAACGAATTATTGTCTCCCAGGACAAAAACTCAATAGCCCTGGCCTCTGCTTTTGCTGCTGCTGCCTCTCAGCAGGGTTGGCTGGCTGTTTTTGCAGAAGGTCAGCCAGATTTTGTCTTTCTCACAGTTTCGGTTTCCTCCTGGGAGAGAGGGTCTAATATATTTCTGTAACACACCAACTGAACCCAAGATAAACAAGTGCCCAGAGAAACATGGCCCTAGTATATGCCTCTCTATAGTTCAACAATTTAGAAATCAGATGTCTGCAGTGATCCTCGTCTGTAGGAATTGTTGAGCCTCAGCCAAGAGAAGGAGGTTGCAGTGAGGCCATGTATCGATGCTACTTTTCAGTTGAAACTAATAATAATAACTTACAAGGAATCCCTCTATATTATCATTTCACAGATCCTTTTAAAAAGTTAAATTCATTATCCTTCAAATGACCTCTTGGGAGGTTACATGCTAGTTCCATTTTATAGATAAATGCATTTTCTACACAGAGATGTTGTTATAGTAGTAGAAGGAAAATGTGTATATATACCCTGATGTTTAGCTCTGATTTTTTCTGAAAAGAGGGAAACAATCATAAGTATATGTACATATGAAATACATTCAAAAATAGTTTAGGGGATCATGAAAACATGCAAGGTCCCTTATTTTTCTTGCTCTTTCTACTCTAATTAAAGTTTCCAGAATGAATTTATCTCTACTAAATTCTTATTTGAAAAAAAAAATCTGCACTGGATAAAGTGTTTCATGTAAATTTAGACCCAGAAATGACAAAATTGTAACTCATATTTTCATTCCCTCCAGTCCTAAATTTTTAAAATCAAAAAGAGAAACTAGATACTTAGTTAATCACACATGAATTGTAGTTGATAACATCAAATTTAATGAACTGAAAGGGATTAGACTAAGAATGGTACCAAAGGGAAGAAATGGAGAGTAGTAATCACATGAGTTATAATTAGGCATTTATGAAGTTTCTCTTAACAGTGGCCATACACCTAGAAAAAATATCTATGATTCAGAACCTATGCTACCCTTCATCTATCAAGTACTTGATTGGGTTGCCCCAGTGAAAATTATTATTTGGGCGTTCTGGATGTTTAGGGTTGGGGAGACAGGAAGAGAAGACAGGGCAGAAGTTTAAAGATATCCTATTGCCTATATCCTAGGTTGACCTAGTAGGAGGTTCCAGGTTCATATACTAAAATGTCACTTTCATCATGTTGCTGGATGTATATAATTTCCATGCATTTTTTCCCGCCTAAGACATCCTTGATATTACTTTAACATTTATATCTACTTTGCAGCCTCTCTCCATGTTTATTTATTTCTTTTTAACATTATGAGAATTTGTATGCAGTAGCATTTGGGATTGCAAGTCTTATGCTCTCCTAGCTTAATGATAGAAATAGCAAAATATGTTGAAAATAAGCATTTATTCATGTTCTTTAGTCTATGTTCAAGATTAATTACTAAATTAGTAGTATGCTAAGCCTTCCATGATTCTCTAATGCAAACTTGTAATGATTTTATTGATTTTTAAGGTCAGGTGTTTGTCAGGTAAAGCCTTACACGTTACCTAAAGTCCACAGAACAGCGGTGTTGAGAGCGGCCCTCAGGTTCCAGGGTTAGAGGGTAAGGATGCTTTGGTTTTTAAGGTCAAAATTACCCTGAAATGGTATCAAGTTTTGTTTCATTGCAAAAGCATAAAGAAAGAAAGAAACCTTAAAAACTGTCTTTAGTATTTTCAGATAAGTGGGCTGAAGAGTTACTTTTGCAGAAACAGATTCCAGTGGTGTCTAATTGCTTCTACCCCCCAATGAGTTGCCATCACATGTGCAAGACTCATTATCCTTCAGCTAACAGACTGGCAAGTCCTTGTTGGTGCCTGCTATGTGCAAAGGTTGGGAAGAGGGTCTAGTAAATGCAGAAAGCAAGATAAATTGTATTAGCATCTAATGACAGGACGGGGCGCCTGGGTGGTGCAGCGGGTTAAGCAGTCAACTCTTGGTTTCAGCTCAGGACCAGATCTTGAGGTCATCAGATGAACCCCCTATCAGGCTCTGCGCATAGCCCAGAGTCTGCTTAAGACTCTCTCCCTCTGCCCCTCCCACCCCTGTGTATGCACACTCTCTCTCTCTCAAAAAAAAATAATAAAATAACTTTGAGAAAATGATATAAGTCTTGGCCAAAAAACAAATAAAAAAATTCATGCTCTGTTTTTCTTTTTTCCAGGATAGTATTATTCTTTGTGACAATGGTGATTTGTTAAGAAGCACTTGTGTGTGCATTACATGTGTATTCCTAGGGAGAAAGTGAACTAAATTAATAAAGTAAACCAACACAAGGCAAAATCTGTAAAGTCTCAGACATTTAACTTAAGTCTGACCTTTATTTAAGGTTTATCATTTAATTCCTATTTGCTTATTATACATCTAGTAGGTGATGTCTCATTGAATATTTTATCACTGAGACATTTTGGATAGAATAATTTTCCTGTTAGCTATGAATGGACAAATTGAAAGATCTAATTATTTGCTTAGATATTAACAACACATTATTGCATTTTGACTGAGAAATAGGTTTACTCCACCAACCTGACTATGAAATAAGCTTTTAGTTTCAAGATTTTTAGTATATGTGCTGCTGAAGCAAGCACTAGTTTCAAGATTTTTATATTTAAGTATACTTCCTTGGGTTTTTAAAAACTGAATTAGTAGAAACTCAAATAAAATAACTTCTGTAAGCAAATTGGAAATTGGAAATTTCACATCCAATTGTTTATTAGAACCCTAACTATTAAGTCTTAATTAGAATCAATAGCCTTTCATATTTTTATGAATGAATGTAACTTTGTATGGAACAAAGGGCCATATAATTTAAAATGTAACAGCCTGTTACAATTGAAGATATTAAGTCTTTTGAATGGAAGTACTCTTTCTAAAAAAATGGATTGCTTTTCAGAAACAAAATGTCTTAAAGATGGATAGCTAATGTATTCTTCTTTGAAATAGACATTAACAGAAGTAATAATAAAAATACTGTTGAGAAAGAGCAATTCTCAGATTTCAGATGTGTGTTTAGTTGAAATCTTTTTTGTGATCCAAGTAGGATTTTCTGAAGAATTATCTGAAAAACGACTAAAGACTTCATTTAAAAATAGATTTGGATTTTGCTGAAATCCAGAATTTAAAAAACAAAACAAAACAACAGTTTGAACACATTGGAACCAGTGTCAGTTTATATTCTAAAAATGCATCATAATTTATTTCAGCTCAATTTCACAAGCAACCATTGAATATGTACTACTGTATGTTAGTTCAAAACGAGAGCTCACTTTAGAACTTCACAAAATGTTTTCCATTCCTTTGTATTAATTGGGGAAGAGGCTGTTTATTCACATCTGGGAAACCAAGAACAACAGTGATATTGTAGTCTTGATATATTTGATGGATTTAGAATTCCCAGTTTACTTACTTTAAATTTACTTCACTTACTTTATTTTAAGGCAACAAGATTCTAGTATACTTATACAATATTGTTACTTTTTTGTGCCCTCGTGGAGAAAACATTTGACTTGGCATTAAAAATATTGGAACCTTGACCAGATTCTTTAAGTAGTTCTGTGGCTGTAGGATGGCAGGAGAGCTGCTCTAAGAGCTTGCTAGGTTCTATGGGCCTGGGAGAACAGGATGATAAATGAGGGCTGTGTTCATGCCTGAGTATTCTATACTCTACAGTTCTCCATAAGCAAGATTAACGAGGTACACTGGGCTAGGTTAAAGGGGTGCCTAGCACATTTCCAGATGACCCAACTGCAGGGGTACCAGTGCAATCTGGGTTTGAAAGGGGAAATTTTAGGTTCCAGAGGTCTGATATAATTTCCACCTATGCAGACTTAATCATGTGCAGTGTGGTCCATGGTGAGTCTTATTTAAGAGAAATCTAATGTTACACCTCCATCTGCCACTGGAGACTAGTGCTGATCTCTCTGTGTATCATGATGGTGCTAAGTTCTTCTCACATCCTTTAAAGATGGAAATCTTGTTGGATTTACCCCATCATGTGTGTATATCTTATTTCTTCATCACTCTGAAGTTATTGCTATTGAAGTCGATCAAGACAGTGGTTGTACAGTGACTCTTGCTTATATCTTTCACTTTCTATAGGCCTCAGATTGGCCTCTTCACCTTTATGAAATTATTGGAACTGATAACATCTAGGCTGCTTTTCAACCCTAATCTGTTGTTCTCTAAATGAAAAATGCACACTTGTGGAGGAATAAGCTATTTTTTTCCTATACCTTAATTCAAATTTCATGATGTATCCCTCTTGAGATGAAAGTTCTAGGCTGCCACTAATTTCCAGATAGGTCTATGTATTTCACATTGTTCCTGAGTGTCATGCTTTAATCTGAACACAAATATCAAATTTTACTCTTTGGGATGAACCCATGGGCTGACTTCAACTTCCTCTCCTAGTTCACGTTATTGAAGATATAGTCATCCTGAAGAAAGTTTCAAGGGGTCTTTCAAATTAGGAATACCCATCTTACAAAACAGCACTGTTTTTGGCATAGTAGGATATTCTGGCTTTTCATGCTGCATTTACTCTCTGTGTTTTTTTCTCTACTCATTGGCCAGAGAAGTTGTCATAAGAAAGAGCAGAAACTGTGTCATTGTGGAAAAAGCTGAATCAGAAGAACATGCACAATCAGTATGGGTCCAGGAGGAAAAACAGAAATCATGCTGCTTCAACTGAGGAAATTTAATAAAGGAAATTGGTTACATGAGTATTATAAAGTTGGAAGAGTGAAAAAATGGAAAATGAAATAACCTAGAAATCAGTACCCACTGCTAGGCTGGAGAACACCAAGGAGGAGAATGTTACTAGAACCTGGAGCATGGAAGAGGGGCCTGGGCTTTGGGCACTGGGACCCTGCAAAGGGGGTGCTGTTGGGAGCAGTTCTGAACAAATGGAAGGGAAAACCTTGAAAGCTAGAGTGGCAGAAGCGATTCAGACATTTCCAGGGACCAGAAGAAGAAGGGAGAAAAAAAGAGAGGCAGAAAATAGAACAATGATTCCTTTCTTCCTCATAAGTTTTGATTTTCCACACATAGCTTCTATGGTAAAACCTAGTAGAAAATAAAATAATGAAGGATCCTTGAAATACAGTTTTTAGCTCCAGAATTATCAAGAAAAATATAGAAGAGTGAGCACAAGACCATGAGCAAATAGTTAAAAATGGCCACACCTCTCAACTGCTGGTTATCATTTATCTTTTCTCTTCCTTTTTTTTGGTAGAGTTTGAAGTATCCTTCCGGTAAGAGAAAATGAAAGTGAGAGTTAATAAATGTGATTCTGAAAGTCTTTGCTGTGTGTATATACACATTCTGTGTCTGATTGAAGAGTGAAGACTTAAAGTGAAAGGCCAGCCCTTTCCTTAAGCTTGTAGGTCTGACCCTGGAATACTATGTGTGTTGGGCTTCAAAATGACTCCATAAGTTTCTGAATTCGTAAGTTCAGCTGTCTGTGAATTGTCCACAATATAGCTTCTGGTCTGAGGGCGAGGAGACTGTACCCAGCACTTGCTAATCAAATTTATAAATAGATAAGCCAGTTTTCTTTCTCACTTGACATTGCAGATTATATTTAACAGAAGTAAATGTTAGCTGAGCAATGACTTCACACAATTCTAAATGTATTGTAAAAACTTTTCTCCTTTACAGTCATTCTTAATAGTTAGTTTTGTACCTTCTGAGTGCAGTTTACTCTTTTCAGGATATTCTGATGAAGTCTTAAATCAAAACCCATGTAGATGCTGATACAAAGTTGTAGTGTGATCCATATTACTTCAGTAGAATGAGCAGCTAAGAAATAATCTTAAAAATATGTTGATGTAAAAAAATATGTTGATGTAAATAAACTTTACTTCAAAATTTGGAGAATGAAGAATACAGTCACAAGAGGCTTAGGTAATTTAATTTACCTTTCTGTGCCTGTTTCTTCATATATAAGATGGGAATAATAATGATACCTATCTCATTAAATTGTTCTGTGTATTAAATAGTTTATGCATTTATTTATTTTTTTCTTTTTTTAATGCATTTAAAGTGTGTATCACATATGTCCTAGTCTACAAACTAGAAGTAGCTCCAATGAAGATATCAATATGATGACCAAGAAGAGCAAGGTTAGATAAATCTCTGGAGCTGTCAGATTCCTCACCATTGTGGTCCTAACGACCTTACCTAGCCTGAGGGCTTTATGCCTTCAATACTCTGCTTTTCATTGTCTGAGATGAGCAATGACTTCTGATTCATCTACTCCTTGCCTAAATCATGTGTGAGATGGGAAACATTAGCCCATCAATAAATTTGATCATTAGAACAACCCCCACACACCTTATCTTTCTTCACCTTCCCAATATAAATCTTTGTGTGCCTGTCTATGTGTATATGTTCCTTCATTTTCATCCATCATAGGGCTCCTGGACTTTTGCACATGACATTTAGAATGTCGTGTCCTCAGCTCACTTACATTCACTAAGGGCAAGACATTCCATGGCATAATTATGCAATGGTTTCTTCATGTTGCATTAACACTATACAGTACATGTTTATATTTAAATACCTTATAATTAAAATAAATACCAAGCAACAAAATGGGGCAAAAGAATACAAGGAATCAAGTACATCTGGAGGGTGAGAGTTTTCTCAGATCATTTCATCCCTTTATAGGGACCAGTTTGATTTAATGTAAATACCTTCAAAAACTTACTTCTTTACTGTATTTTTTAAAATTTTTTTAAAATATTTTATTTATTTATTTGACAGAGAGAGAGAGATCCCAAGTAGGCAGAGAGGCAGGAAGAGAGAGAAGGGGAAAGCAGGCTCCCTGCTGAGCAGAAAGCCCAATGCAGGGCTCGATCCCAGGACCCTGAGATCATGACCTAAGCCAAAGGCAGAGGCTTTAACCCACTGAGCCACCCAGGCACTCCTTCTTTACTTTATTTTAACCAATGGAAAAGATCAAAATACATTCAGGGTCAAAGGTGGAGGAGAATGATATTACAATAAGCGAAAGTACGTCTGGAAAATATCGTGGACATAGTTAAGTTGATTTTAAACCTCATTTTTTGTGTGTGTGTATGGTTATTGAAGAGAGTCATGTCTGTAGTACACAGTTTCTCCATTGTACAAAGTCACCGTTGTGTTAGATTTTGAATGGAAAGATAAAACATTCCAGTCCAGACATAACTATCAGGTCATCGGGAATAATTTTAGTTATGAAAATATATTCATGGGAAGGAAATTGCAGTTGTGTCTCCGTGTAAGAACCTCTGTGAGATCTCATTCACTTCTCCCAGCTCTTTCTGGAGCTGGCCTGGCTGGTCAGCCTCTCATTCTCTCCCTGGCTGCAACCATCAACGGGCAAACAATTCTTACCAAGCCATTAGACTCACATTGGTATTCCTGCTCCATGGTGACTCTGACTCAGCCTGAATGTCTAGATTCCTGGCTTTGGTTCACTTGACCTTGAGAACCTTCTTCTCATTCCTGCCTTGAGTGACTCCTTGGCTACTAGACCCTCAACTTGTCTTGACTCATCTCTAGCTGCAAAACCCTCAGCACGCAGCCAGGTTTCCAGGCCTTGGTCTCTGACCGGTCTTGGATATTTAACCAGCCGCCTGTCTGGCTCTGCCTTAAACTCCCGCTTGACTCCATCAGATTTCTCCAAAGATGTTTTTATTCTAGAGTTCAAATTTGAAAGAGCTGGCCAAATATATTAATACAAGTGACTGGCATTAGTGGTTAGTTGGCTGTTTAGGGACTAGAACCTGACAGGATGGCTTTGCCTGGTAACTTTGCTAAGGTCCATGGGCAACCAAGGAATATGTGTCGTTTATCACACAAAATCATGCTTTTATTCTCATTCATATCTGCAGCTCTCCTTTCTCATTTCTAGTTGCTTCCCCCCCCTACTTTTTCCTTAATTAGATTAACTACTTGTTTATCTCTCTTGTTGGTCTCTCCAAATAAACAGTTTTGCTTTTTACTTAGCCTGTTTTTTCTATTTCATTAATTTTAATACTGATTAATTTTATTTTCCAATTTCTTTTATTTTTTTCTTTTCTTTTATTATTTAGTGGCTAAGAGCACAGACTTTGTAGCCAGATTGCCTAGGTCAGAACTCTGACTCCACTGAATATTAGACATGTAACCTTGGATGAGTTATCTGTAACTCCTACCTCAGTTCCCTCAACCTACAAAATGGGAACAGTGAGAAACTTACCTTGGTGTTCACCCTTATCTCTACTTCAAAATTAGGCACACCACCAGGATTTGTTATTTAAAATCATCATAGGGGCACCTGGGTGGCTCAGTGGGTTAAGCCTCTACTTTCGGTTCAGGTCATGATCTCAAGGTCCTGGGATCAAGCATCCCCATCAGGCTCTCTGCTCAGCAGGGAGCCTGCTTCCTCCTCTCTCTATGCCTGCCTCTCTGCCTACTTGTGATCTCTCTCTCTCTGTCAAATAAATAAATAAAATCTTTAAAAATTTTTTTAAGCATATATATTACTCCATCACAAATTTGTTTTATAAATATGTGCATAGCCATAATTTAATTATTACTTATAAGACTTTGTAATTTACGCATTTGCAACATTTATTTTGAGACAAGCTTCACCAGTGTGCCAGTACATTCAATGACACAGACAAAGGTTATGAAGCTCTACCTTCCAGAATGGCAGAGAAGCAAGCTGGGAGGAACTTAGATCCTTGAATTAGCCCATAGCACACCCTCAAGCAGTCTCTTTCCTCTGCACTGTTACATGACAGAAATAAACTTCTATCTCTTTGGGCTACTGCATAACGGAATACAGCATCAAAACATATAGTCTAAGTCTAAAAGTTTACATGTGTGAGAATAACTTTTTCACTCTGACAGTGAATACAGTTGGTGCTGGTGTATTATTCTTGAGTTGCATTCCTTCCTCTTGCTCCCAATAATTTTGTGGATGTTATTCTATCACCTTTTAATATCCAATATTTCCAATGAGAAGTATAATGCCAGTCTGACTTTATTTTTTTCCTTTGTAAGCAATCTCTTTATTTTGCCTAGAAGCTTGTAACAATTTTCTTTTAGTATTTGGAGTCTAAGAATTTTACCGCTGACTATGTTTTCTCATCAAACCGTCCTGAAATGGAAAGAGACTTTTCTGCAAATATGTGTTTCATCTTCTTAAAGATAATTTTATTTTATTATTTTTATTAACTCTTGATTCTGTTTTTTGCTTTTTCAGGGATTCAATCATTTTCATGTTATGTTTCTTTATCTTTGTGCTTTTTTGGTCTAATGACTTTTAACTCTTTCTGTATTTTCTTTATATTTGAGATTTATCTTGCACCTATTTGAGTCTCAAAACTGACCATTCTCTATTTTAATTTACAGATCTCTTAAGTTTAAATATCATTTTTTTCTCCTTTTGGCAACTCTTCCTTTTGTTTTTTTCTTGTACTTAATTTGTTGAAGTATATGGCAAAAAAGATGGAAAACATACATGATAGGGAGATATTTCAGCAGAGACATAGTAACTGAGAAAAGAGGAAAATGGAAATGCTAGGAAAAAAAACACAACGTTAGAGATGAAAAATTCCCTCTGTTGGTAGATCAGCAGACTAGACACAAAGATAAAAGAATCAGTGAACCAAAAGTAAGGTTAACAAAAATCATCTAAACTGAAATACAATGAGGGAAAAATGAAAAAAAAAATAGTTCAGAGCATCCATGATCTGTGGAAAATATTATATAGTTTAACATGCATCTAACTGGAGTACCAGATATAGAAGACAGCATTGAATGAGGCCAAAAAAATATGTCAAGAGATAATTGCTCAAATTTCCAAAATTAATAAAATACAGTAAAACACAGATCCAAGAATCTCAGAGAATCAAAAAAAAAAAGAAAAATACAAAGAAAACACAAAACATCCACATCAAATTGCTAAAATTTAAAGATAAAATCTTGAAGTCAACAAAAGGAACAAAAATGTTACTTACAGGAAAACAAGCATAAAATTACAACTGAATTGTCTTCAAAGACAATAAAGTCAGAAAACAATGGAAAGAGCATTTTAAATGGCTGGCACACACACATACATACTACAAATAAAACCAAAAAAAAACACATCACCTAGAATTCTATCCTTTAAAATATCTTTTAATAATGAAGAAATAATTACATTTCTGATAGGTAAAAGCTGGCTGAATTTATCTCCAGCAAACCTACACTATAATAAATGAATAAAAAGATTTCTATCTGGAAAGAATATAATATCAGATAGAAACTTGGTTCTAAAGAAAGGAATGCAAAAACAGAAAAATTTGATAAGCCAGTAAATACAAAATATCTTTTAAAAAATTATCCCTGCTTTTATATGCATACATAATTAAATGTCCTTTAAAAACTCTTGGTTATTAAAGTAAAAATAATGTGAGCATGAATTTTATAGTAAACACAGAATTAAAATATGTAACACGAATGCGAAGAATGGAGTATGTATAAGTATAGTAATTGTATATAAATTACTGTAAAGCTCTCATTTTTTGTGACATAATATTTTTTGAATGTAGAATGTGATAAGTTAAAGATACATATCCTAATATCAAAAATGGTTAGGTAATATAAGGTATAAATTGACAAGTAAAAAGACAAAGAGGCATAACAAAATCCTTCTATCTCAGAAGAGATAACATGAATGCTAAAGATTATATTTATTCACTCCTAATATAAAAAGACAGATAAGGAGGAAAAGAGAAACAAAGAACAGAAAGTATAAGTGAAAATAAATGTTAAAATGGTAGATTTAAATAGGGATATAGTAATGATTACAGCAAATGTAAATGAACTACAACATTAGGTTTACAGACACCTGACCAAAAAATATGTGAAATGACTAATAAGCACATGAAAAAGCACTCAAAGTCATTACTCATCTGGAAAATGCAAATTTAATACACCATGAAATACTCCCTATACACCTACTAGGACGGCTAATTATCAAATCAAAAAGAGTAAAAACTCCAAATTTGGAAAGGATGTAAAACATTTACACCTCTCATACATTGGTAGTAGAAATGTGAAATGATACCAACACTTTGAAAAACTGTCAGTTTCTAAAAAAGTTAAACATTCATCTACCCTATGATCCAGTAATTTCACACCTAGGTATTGATTCATGTAAACTAAAACATTTGTCCACAAGAAGTTTTGTACAAAAAAAAAGTTTATATTATGTACATTAAAATTCATATCTAATCATAGTCCAAAACCATAAGGAAACAATCTGGATTTACATCACTGGAAGAATGGATAAATGAGCTGTTTTGTCAATACACTGGGATACTACTAGTAATAAATAGGAATGGTCTTCTGGAATATGCAACAACATGGAGAAAACTCAGAAATATTATGATCCGTGATATAAAGCAACAATTAAAATGTATTCTGCATTATTGCATTTATATGAAATTCTAGAGTAAACTAACTTGTAGTGATAAAAATCACACAGTAGTTGACTTTTCAGGACAGGGGCAAGAATTAATGCAAAGGGACATAAGAGAGCCACCTTGGATTATAGAAATGTTTTGTAAATTGATATACACTCATGAAAATGAATTATATACTTAAGATCTGAGTGTTTCTAAGTGTTGTAGCAAAAACACTAAAAAAAAAAATAGAAGAGAGTAGATCCCTGGTTTTTATAAACAAACCAATAAAAAGAGATAACAACTACTGGATATTAAAGGTTGAAATAACTGGTATGGTGGGTAGCACTTATTTTGATAAAATGCATACTTGCGAATGTAACACTTGAGCTGAATCCTGTAGAATGGCAAGAGGTAATAAATGGACTCTGTTAGATAAAGAACATTCTAAAGAGGCCCTAAAGTGCTTGGAGTATTTAAAAAAAAAAAAAACTAGAAAAGCATCAGTGTATCAGCAACATAGTGAGTTAAAGAGAGAGTGGTATGAGATTATGGAGACCTAGGCAGGTATCAGATCAATCAGTCCTTTTTGGCCATGATAGGGGTGTGGATTTTAATCTACATGGCCAACATTTCTGCTTCAGATGAAGTGATAGGAATCAAGTGTATTTTTTCACTTTAAACAACTACGTAACCAGGCAAGATAAATGAAACAATAGTTTTCAGACATTGGTTAATAGACCGTAGAGGCCTATGCTTCCTGAAAAAGTGGGAGGAAAAAAAGTGAGCCCTATGATTTTCCCAGCTTATTGCCTACAAGCAATTTCTAGTGCAAGACACAGAAACTAAAATAGATCCTATCAGTTTTACCGAGCAAAAGAGATGGAAATTAGAGTTTAGGGAGGTAAAAATAGGTGGATTTTTTTTTCAAAGAATACAAAAAAACAAAAAAGACTACACTAAGAGAAATAACCATAGATTAAAAGAGAGAGATTCCCTGAGATCTCTAGTTGTGTGCTAATCTCTACATGATGATGGGAAACTGTCTTAGACCAAGGGAAGAATCGCCAGGAAGTGATAAACCAAACAACTGCCAGAACTCATACAGGTTTGGGGGAAAAACAACAACAACAACAACAACAAACAAGAAATTCATAATGCACATAGTACAGAGTCTTCTAAAGGATAGCATCTTAGTTAAAAAATTTAAATTAGCCCAAGTTTAAAATTGTTCTGGAATCACTTTAACAAAGCCTAAAATAAGCTTCGAAGATATCAGCCTCATTCAAAATAAGTTAAATCAATTCTTTTTTTCCAAAGATTTTGTTTATTTATATGTCAGAGAGAGAGAGGGAGAGAGAGCACAAGCAGGCAGAGTGGCAGGCAGAGGCAGAGGAGAAGCAGGTTCCCCGCTGAGCAAGGAGCTCGATGTGGGACTCGATCCCAGGACCCTGGGATCATGACCTGAGTCAAAGGCAGCAGCCCAACCAACTGAGCCACCCAGGCGTCCCTTAAATCAATTCTATAAAAAGTTCAAGTCTATGTAAAGGACAATGTTAAAATGCAGCACCTGATAAGTAACATGCAATGTCTAACATTCAGTGAAAAATTACTAGATAAGGAAAAAGACCAGAAAAATATTCAATTGAAAAGAAGTCAGTAAAAGAGGAAAAGGGAAACACAGAACAGGTGGTATAAATAGAAAATGAATAGTGAGATGGTAGATTTAAACCCAGGACTATTGACGATTAAATCAAACATTAATAATATAAATGGTAAAATGGCATAGATTTTCAGACTAAATCTAGGAAAAAAAACACAAGATCCAACTCCATGCTGTGTATAAGAAGGCAGTTGTAAATATCAAATCATAGATAAGTAGAAGTAAAATAATGGAGAAAGATATACCATTCTAACACTAATCAGAGAAAGCTGGAATAGCTATATTAATAAACATAGTAGATTTTAGGACTATGATTATTTCTAGAAATAAAGTGGAACATTCAATAATGACAAAGAAGCTATTCACCGAGAGAGCAAAACAATCCTAAATATGTATGCACCTAAAAGAGAGCTTCAAAGTATAGGTAGGTAAGACTAATTGAATAAAAAGAAAAATAAAGAGATCCCAAATTGGAGTTCAGGATTTCAACATGTTTCTCTCACTATGTGATAAAATAGCTACACAGAATATCAGGGAAAATATATAAATTAAACCAACTTAAACCTATTTATATTTATAGAACAATTCACCTAAAAAAGCAGAATACATAATCCTTTTCAAGTGTACATTGACTACTCATTAAAATAAAAAATCGTGGAAATTAAAAATTGTCCCAATAAATTTAAAACTGTGTTTGTTCACTGACCATAACAGAACTAAAGTAGAAATCAATAACAGATACGTGTAGAATCCTCAAATATCTGAAAATAAAACATTTTAAACACTTCAAAGAAATCACAGTAAAATTAAAAATACTGTGCTAAATGGAAATAAAAACACAACATATTAAAGTTCCTTTATGCAATGTAGAGGAAATTTCATGGTAATAAATGCTTACATTTAAAAATTAATTATATAAGCTAGAAATAAGAAACAAATTTAACACAAAATTGGCAGAATTAAGAAAATAACATGGATTATAATAGAAGACAAGGAGATATACAATAGAAAAATAATAAAGAAAGTCACATAAGCCAGTTTTTAAAAAAGATCAATAAGACCGATGAACCTTTAGCCAGATGATCAGGAAAAGAAAGGTAAAGACATAAATTACCAGTAGCAGAAATGAAAGGGGGAGATCACTACAAGACGGCCACTACAAGATAATTAGGAAACATTATGAATAATAATACATCATTAAGTTAGGTAACTTAGGGCTGACACCTTGAAAGCCACAACTATCAAAGCTCACTCAAGAAGAATTACATCACCTGAATAGTTCTACACCTATAAATTATGAATTTATAATTATAAATCTCATAAGAAATACAGGCTTAGATGATTTTACTGGAAATTCTACTAAATGGTTAAGGAAGAAGTAATGCAAATTATATGTAAACCCTTTCAGAAAAAAAGGAGCAGGGATCACTTCCCAACACATTTTATGATGTCAGAATTACCCTTATAAAATAACCAGAGAAAAAAGTAACAACAGAAGAAAATTATGGAACAATAGCCCTTTTTAACACAAACACAAAAATTTGTAACACAATTTTACACAATCGAATGTAGCAAAGTATATTGAAGGATGATATGGTATGATCAAGTTGGGTTTATCTTAAGAATGCAAGATTGATTTAACATCTGGAAACAATTGAAATAATTCACCTATTATTAAATTAAAACAAAGTATATAAAAAATAAAATCCCATAGTTATCTCAATACATGCAGAAAATGCATTAGGCAAAACACAACATCCATTCATGTTAGAAATGTTCAGTATACTAGGAATAGAAGGGAACTTCCTTGACCTGATAAAGGGCATTTAATAAAAACCAGCTATCATCCTTTATTAGGAAGGATTGAATATTATCTCTTTAAGGTTGAGGCAAAAAGGCAAGAAAAATTATTTGCCATTTGGAGAGAGTAGGTAAGAGAAAAAAGCTTTGAACCCGCTAAGTCCTGGCACAATAATATATAATATTTAACAGTTTACGTTTTAAGCTCAATTCTCTCCTCCTTCATTTTCTAAAAGGAAGCTAGAAGAAGCTAAGAGGCACCTTCCACATTCTGCCTGGAAATCTCTTTAGTTAACTCACCAGGTTTATCAGATTATTGCAAACAACAATATTGGTAAAACTGCCACTACATGACAATGTCTCATTTCCTTCAGGTTCCAAGAACTTTTTCCTCACTTTTCTTGAACCCCTCACCAACAGCCTCCTCAAAACCCTTCTAGCATTTGCACACAGGTCAGTCCCAAGGCCAATGTCATATGTTTCAGTTTCTGTGGTAGTAGAACCCCAGTTTCAGGTACGAAAATCTTTTTAGTTACCTACTGCTGTGTAACAAACCCACCTAAACTTGGTGGTGTAAAACAAATTATCATCATCATCATCATCACTTCATGGCTTTGGGGTTAACTGAACTCAACTGGGAAGGTCTTACTAGGGTCTTGTGTGTGACTGAAATCAGACGGAGGCTGGGTGTGGAGTCATCTCAGACTTCTTCACTAATATGTCTGGTTGTTTGGCAGTGAGCACTGTAAATCAAACAACTACACATGGCCTGTCTGTGTGACCTGGCCTTCACAGCACAGGGGATAGGTTCCAAGGACAAGGGTTCCGAGAGAGAGCCAGAAGGAAGCCTCAGAAATCATGCAGTGTCACTCCCTTCTCATTCCACTCTTCAGAAGAAAGTCTCTAAGGCCACCCACATTCCAGGGGAGAAGAATGATGCTCCACGTCTTGATAGAAGGAATGTGAATGAGTTGGAGGACACTTTTAAAAACCATCACCCAGCAGCATGAATTATGCCAGCACCAACTGGAAAACAGTGGTGGGAATATAAACCTTAAGTACATGCTCCTGCAAATTCCTAGGCATTCCACTGCATCTACTGCAACAAACCTGGGGTCCAGAAAGTACGGAGGACAACATTACACTGGAGAAGGTACTAAAAGGTCTTCCACATGGTTCAAGTCCCTATCTCAGCTCCAATTTAGCTCAGCAAGTATTGCCGGCCTCCCTACATTCTATACCTTCCAACTTGGTATCTGGGGCCCCTCAAGAACTTTTTTCTGTCCTCCCCACCATGGACTCTCATGACCAAATGGAAGCATCTCCAGGGCTGAGGTTTTACATCAGGTTTGCCTTCTTTTCTGGTCTCTCCCTCATCTTAAATACTTCTTTTCTCTTATTTCCCAAGGTCTGGGCCAAGTTTTGTGTCCTGGCTATCAAAATTAGGCCCTTGTCTTCCCTCTCATTTCCTTCCAATTTTCCTGCCTGCCAGCCCACTTGTTTTAAAAATAAAAATCTCCATCTGAGCCCCATTCTTCATGGCTGGGTCCCTGTTTGCTACTGCCCGCATGCTCTCGTCTTGTGCTCTGCCCACCTGCCAGGGACCCACCTATTCCTCACCTCTGGTCCTCCTCTATTCCAACCACCTGCCTACCTGAATCTCTAGCTTCTACCTGTAGCCAAAGTCCCTGGATGACAGGTCCTGCCATCTTTTTGGACTTCCCAGATGCTGGGCTCTCCTCCAAAGATTGTTTATTCTCCAGATCTGGGCTTCTCCCACTATATGCAGTTCCTAGTCCTGACATGTACCAAAGAGCATTTCACTGTCTCTCTGGCCGCTCTGCCCACTTTTTACTCCTATGATCCATACCCGGTAAGATCTCTGGAAGCAATTAGAAAAAAACAATCACCTTGCTAGGATCAGTCTGATTTTGCTACTTCAATTAAAAACTTCCATGGCATTGAACTCCCTCATCTTCTCGATTGCTTCATCTCTAGTAAAATTGCCTGGTCTAATCATCCCTGACTGATTCCTGGGCTTCTTTCCCTTTGGTTTTCCTTTGGCTTCCAAGACCTGCAAACTCCATGCTGATGGCCTGATGCCCTAGATTTCAAGTTCCTGGCTCTCTCACAATTCAGCAGTCATCTGGCCCTCAATACTCAGACTGTACCCTGCAGCCTCAGCTTGCTGGCCCCTCCCTATCTAAGCAGTCCTACTAGCTGCCCCCCACATCTTGTTGGGTGTTCTTATTACATCTGGAGAAACAGGGAGTGGGTTAAATTATACTGCTTCTATGGTGCAAAACTTTATTTCTTCTACTTGTATCAAAATTTGTAGTTTTAAATGCATAACAGACAATGAAACATTCACTGTTTTCCTTGACCTCCACTCCACTTAATGGAAGCTTGAGAATTTAATTCTACATTTGTGATATTTTTTTCCCTGAGACTGCTCAAAACTGGCATGAATTTTTGATGGGAAGAATAATATGGTTAGCATGTTTATAAATTAACAGTCAAGGAGGTGTACAAACCCAAAATTATTCCCACAGGAAGCAAGTTGTTGGCTCTGACATCCTTTCTCTTTCTTAGCTTGCCAGAAACAGATGTTGACAGTTCTCTCATTTGGGGAATATATCCAGAAGGATGAATATTACCCTTGAGAAACACAATATACTGTACATGACTTCTTATAAGCGAAGAACTAGTTTATTTAAGCTTAGAGAAAGTACATACTGACACCCTGTGCAAAGAAAGGAAAGAATGCCATAAAGCAGTCTAAAAGCTTAGCCAGGCCTCAAACTCATGGAAGTTTTGTAGGCTGGTTGAAAGAGGCAATTGATAGAGTGCTCAGAGGGTTGCAGATGGAATCAGACCTAAGAGACCAAAGTCTTCTCCACACAAAGCCAGAATTCTCTAAGAAGTAAGAAATACCAGCCATCCAGCTGGTTGTTTTGCCCACATTTCACAAAGGAATCCAATTTCTTTTAACGCAGAAAAAACTATAATTAACCTGTTTTCACTTAAATCAAAAGGCATTTATAAGGAACTTCTCGTATACAAACACTATACATGCTTATATGTTTGCATGTATACATAAAAAATGGTGTATGACAGTTCCTATTCTCAAAGACGTCAAAATATAAACGGCTGGATTCTGAAAAGTAAGATGTCTGGTGAAAAAAAAAAAAATGAAACTAGTTTATCGGTCTAGTCGTGCCCAGAAAATCTAGCCTTACATTTTAATTGTAAGGCATTCTTAGCTTAGTTTTTTGTTTTTGCTTTTTTAACGCAGCATGCCTGATTTTGCTGGTGGTTGAGTATCTGACAGGCGACTCAGAAATGTGTCCACATTGTTGAATGAGTGGACCATATACTGGAGAAGAAATGGGACAGCTCAGAGATTCCAATAGACGGGAAAAGGGTTGAAGCCGCCGGAGCCCGTGGTGCACGGCAATCAGAGTAGGTAACACTGTTTGAACAAAAATGTCATGCTGACCTGGTGGAGAAGCCTGCACGCGGGATCTGGCAGCTGCTACTAGAAGGACAGAGTCTATGTGCAATCAGGGGGGCCTGAAACCGCCAGTCACACACCACTGTCTTCGGAGACACAAGTCTTCAGCACGTTCACATAATGCAGTATCACCCTCCTTTGCTCATCAAGCGGGAAACCCTTGTGCATCCTGGTGTTAGCAGACCTCTTCCTGCGACCAGGTGCAGGGACATGGAGCCATGGACCCTTGTGACCTTGATCTCCGTGGACAGAGCCCTGGCGTTTGGTCTCAACATTTGGTGGTCATTAAAATGTATGTAATATTTGTTCCAAAAATACTTTGAAAGTTCAAGACCCTCTTCAGATCAGAAGTTTTTTTTTTTTTTTTTTTTTAAGATTTTATTTATTTTTTTGAGAGAGAGAGAGTGAGAGAGAACATGAGAGGGGAGAAGGTCAGAGAGAGAAGCAGACACCCCGTGGAGCCGGGAGTCTGATGTGGGACTAATCTGGGGACTCCGAGAACACGACCTGAGCCGAAGGCAGTCGCTCAACCAACTGAGCCACCCAGGTGCTCCAGATCAGAAGTTTTGACATCTTTTTTGGCTTACAGAGTTGATGGAGTTAAGAATGTATCTGCCTACTAATATCCACTGCCAATGACCTATAGTTCAGGGTCAGTATTGTTTGTGCTTGACTAAATATCTGAAAAAAGAAGACAAAGAAGACCCTTTTTTTTTTTTCATAAAATCATGGATGTGATTTAACCCAATATTTCTATTTCTCTGACTCTGTCGTGAGGAAATAATCATAATGTAGCAGAACTTGATATAAAAAGTTTGTGAAGACATTATTTATAACATTGAAAAATTGCATAAAATATAAATGGTTCTATAAAATAGGCACATTTGTGCCTTGGAGTAGGAGAAAAATAATTTTTTTAAGACTTTACTTACTTAAAAAAAAAAAGACTTTACTTACTTATTTGAGACACAGAGAGAGAGAAAGAGCCACAAGAGTAAGGGTGGGGTGGGCCAAAAGGAGAGGGACAAGCAGACTTCCTGCTGAGCGTGGGGCTCCACCCAGGGGCTCAATCCCAGGACCCTGAATCATGACCTGAGCCAAAGTCAGATGGTTATCCATCTGAGCCACCCAGGCAGCCCAGAAAAAAAATTTTTTTTAAGATTTTATTTATTTATTAGAGAGAGAGAGCCTGAGAATGAGAGGGGAGAAGGTCAGAGGGAGAAGCAGACTTCCTGCAGAGCCGGGAGCCCGATATGGGACTCGATCCCGGGACTCCGGGATCATGACCTGAGCGGAAGGCAGTCGCTCAACCAACTGAGCCACCCAGGCGCCCCAGCCCAGAAAATTTTAAAAAATTTTCTCACAATATAATGCTCTCACACGTAATAGTCTCACGATATCATGTTAAACAGGAAAGATTGTCACCAATTACAGTTAAAGGATAAAAGCAGATCACAAAGCTGCATTCATACAACAAATATTTATTAAGTACTGCCTGTGTAAGTAGCATTTTTCTAAGTCTAGAGGTACTACTTGGGATAAAAATAAAGAACGTCTTCCCTTGTGGAGATTACAAACTGGCGTATCTTATAATGTCCTCCCAACCATGTTTAACAAACAACCAAGCAAGCAAATAAAATAAGCAAGCATAAAAAAGAAAATGGAAGGGAACTGTAGTGGACACTCCATCCCTGCCCTTCAGATCTTAGCCAAAGACTAACATTTGAACAGAGATGGCCCACTACAATAGGCATAGCTTACCTTTACTGAATGTCTCTTCTGTTTCAGATTTTGACACGAATTATCTTAATTTTCACAACCACCCTTTGAGAATAAGTACTATTAATTAGGGGCACCTGGGTGGCTCAGTGGGTTAAAGCCTCTGCCTTCAGCTCAGGTCATGGTCTCAGGGTCCTGGGATTGAGCCCATGCATCGGGCTCTCTGCTCAGCAGGGAACCTGCTTCCTCCTCCCTCTCTGCCTGCCTCTCTGCCTACTTGTCATCTCTCCCTCTCTCTGTCAAATAAGTAAATAAAATCTTTAAAAAAAAAAAGTACTATTAATTATACTCATGGTACAGATGAATATAAGGCTGGGGGCGTTTTCTTGTTTTTTCTTTATACTTCCATGTCCTTTCCAATTTGCTACAAAATCCGTATTATTTTCATAAGCATATATACTTCCATGTCCTTTCCAATTTGCTACAAAATCCGTATTATTTTCATAAGCATACAGGACATGAGCACCTATTTTCTGGAATGCTGGCTTCCGTCGCTACAGCAAGGATATACTCCTGGCAACCTTGGAGCATGAATGAAATTCATTCATTCAATTTCATTCTTGAATGAAATTCTTTGGTAATCAACAAATGATAAAATGATCATATCATCACTTTAAGATGTTGCTTAATCTCTAACAATAAATTCCTTTACAAAAGTGAACTAAAATTTAAGGATTTGAGTGGATTTCTGCTACTGCCCCTGAAATGTACCTCTTTATCTGGAAATTTCTGTTCCGCCTAACTTGCCTTCAACTTTCAGAACCACCTGTATTTAATAATATTATTCTTTTACTTATTTTTCAAATTTGCCTTAAATTGTCCTAATTTTGTTATTTATGTTAATAATGAATTGCTCTGGTCTTAATGCCACAGTTATATTCAGTTTTAAAAGTTTCTAAGAAAATGACATTTTCATAAGACATTTACTGATCCAATCTCCATTTGTCAAAGCTCGTTATAGGCATTTTCCTAACCATTAATCTTCATGCTCTTTATCCTTTCTAAGAACAAAAGGAAGAAAGGCCTACAAATGAAGTTGGAACACTCACACATTAATATGTAAAGTTCCTCCAGGCTGTCTACTAAAATGAAGAAAACAGTCACATAGAAAAATTGTTCTCTATATTATTTCATAGTAGAAGTTATAATATTAGACCAGAAGCTACTTTTCTTGTTAGTGCTATACCCTAGATCGGTAGAAATACCTAAAGACGTATGTTACTTGGATTTTGGTTGTATGAGACAAAATCTAACTCTAAATAGCTTAGGCAAAAGGAGTATTTGAAGATTGGGAAAATCTAAGGAAGCCTTAAACTGCCGAGCCAAAGAGATAGCAACCATGTGTCTGGAGCTCAGGGATTGTTCTCAACAAGAAGTGAAATCTGTAATAGTATCCAGCATTCGGTAGAGTAGTGTTTTCTTGGTATATGGCATTTCCTTTTAAAATGTCTATGTCTTTACATGCAAAGTGTGTTTCTTGTAGACATTGTATAATTTGGTCTTGCTTTATTATCAATTAGAGGACATGTTCTTTTTAATGATAGAATTAAGACTATTTATATTTAACATGACAAATTGGTTGACTTAAGTTTGTTTTCTTGCTATTTATTTTCTATTTTCCAGACTGTTTTTAGTTGTTTTTTTCCACCTTTCCTGCCCTCTATTTTTCAAATTAATTATTTTTAGTGTTCCATTTTATCCTCTCTGTTGGCTTACTTTGCCATATAATTTTGATTCATTTTTTTGTAGTTTCTCTTGAGGTTATAATACACATTATAAATTTATATTAGCTACCCTGAAAGACTCATACCATTCATAGATAATGTGATGACTTATTTTCTTACTCTTGTCTTTGTGCTATTGTGATCACACAGTTGACATCTTTGAGTATTGCAAACCCTAGCACACATTATTAAACTTTATGTGGTCAAATATCTTTAAAGACACTTAAATAGAGAAAAATCTCTTCCATGTCTACCTATATATTTATGAATTCTAGTCCTTTTCATATCTTTTAAATTTTCATCAGGGTTCATAATCTTTGAACCTGACAGTCTCCTTTAACATCTCTTTTACTATGAATCTGCTGGCAATTGATTCTCTCAACTGTTTTTGAGTAAAAATCTGTGCAATTAACCCTTATTTTTGAAAGATACTTTTACTGGATACACAATTTTAGGTTGACAATTACTTTTTTCTACACACTAAAATGGTTATTCTATTGTTATTCTATTGTCTTCTGGTTTGCAAGGTTTTTGAGGTTAAATCAATGATAATTCTTACCTTTGTTGCTCTGTATGTATCTTTTTTTCTCCCTCATTTCTTTCAAAATTTTCTCATTATCATTGGTTTAGATCAGTTCAATTCTGACATACCTTTGGAGGTTTTCTTCATGTTTTTGCTTGCTATTTGTTGAATGTCTATCATCTATTGGTTCAGTTTTTTACAAAATTAAAAACTTTTTAGCTATTATTTCTTCAAGTATTTTACAGCCTTTCAATATCCCTTTGAGAATTCAAATAATGTATGTTAGGCTATTCAATATTGTCCCAGAGGTCACTGATTTCTGTTCATTTTCTTTGTGTGCATGTGCATATGGATGCCTTTTTCTCCTCTCACTTTGTTTCAGTTGGATAGTTTCTAGTGATATGTGTTCAAGTTCATTGTTCTTTCCTCTGCATTTTCCAATCTGTTAAATCTATCCAGTAAATCTTTAATTTTCAGTGTTGTGCATTTCAACTCTAGAATTTCCCTTTGGTAGTTTTTATTGTTGTAATTTATTCCTTCATTTTATTTGTACTGTTCTTTACAATTTTAAGTTTACTTATATTTTTAAAGTTCTTGTTACTTAATCCCATTATTTTGGTCCCATCTCTGACATTCCTGTATCGGTTGGTTGATCTTTTACATTTCTAGGTAAGGGGCACATTTTCCTGCTTCCTCACATGCCCATAAATTTTAGACTTTTTTAAGTACCTAAATTTTTTGTTTGCTTTCTTTAAAAGATATTTAGCAAATAAGTTACTTATGGATAAGCTTAATTACCAAGACTTGTGTGTAAGCTTAATGGAGTCTTTACTATAAGGATGTTTAGCCATATCACTAAGGAGTGACATCCTACTGTCTCTACTAAAGACCCTGTATTTTTAGCAAAGTCTCCACTTTGACTTGTCAGAATTCAAGCTGCCGTTCTCTACTTAGATTCCCCCACTTTTCACCATGACCTGGAATGTATTTCCAAGCAAAAGTTGGTCACCTTTTTTGTCTACTCTCAAGGATCATAATTTTTTTCTACCTGTTCAATTTCTTGCAAACTGTATGTTCAAAATATTTTTCAATGTTCAAGTTGTAATTAATAAGACACATTCTGGTGTTAGTTACTTGAAGTGGCCTGAAGCAGAAGTCCTACTGTAAGATTTTAAGTAAAGGCAAATTTTGATTAAGTACAGTAGGAAGATCATTATAGCAGAAATATAGAGTATAGAATAAATAGGGGTTAGACTGAATGCAGAAACATTAATTAAGAAATACCATTATTCAAGGAAAGAGGTGATGATCTAGGATATTAAAACAGAACAAAATTAAAAATCAAGGAATTCAGAACAAGCACTATTTTAGATAATTATTCATTGAATTCTATTAAGAAATATTTATTGGTTGGTTGCTATGTACTATAGAAATAAACCTGTGTTTATTCATTTATTCAATCATCACTCACTGAGTACTTCTTGGATACCAACCACTGTGATATATATGGAAATACTGTCTGCCCACATTGCCCACTCTGCCGGGCAGTGTTATCCAATGTTCTGCAATGGTAATAAGAGTGGCTACTATCCACAAGTGCCTAACATAACTGAGAAAGTATGTTTTTAATTTTACCTAGTTTTAGTCAATCAGAATTTAAGTTTGAGTAATCTAATATGGCTAGTGGTAACCACATTGGACATTGCAGTTCTAGGGGGATACTAATATAGATCAACACACACACACACACACACACACACACACACAATTAGAATTAAATTTACTGGTGCTAAATGCAGGGCTTCCTAAATTACTATCAGAAGCCAGGAAGAAGCGCTTAATCCTTTTGAGATTAGGATGAGAAAGGAGGAACATCTGCAAGTGGTTTGCATTTTAGCTGAATTCTGAAGGAAAACAATAAAAACAACAGAACAGTGATGGAGAAAGTATGTTCTTGGCACAGGGAATGGCAGTAGCATAGGACTTGGAGAACTGGAAGTTGTCTCTTTTTTAAGCCAGATCGGAAGGTATTTATGGGGAAGTAGAACAATAAAAGTACATAGGAAGGAAATAAAATATTTATTGTACTAGAATGTTCTAACTTTTCACAGTGTGCTATTAATCAGAATAATCTGGTAATTTTTTGATAGTTTTTATTTAGCTTGTAGATGGAGATGTTCAAAAGGCTATCAAAATAACTTATCTGGAACTTAGAAGAGACTGGGCTACAGATAGTACTTGAAGAGATAGGTACGCAAAGAAGAAAAGAGAGCCAAGAAAGCTGATTTAATTGTCCAATGTCCTGAGAAAAAATGTCCTATAACAAGAATCTTTTGAAGATTTAGACCATGTATGCTATGGCTCAGGAATGCTAAGTTGAAGGGTCTGAATCCTAAAAGGCTAACTCAAAAGTAACCTCATCAGTCAGACCTCAGATAGTGGTCCTGATTCATGGGGAGCAGGGACTTTACTCTTCGTGACACTTGCCTCTTTTTCTCCATGCCCCAGCTGCCCTCTGGAGCCAAGTCCGGGACTGGCAACAGGGCCTATGAACCCCACCCATCCTGGCATAGGTTTATAGGGAGCATTTTCACCCTGGACCACAGCAGGGGTGATCTGCTGTTACTAGGGACTCAGATTAAAGGCCTTTATTCCAAAGGTGGATTCTTCTTGTCTTTGACACTATTACTAGGTTACTTTCATTGGGATTCTAAAACAACTTTATATAGGTCATCTAGAAGTGAGTTTTCAGGGTGTTGTCTTAGGAGCTAAAAATAAAATTAGATTAGCAGTAATTAGTGAAGTGGGTGTAATTTCATACCTTTGACTGTAATCATTTCCTGAAGTGGTTTTCTCTTGATTTGACTTTCCAGTGCGTTATATTCCCTTGTTGAAAGAAAATATGCATTCTGTACCCCCTACAAGGGCAATTTTAAGGAAAGTACAGTAAACATAAACTAATGTAATGATGGGCTACAGAGAACGCTCTGTTTTCATGAAATGAACCACTAAAAATACTTCTTACAGTAACAATGCGAAAGTAGTAATATTGTAGTTCAAAACAATTCCAAGCTATTATTTTATTTTGTAAGATGTTGTTGGCAGATTCTAGTCTCAATAATTACTTTTTTAGGAAGAGAGAAAAACAATTTAATGCACTCCAATGCAGACTCTAAAAATATCAGAGAACCAAGTATACAGGGATCAGGCTATTAATAGCTTGAAACACTGTCAGTTGGTGGGATGGGACACATTTTTTTTTTTTTTAGATAGTGAGCCAAAATCTAAATTTTACTGCCGAGATATGTACTTTGAATCTGTAGCATGCCTAAAGGTGAGAAAAGGCTGTGAGTAAAAGCCCTTGTTTTGCAACATCTTGTAGGAGATATTATTTCAAGAGACGCAGAAATCCTCAAATGTGATTGATTCAGTTATAATTAATTTAAAATGAAACATACAATATAGCACTCTTACAAAATTTGTAAGAATCATATGCAAACTAAATTATGATTTGCTGTCACAATTCCAAAAACTGAAGAAGCCTTGAACTAAGCATTAGCCCCAGTTGGACTAAATGTGGTAGGAGGTGGGATGAAAGTTCAGCAACTGGGGCTCAATCCCAAGAAGGTCTCTCTTCAGCTGTGTGGATGCTGGTTTGGTTGTCACCTTCTGTAGTTTACTCAGACCCTTTCTACATTCTGGATAACTGTTTTACCATAGGGTGTTTCCCTGACCTTGGTTTTCATTATAAAACTATAAAACTCCAAACAGCATGAATCTGAAGTAGGAGGAAGACCCTGGGAAGACATTTATCTATGTTTAGGAAGAGTATACAAGTAGCTTCATAGAAAAGTAGGAAAGAGTCAGGTGTCAACACCAGAAAGGAAGACAATGGAAATCTGTCCATGGATGATTTGATAAATGTACTGATCTGTATAATAACTCAGCAAACCTCCATAAAAGCATCCTACAGCAACTGCAAATAGAGGTGTTCATTTCTCTTATTTTTCTCCTTTTATTAAGATATAGCTTATATACAGTGAAGTGTCTATCTTAATTGTACAAATCAATGAATTTTTCCATATGTATTTATATCCACCACCAATTCAAGATACAGAACATATCTAGCATCTTAGCAGGTGTCCACATGCCTCTTCTGATCAGTCACCCCATCAGTCTGACATCCAGTGCCCATATCAGAGTTCCAGTTATTTCACATTCTCATCATTACTTGATATTGTCATTTTTAACATTTTAATTTTAGCCCTCTGGTTGAAATGTAGTGGCATCATATTGTAATTGTAATTTGCTTTCCTCTAGTGACTAGTAATGTTGAACAATAAGCACTTTTTGGGTGCTTATTGGCTATTTGACATCCTCTATTGCATGTCCCTATGAACGTCTTTTGCCCCATTTTTTAAATGGGCAAAATTTTTTAAATCCCTAAGCATAAAACAAAGGATTGATAACATATTTTTATTAAAATTGTGAGCCCTTCATCCAACAACAATGTTAAGAGAGTGAAAAGGTAAGCTACAAGGTAGGAGGAGAAATTTATATTTTCAAATTTCACTAGGGCTGAACATTTTTTTTTTACCTTCTATGCACAGAGAAGACTGGGTAGTATGTATTGCTTTCCCAAGGCTATACACGGTACTTGGCATAGAGTAGGTGGTGAAGGAATATCTGTGAATGAATGCATGGATGCCTGAGTGAATGAATGAAGGGATGGCCCTATTTAAAAGTACACAGATGATGGCCTTCTCATGCACTATGTGTTTTCCCTGAGGCTAAGAGAAAGCTCACTCAATATTTTTTTTTTAAAGATTTATTTATTTATTTATTAGGAAAGAGAGAGAGTGAGAGAGAACATGAGAAGGGAAAAGGTCAGAGTGAGAAGCGCACTCCCCATGGAGCTGGGAGCCCGATGTGGGACTCGATCCCGGGACTCCGGGATCATGACCTGAGCCAGAGGCAGTCGCTCAACCAACTGCGCCACCCAGGGGCCTGCTCACTCAATATTATTAGCAGGAACAGGGACTCTGAATGTGACTCTAACACTTGAGTAATACTGATCTAAGAGCTGGCCCAAATGACTAGTCTCTAGAACTGATGTACAAATTCCAGTTGAGTTCTGTCTCTTCAGCCATCTTTTATTAATGCCCTGGGTCATAGTCCAACCAAAAATACACCCTCTGTATTGTGGCAGGGGTGGAGACTGCTCAAGGGGCTTACTGGTTTACTAAAAAGAGAATACTATTGAAATCTGAATATCTACACGCTGATACAAATGGACCACAGATAAATAATTTCCCATTTTTAGTTTCAGTTTCCCCAATTGTAAAATAAAAGAGATTCTCTATGAGGTCTCTAGACCCTACGTGCTCTGACATTCTTTCACAAAGAGCCTGGGAAAATAGCTTTTATGGGCGAAACAGTACTAGTCATCCCTGGAGGTCAAGATGACCTGAGCAATGTACTCTGCTCAGGTCCCAGAAGGCCCACAATGCCTTTATACTTGATCCAAAAAGGCAGTCTTTTAAGCTGCCCCAGCACCTAACTACTCTGTTCTGTAGGCCGAAATGAAAAAACTTCCAGACTTCTTTGGAAAGGGAGCCCAAATCCGAAACAACAATGCTCCTTGGATACAAGTAACATTTTCTTCTAGAAATAGAAAATGTCCTCTAGCTTAGTTATAATTTCTACAATCTGTTCTGCCAATTTTTTTTGGTTTGTATAAATGCTATTCAGAGTTCTTTTGGCAAAAATGAAAATCTAGCTTATTTCTAATAGCCTGATAATTTTCATGGGATGTCCCACTTAAGAACAGATGAAAAAGTCACCTAGAATTCTTATTATAAAGAAGTTAACCCTAATTATTCATTTATTATTGAAAAATAATCTATAGATCACCTTCTATTTAAAAGAAAAATATTGAAAGAGTTCACCAAGCCATAAACATTCTTTTCTTCTTTCTCATTTGAAAACATATCTTTATTTTCAGCTTACAGAGCAGTTATTCTAGAACATAATGTATAATAGAGCTTGTTAATGATTTTGCCTTTGAAAAATAGCTTCCCTAATATCAATCATCAAATTCAGTAATAGAAGAGATCCACTGGCCTATTTGGTAACACAATTTGGACTCCCTGAAAGAAGACAGGAAAGAAAGATATATGCCAATAACTAATCAAAAGCAAGGTACTAACATCCTGGCCTGTGTAGACAGCATTTGTGTAACGAACTTAAGATGTAACCTATAGCAATCAGAGTAGCTCCATCATGGAGGGATGTGAGGGCATTGATGCCCAGTACCTAAAATGAAAAGAGCAGTCAAAAACTATGTCATGCTCTGCTGACGGTTTTAAGTAATCAGTCAGTCAATCAATGAATCCTTTGCATGCTTCTGTAAGTCTTATGGAAAGGATGACATTGTCAAATATACCTGTCTTACAACAACATCCTTAGACCCTGATAATGATAATAATAAAAGTAGATTATATTTGGCAGGAAACAAACCAAACACTTTTTAATGCATTACTTATTATCCTCAAACTACCTTATAAGCTAAGTATTTATACGATGACCACTTTATAGAGGTACAATGCCAAGGTACAGAAGGGGTAGGAAATTTACCCAAGACCAGGAGGGAATAAAAGTCTAGATGTGAACCCAAGCAGTCCAACTGTTAACCCCTTCTTTTATACTACTTCTGGAGAGATGCTGATATGCTCTATGGTACATTAAAAATGGCTGCAAACTCGGGGTGCTTGGGTGGCTCAGTTGGTTGGGTGTCTGCCTCTTGATTTTGTCTCAAGTCATGATCTGGGGGCCTGGGATCAAGCCCCACATCGGGGTTCCCACTCAGCAGGGAGTCTGCTTGTCTCCCTCTCCTCTGCCCCTCCCTCTGCACACACTCCCTCTCTATCTCAAATAAATAAATAAATCATAAAAGAAAAAAAAATCGCTACAAACTCCTTGCTGCTCTTCAAATTGGGAAGTGTGGTCTAATTCCCATCCTCTAGAACCCAGGTGAGTGACCTCCTTGACCAGTAGAATGTGGTAGAAATGACATTCTGGGACTCCCAACGCCAGGGCACAGAAAGCCACAGAACTTTCACCTGGGCCTCTGAGAGTTTTCACTCTGTGGATTCTCCCTCTCAGAACCCACCTGCCACACTCTGAAAAACCCAAGCCTCAAAAAGTGGCCATGTGAAGGTGTCCTATCAATGTCCTTGCCTCAGCCACCAGATGACAGCCAATGTCAACTACCAGGACTTGAGTGATCCATCTTAGACATCAATCCAGCCCTCAGATGATTGTAGTCCCTGATGCACCACATAAGAGTTGCCCAAGCAAGAACCATCGAACTGAGAAGACAGCTTAAAGAACCATGAGAGGTACAGCAAATCGTTTGGTGCCACAAAGTATTTGGGTGGTTTATGACACAGCAAAAAATAAATGAAAGAGAACCCCCCCCACACACACAGCATTTACAAATGAATTGTATTTTAAAAGAATACTTACAAGCTGAATTTTTAAAACTCAGAACACATTTTCCCCTAGTTACAGTGTTATAAATAGTTGTAAGGTTCCTAGACCATTTCACAAAAGTCTATTTAACCCACAGTGTAGCTTCATTTTGCAATGAAAATAGTGACAAACAATACTGTTGCAAGACTAGCAATTAAGCTAAACAGATTAAAAATATGATAAAAATGAATAAGAAGTACTTTTGAAAAAATGTACCTTACATGTTTGTGCTGAGGGAAAGAAGACTTTACTATAGGAGAGATGATACCTTTTTGGAGCTTCTGATGAGAATTTCCTGGTATCTTTCAAGAACTCTATAAGTCAATAGCATCTTCTCTTCATTAAACTTAGCCCCTGCAAAATTTATGGTTTTTTCAAACCTATATCAACTATAATCATTATAAAACAGGATTGGTAGCAAAAATCAGAAGAGACAAAAAGACAAAAAATTTTGGTTGTTCAGCAATAATGGTAGACAAAAGAGAACAATGGGCATAAAAAGAATATAGTGGGCATTGGTCATTTTCCTCACATAGCATCCATTTACCTCTGCCAAAAAGGAAATATCCTGACTTTCCTTTGGGAATCATCTTTTCTTTCATCTAATCCCATGTCACTAGGTTGCAGAGGGCATCCCATTTGCCTTTTGGGGAGCTTGATGGCATCTAGTACTTCAGCCTATTCCCTCCCTATGACCTTCGAAAGTGATTGAGTCAACGTTGGGCTAGTTTAGACCCCTGAAAGTAGGGCTATCATGACAATGGAGCTGAGAGACTGCCACCATCATAAAATGAAGGAGAAGAACCTGGCTGAGAAAGAAAACGGTAGTATGAGGAGAACAGAACCAACCACGTTAAGATAGAGAGAATCCTGCCTAGGTGATACTGAGTCTCTGCTTCAGGTAGTGCCTAAATGGTTGCCTGACCCTGAAATTTCCATGATTATTAGTTCACAAATTTCATTCAGCTTCATTCAGGTTAGATTAGATTGTCTGTTACTTACAACTGAACATGTTCTAACATGACCTAGGTAAATAAAGCCAGCTGCTTTAAGAGACACACTGTTTGAAATCTACTGGCTTTACAGTCAGTGTTTATTTCTCAGTCACATCTCAGTCTAATGCCAATTGGTGGGAGAACTCTGCTCCATGTGGCCCTCCTGGGACTTTGCTCTCTTGTACTCATGGAAATATAGGTCCTTGTAATCTTCTCCATTCATGTGGTAGATAGAGAAAAGAGTAAGATTTGAGTGTGGGAGGTCTCTAAGGGCCAGACCTTCGTGTCACTTTCATGTTCCATTGGTCAGAATTTATACCTACCAAAGGGCAGGAAAGTCTAGAAAATGAAGTTCAGTGTGTATCAGGAAGTGGAGAAAAAGACAGATCTCCATGGGTACTAACAGTTTTTGCCGTGATCTATCCTCCAGTCACTATCTTCATGGTCCCTTCTCCCCATTTGCTGACCACCCCCAGCCTACCTGCAAAAGGAGGCAGCCACTGCATCCAGTCTAGGAGGCCAAGTAGTCTCAGTCAAACAGTGTGGCTGAAGACTTGTGAGCTAATGGGGTGCCTGGGTGGCTCAGTGGGTTAAAGCCTCTGCCTTCAGCTCAGGTCATGATCTCAGGGTCCTGGGACCAAGCCCCGCATCGGGCTCTCTGCTCAGCAAGGAGCCTGCTTCTCCTTCTCTCTCTGCCTGCCTCTCTGCCTACTTGTGATCTCTCTCTCTGTCAAATAAATAAATAAAATCTTAAAAAAAAAAAAAAAGATTTGTGAGCTAAAAAGACAAGAATCTAGCTTCTCCTCCACCCCAACTCAGATTATAATGGTGGAAAGGAGGCGTGAAAGCAACAATAAACACTTCCATTTCAAGGATGAAAGAAATGGGGGTCAATTTTCAATTTTCCTGGGCATACACAGGAAGGTCCTCGACCTAAGGGTGAGGGCATTTCTTGGACTAGACCCTGACTCTGCTTTCTGGGGAGAACTCCTAGGTCAGTATTTTTGTGGCCTCTAGATCCACCTTCCATAAAGTTGTTCCTTGTCTATCAAACTCCATGGTTACAAGTGAAGTAAGGATTGAGAAGTGTACCCTGGGGGAGGGGGGCCGAGTGCCAGTCAGCACCTCTCCAGAAAACAGGCGGCATACTCCAATAAGGATCATTTAAGGGGTATTTACTTAAAAAGGAACACTTAACAGAGGTGGGAGCAGGGGAAGGGGAACAACATGGAAGAAAATAGACATCAAGCCTTAGTAGCTGTCGAGCTTTTACAACTCTAGGCTCGAGGGTATGAGAGATGATCTGAATCCAGGAAAAAAAGGATCTTGTAAAGAAGGTTATTCTGAAAGAAGCAGCACCCTTTGCAACAGAGGTGCCCACAATCTAAGACAACCTTACAGACAGGGAGCCAGGGGAGTAAGTCCCCGCTTCTCTTTCTTCCCTTTCCTCTAGGCCCCTGCTGTAGGGGTACTTACTCGAGGCCTGCACCCCTCTGTTTGCTCTTGTTTCTCACTCTATATTGTCCTAAGAAGGAACATAAAGAGCAGAAAAAAGGCATTTTTAGATGATGATGCAAGGGGCAGTGAAGGAGACATGGGATAGTTCTATTTTTAATTGTGAAAAACATTATAGATCAATCCCAGAATAATGAGGTTAGACAAATACAAAATGTAAAGAAATATTGGTTTAAAAGGAAAAAAAAAAAACCACAGATAATATTCCAGAATTGACTCTGTGAAGAAAATATGATTTGAACTTAGAAGTGGAGAATTTACAAACAGGGAATTTTTTTGAGACACTGAATGGACCACCAACTAATTGTTTTAATTATGCTTCTCTTTTGTTAGCTACACATAGTTCAAATCACACCTAACCTCTCATAAAAAAGATACAGATTATGATTCATCTACTTCCAATTAGCATATTTATTTCTGCTAGCTGAAATACTTCTGACACCCTGTGAAAAGGAGATTCTTGAAAAATCTTTGCACATAGCAAGTCTGTCCACTTGGAAACACATTTGTGTACTTTACATTTTTGTACATTTTTCAAATTAAAGTGTTTTATACATGTAATTTCAATTAATCTTCCCAAGACAATAATGTTGTTAATATTATTTCTATTTGTAGTAAAATGAAGGTGAGGCTTTGAGTGGTTATCTTACCTAGCCAAGGATGCAGAGAGCGGGTCCAGGTCTTGATTGCACTATTATTATTACTATTATTTTCTATTATGTTATGCACTATTATTTCATGATATCAAACTTGATTTGTAAGCAGTGAAAACATTGGGCTCATAGCCCAGAATGCATGGTGTCTCATAAGATCTGGGGTTGTTCCTAAAATCAGGATATCAGACTGCCCCAGGCCCCACTATTGGCATAGAATTTGCTAACATCTGCCTGTCATCATTCTTACCTCTGTGTCTCCTTCTTTCAGTAAACCCCTATTAAATTGAACTAAAAATTCTCATGGAAAAGGTTGCACAGGGTAACATTTTTGAAAACAATAAAATAAAAGCATCTCCCCACCCTTCTGCATACATTAATTACTGAACTCTGCAAAAACGTTTTTTATCCCTCTAGCTTTATAGTCAACGCTGTCCAAAATCAAGTTCAAACCTTCTTTTTCAACTTTAATTTTTACCACTTCTTCTGCTCTAGCCAAGTGTCCTCCAATCATACCACATACATCCTTGACTCCTGGACTTTGCTTATTCCATGCCCCCTGCAGGAATGTACTCCCTCTCTCGATTCTACTAGAATGCCTTGATCTCTCCATGGACTAAGGACAGTCATTGTTTTCTCTCCTTGTATCAGAGTTCAGCCATGAAACAGAAACTACCCGTGTTTCCAGCAGAAACAGATTTATCCCAGGTATTTCAGTCCAGGAAAACAGTTAGAAGAGCTGGAACCTCAGGGTGTTGCCACTCTTCTATTGACTGCAAGACTGCAACACTGTCCTAGTTGCAATCTAGCAATGAGGAGGCTGCTAATACAATAACCTCTTATATTCGCCAAGCTGAAGACTACACATTCAAATGTAAAGTCTGGTCGCTGACAAACTCGAAGCTTACGTGGCAGCAGCAGAAATAAAGCCTCTTTCCATTATTGGCATCCAAATATCATGAATGCACCCAATTTGACACAACCTAATTTGAATCCACAATGCTAGCTGCATGGGAGTCTCGTAAAGCATTTTAGACTTTCTATCTTGACAAGTGTAAGGAGGGTAACGTAGAGATTAAGAGTACCTATCTAAGGCATCTATCACACCTTTTTGGTGATTAGCATTCCTTTATCTATATTTTGTTATATGTCCTATCCTTCTACTTATGAGAATATAAGTTTCCTGAGACCAAATTCCTTTCATATATTAGTTTTGTCTAATGAACACTGATACAGTGCTTGCCATGTATGTGTTCTAATTAAGTACAAATCTTAATTCATTTAACTTTAGTAACAGCTCTAGGAGGTAGGTACTATTGTTATCTCCATACTCAAGATGGTAAATTTGGAGATGCCTGGCTGTCTCAGTCATTAAGTGTCATGATCCCAGGGTCCTGGGATCGAGTCCTGCATCGGTCTCCCTTCTCTATGGGAAGCCTGCTTCTCCCTCTCCCACTCCCCGTGCTTGTGTTCCTGCTCTCACTGTCTCTCTCTCTCTGTCAAATAAATAAATAAAATGTTTAAAAAAAAAGATGGCAAATTTGAGGTATGGAGATATTAAGTAACCCACTCAAGGTCATACACCAAGAAAGAATTACGATTTCATCACAAGTAATCTGTCTCATGAGTCCATCTTTTACCCACAGTGTTTTGTTTCTTACAGTGAACAAAACAAGAGCCCAGGGACGCCTAGGTGGTTCAGTTGGTTAAAACTGCCTTCGGCTCAGGTCATGATCCCGGCGTCCTGGGATCAAGTCCCACATCGGGCTCCTTGCTCGGCGGGGAGCCTGCTCCTCTCTCTGCCTCTGCCTGCCTCTCTGCCTGCTTGTGTTCTCTCTCTGTTTAAATAAATAAATAAATAAATAAATAAATAAATAAATAAATAAATAAATCTTAAAAAAAAAAAAAAACAAGAGCCCAAAGTGAATTGAATGTATGTTAGTCTTGGACCTAATAGCATGCCACCCTACAGAGGCGGTCTAAAGTCTACTTTGATGAAACCAATGAATGAATGACATAAACTTTTGCAGATTAATTGTTTATCAGTTGATTTCAGAGAACATCTAACTTTAATTCTTTACATTTAAAAGTATTTTAGGGGTGCCTGGGTGGCACAGTCAGTTAAGTGTCTCACTCTTGCTTTCTGCTCAGGTTCTGATCTCAGGGTCCTAAGATTGAACCCTGCATCAGGCTCTCACTCAGCATGGATTTTGCTTAAGACTCTCTCTCCCTCTCCCTCTGCCCCTCACTCACTGTGTGCATGCTTTCTCTCTCTAAAATAAATAAATGTCTTTAAAAATAAATAAGTAAATTGAAGTATTTTAAATAACAAATGTAATGTATTCTCAACTGAGAAAATATTCAAACATTATAGAAATTCATGACTAAAGGACTTCCCCCACCAGGGACACCCTGCTACTGTGTATAACTGGTCTCCAGCTTTCAAACCTTTTTATGAAATATACAACACACACACACACACACACACACACACACACACACAAATGCAGTACTTTTTCCCCCAAATGATATTATATTATCCACATGATACTAACAACTAGATTTCCCAATTACATATGATTTCTGTTTTTTTCAATATATGTTCTTTCTAAAGGCAGTGTAGTATCCAATCTATGTAATGCTTTATATGCAATCTCTCACTTTTGTATCATAATTCAGAGTTTGCAAAGCATCCTCGTATTCATAACCTCATGGCCAAAAGCTTAGGTTAAACAGATTTATGCTTATTCTCATTAAAAAGAAGGAATCAACAATTTTCATATTCAACCAATCACAGTTATTTTCCACATTACTAGTCTCTATGAATGTGACCTATAACACAAAAGAAGCTAATCACTACTATCTGAATTTCTTGGTATTTTAAAAATATTTTGATGAGTGACCATATCAGTGAGAGACCAATGGGAAATCTGATGTGTTTCTACTTCTGCTGTGATCCCAGTGAGTTCCCGAGCACCAGTGGGGAGGGGTAGGTTGCAACGGGCAATGTCTGACCCAAGGATTAAACTTCCCTCCTCAGACTTCATCTGAGTCGTGACACTTTCCCTGTTTCATAGGAAGTTCCTTGGGGACTAAGAAGGAGTTGAAAAGTCAGTTCAGTGTTGGCTGAAAGTAAGTGTACTTTAGATGTCAGCCATATGGGGGAGGGCAATGTTATGTTAACATCTCTCCCACTCAGTGCTCCAGCGGAATGCCCAAAGTCCCTGCCTCTTTTTTATGCAAGCAAAGCAGCAATCTTATTCTGTACTAGGAAGACACATCTCCAGCAGAAAGGAGTGCCCCTTGCATTGCTGTAACCTTTCCTTGAGATACTTAGGGGCCTTCAATTGTTCAGATGCAAAGTAAAGAGTTTGATAACAAAACTCTTTGTTTTGACCTTCTCTTACAGTTTGACCTTCTCTTAAACACCTTTTTGATTTTAAACTATCCAACATGGTTTGAAATTTACACCATTTCACCATTAGAGTAGGCTAAGGCCCTAAAAGGTTTTTATCATACTTTTCAAACATACATAGGATACCTGAAAGGGCTCTCTTTAGCTCCTCTATTTTTCTCCCATTGCAATGGGAGAAAGCAAGGATTAGTGATACATAACTCTGGTCAAATTATGGCTTAGCCAAGACATGCTTTTACACTAGTTTTTCAGGATACTTAATTTCATTTAAAAAAAAAACAGTCTTCCCTAATAAGATGAAATTCTGCATGATATTTATTAGGAAATTGAAAGGGAAGCAGAAAATTCAGTGTAGTCAAAGATCATTATAGGTTGTTCTAGACTTCCTAGTGGGAGGAGGCAACTAAAGTGGATGGATATCCAGAAAAGAAGGGCAGAAGGAAAAAATAAAATGTGGTAGCAGCTTTGACCATGGCCTTACAATCCCCAAGCCCATGTGCGTGTGTAGGCGTGTGTGTGTGCATGCACGTACATGCGAGTCCTACAGATCATGTCTCTGTCGGAAAGAGGAGAACTGTAGGTGAAACTTCGAGTCTCACCCTTTCTAGTAACGTTACAATGTCTCCAGATGACAGGACTTGAATTGTTTCACTTTGACTAAACGTGTAGAAGAGAAAGCTGCCTGGAGAATATTGCATTACACACAGCAGTGAGGACGGCCTCTGCAGAAAGGTAAGGAGTGTGATAGATGGGTAAAGCATCAGTGGCGCTCTGCCAGCTCGTGGTAAGTATCTGGCACATCTGCAGTATCACCAAGTGGTCTCTGATTTAGCAAAAGCATCATAAAGATATTCAGTGTCGTAAAAGTAACACTTTATTTAACCTTCCTGTACAAACTTGAGGAGCATTAATCTGTCACAGTAGGTTCTATCTTGTACATGTAAATGGATGAGACTCTGTAATCAAATTCTAAATGTGTATTTGTAGCAATATGGCTTTTCAGAAGAATGTGTGATGGGAAGCAACAGACGGAGCAGGGGACAATTAAAGGGATAGCACCAGGCTCGGTGAGACCTTTTACTCCCTGACTGGAGTTTCCCAGGACTGCACTGATTTCTGCATTTTCATGTTTATTGACCAGCCAGCATAACTTTATTGGGACCCCACAAGGCCTCTCGTACTCTATCACCTGCAATGGAGACTCATTTAGGCAGAGAAAAACCTTGCATGGCTGTGATTCAAGCAGCATTCTAATTTCCTTTCAATACCAGCTCCAATTACAGATTGCAGCTCTGTGTTCAAAATATTCTGAGTCTGAGAACGGTCCTAAAGAGAAAACACTTTGTGAATCCGAGACCTGAAAAGGGCAGGCCGCAGCTCCGGGTCTGGGGATTTGGGCTCAGGGCTCCCACCCAGATTGTCCCAGGGAGGAAGGAAGCATTTGCAGATGCTGCCGGGACCCTGAGATATTTGCCAGTCTGTTAGGAGCTTATGATTTAAGAAGCCCTGAAATTTCGGCCACCAGAAACAAATTCCTCCTGACCAAAAACAAAAATCTTCAATTGCTTTTGTACAAAATACTCCCTGTCAGGGGCTGAGGCAGAGGAGGCAGGCAATGATTCGGATTTGACTTCAGATTAGAAGAACAAGGATGTGTTAAATGATATTGATATGAATAATATCAACACATTTTTCTCCTTAAAAATCTTCGCAAGATTTGCATACGTGTTTATTGTGCAAAACATGTGCATCTTGCCTGGAATATATTTCATTGTGTAGCATATGGTTCCTTTCAGCAAAGGATCTTAAATGACTTTAACAGAAAGAGCTCCTCCTTTCATTCACTCCCAGAGAGTAAGGTGCTATTTAAGAGGCAATAACTCTTTCCTGAGGGCTCCGCTTAGGCCCTTAGTAACCGACTTGTAACTTGCACACCCATCAGTTTTTCTCCTGTTACTCCCTTATGGCAGGGCAGGCTGGGCCTGACCGCCCTGGGCAACCTGGGCCCACAAATCCATAACCGAAAGCAGGAGTATCTGCCGCTCGCCCACATTCTAGATGTGGGCTTCCTCAAGGGAAAGCCAGAGGAATTATAGCCTAGAGCATCTCTGTCCCATAGAACTGTATTATGAACCACAAATGCGAGCCACACATACAATTTTGAATTTTCTAGTCGCTCCGTTTTAAAAGGTAGAATGAATCAGAGCCATTAGTTTTATATATTTTACACAATCCACTAGATTAAGGGGATTGTCATTTTACCATGTAATCAGTATAAAGATTATTAATGAGCTATTCCCCACACTTTTTTCAGTATTTTTCAGTATGTATTTTATTCCTCTGGCACACCTCAGTTCTAACTAGCTATATTTCAAGTTCTCGGTAGTTCCCATGGCTAGTGGCTATTGTACCGTACAGCACAGCTCTAGGGAGAGTACTGAGGGTGGACCAGAGAGTTATATCCAAGTGAATGTTATTCTCTAGCATGAGAGACAGCTATCAGGGGCTGAGCTAATGATAACAATGATGATGATGATGATGATGATGATGAAGACAATGACGATGATGGTGATAATGGCTATGATGGCAATTATGGCAGTAGTGGTCTACTTGTCATCGTTGGGCTGTTTTAAATGTTTTGCATGCATTTCCTCAATTCCCAAAAGATTCCCAAAAGGTAACTACTATTGATTATTTGATAAGAAGACTGAAGCGTAGCCATAGGACGCTGAAAGACTGTGGCAGAAACTAGTGGATGAGAGCAAGGGGCAGCAGATAATGGTAGGTGAACAATGGACTGCCTATGCTCAGTCTACTAGGTCAATGGCTCTGCGTTTTCATGCAATCCTGGCGTTGAGTCAGGTGGAGTGCTTGGTCTATTGCATCAGCTCTGTTATACTCAACAGCCTCCGAGCCACCAAAAATTAATGCCATTCCCAGGCAGCTAACTTACTGCCATAAAAGCTAAGCTAGGAGAGACACTGAAGATAACAAGTGTTGAAAGCAAATTTATACAATCAAGGAGAAAAGTACACTTGGAGAAATCCTCCACCCTTCATACTGAATAGAAAGATTCCATGACAACCAGTGTGTGGGTCATTGGAGGGCCATTTTCTTGCAGAGTCCTCGAGGTGTCTTATGCCCTTGGAGGTGTGCCCCCAGAGACCCTGCTCTGTGCTCATCTCCTAGATGTTCTGGTCTAGAAAAATAAGGCTTACCCCAAACGAAGAGACCACAAGTAGTCTTGTTGGGTGGGGAAGATGAAAGCTACACCACATGTTGCAAGATAATGCTATGCAAGTATATGTAAGACCCAGAAGCATAAGCGGTCGAGAAGAGGAAGTCAGGGAGGAAGCTGGGAGAAAGGCAAGGCAGGAGTTAATAATGGGCAGAAATTAAATTCAAGGAGGTTGAGGAGTACTCCCAGAGGGAAAGTGGGAGCGGCATCCCGGAGATGCAGTCCTACTTATTCATCTTATAAATTGTGCTGACAGCACACCAGCACTTTTTAACTGAGCAACAGGAACACATATCCAGTCAAAAAACTGAGTCATTTGGCATTCACAAGATGTTCACATGCCAAAACATGGCCTGACCCACATCACTCTTTTGTACACCAAAATATAATATATACTCATTCTAAGAAGTGATGAGAAGCAGTAAAAAATTTTCTTCTTCTTCTTTCCATGGCAGCACTCTTGCTCCACACCCAGCATTCTGTGCAATTTACACGTGGGAAAGACTGAAAAGGTCATGTGACATCAGCTCAGCCCACACATTGGAATGGGGATCTGTTGGCAAACTGCAGACTCTCAGTCTTGCAAAATTAACTGGGACGGGAACATCGACCTGTGAGAATGTGTTCTTTTGTTTCTACAGTGCTTTTTAGAAATATGATATGAGTATCCCAAAGTACGCCCTTAAGGGTATGAATCTGAAATTCAGTAGAAAAGAAGGGAGAGAAACATGCAGAATGGAGGAAAGGAAAAGAGAGCATACCATTTCTCAAGATGTGACTCTTCGCACCTCTTTTTCCTCCCCACAGAGCACTGAATGTTGATAACAATTGTGAAGACTCTGAGGCCTTTCGGTATTTTGGAGAACATTTCACAAAGCAAACTTTAGTCATGTAAAATGGGTAAACATGATGTGAAATGTATTAACACATTTGGCGAATTCTGCAAATATATTTTTACACAATTAGCTTAATTATTTAGATACATATTAAACCTTGCTTGCCTCAAGCAATTTAGCATGGAATGTAATTTCACATATTATCACAAGAAAAACACATTTATAGGAAATCTGTGTCTTTCCTTTCATAATAACACTTCAACCCATCATTATTTGAGATATAAATAGATAGTTTATATTTCAAGGATGATGAGCACTGTATTTCCAGAGAAAGTGTCTCCTGATCCAGTCTAACAACAGTGGTCCCCTAAAGCTCTCTGTTCATTTCTTGTATTGAAATAGACTCTGTTTCTGCTTCATCAGCAATACTATAACCGTATGCAAAACAGGGTGCCCCCACCTCGTCCCTCACTGAAAAGATTTGTTATACTTTATTTTGAAGGAACTTTAAAAGTGAAGAACATGCAGCACTAATTCAAAAAGAGTTTCGAAGAAGGCAGGGGTGATTGTAGTTCTGCACTTCAACATGAAAATCTCACTCAATAGTGATTGCTTATTGTCTTTCCATTAATATTTTCAGTGGACCTCGGGTAGCATCATTTCCTGAGAGGGAAAATTATTTTTGGAAGTCCCTTATTTAGTCATCCTTGACAAAAAAAAAGGAAGCATTAATGATAGGAATGCTTGATGCTTATATGGTATTTAAAGATTTTTAAAGGGCTTCCACATACATTACTTTATGATGAAACAACTCAGTGATCCAGGCGGTGCTTAGTATTGGTCATTTGCATTTGGAGAAACTCCATTTTCTGAAGGGAAAAAATAAATCATAGAAGTAACTTGCCATAGTCACTTAAACTGTGACCACCCAGACTGAAATATCCTTACAGAATATGTTTTTGGCACTTTACTATATGACGAGCAATAGCATTTTGAAGTGAAGGGGAAGATAATATATATCTACATGCATATACACACAGATCTTTCACAAATTATTAATTCCTAGTTAGATAGCTTTGATCTCAAAAACAATCACCTTTTCTATACTTTGTAACTTTAGAGCTTCCAGAGGTAGTAATGTGGGGAAATTCTCTGCCTAAGGCAACAGCACAGTAGCCTCCCAAGCTGAGATCACTGTGAATGGTACCCTGCTAGCCTTAAAAGACTTTCTTTCTGGGGTAGAAACCAGTCACACCAGAAGAAAGACCATTTGACTCCATTTGTGTTGCTTTTCATTTAGAACGAAACCAAGGAGGATGAGAAAAATGTCTCTCCAGCTAGTCTGTGTACGAAGCAGGTAATGAGTGAGTCAAGGAGTCAAAGGCGGGACACTATCAGGGAATCTGAGGGAGACCAGGGCTGCCAAGATGGAGAAATTTACCTTGCGGAGGTGCACGCAGCTCAGGTTGGTGTTAATGTCAGTTTAAATCCTTTTCCACTCAACAGCCCAGCCTTGAGAAGGGGCTCGAGCTGTCACTCTGACTGACGGCTGACACCTCAATTAGAAAAACTGTTTCAGTGAAGATCCAGGGCTACAAGAACAGAGTGAGGAAGCCACCGACCTCATCCACCCTGAAAAGGCAAGCCCAACGCTCTTGGATCGACAAGACAGCACAGCGGACCTTCAACTTCCCGTTTTTTAATGGGCTCATTTCTACGAACCTGAAGGTCCCTGACTGAACTGCTTGTAATGTCGAAGCCCAATTTTAAATCTTGGGTATCTGCAGGAAAAAGTTCCTTAGTCCGTGAAGGAGCCTGGCTGATAAGCCAGGGCTCCCCCTCTCGCTACAGCTTAGTTACGCTCTCCTCCTCATCCAGGTGCATTATCTCAAAGGAATATATATATTTTTTAATGCCTGCGTGTGAAAATTGGTCACCGTGTGTGTGTGTGTGTGTGTGTGTGGCAGAAACAGCAATACCCTCTCAATATTCCATTTGGCCTCTTGCAGTCAGGTGGGGCCACGGCTACGAACCAGTGAAATGTGTGTGGAAATGGCATGTTGGTCGGCTGTCGCATGGAAACCTGCACATGGGCTTCTCAGTTCTCTTCCTGCAATTCAGGAAGTCGTGTGTTCCAGGGGAGCAGCTAGAAGATGCCTGAGCCTCTGTCAGGCTGGTTTTCTGAGTGACCATTAGAGCTGAGCCTCTGACTCACTCATCCCCAGTATGACCTGTTAGTACACATCCATGTAGGTGAGGCTCAGCTCTGAGAGGTCACTAGGAACCCCACGTAGCCTAGCCCTTCCTCACTAATGCAGTAGGAGAGCTCCAGCTTTGGCAGTAGTCTAAGGCAACTGAGTTATGAAATGAAGACCCACATCAGGAGCCTATAAAAATATGTCTGTGTTTGCAGCTTTGAGGTTTGTCCTTTTCTGTTACAGCTCTGATGTAAAGAATTTAGCAATAGAGAGACAAGCTGAAATTAAATGTGCAGTAGAGGGCCTTTTGGAAAACTCACAGCACTAAGGTTGCCAAATTTGGTATTTCACCTACTAAACATATCACACATTTGTCCATTCTCTCCAATTCTACTACTGGCATTAAGCTGAAGCCACCAGGCTGTGGCACTTGCTCCAGGTACCCTCTTATCCACTGGCCTCATTTCCGCCTGCATCCTTTTCACCACCCCCTCCCCCATTAGAAACCTGCAATAGGTTCTCCCTGCTCTGAGAATAAATTCCAAAATACCCACTATGGTTCCCAAGGCCCTGTGTGAATGGATGACAGGGACGAGAAGCATGGAAAGTCATCCCACCGAGCTTACCCAGAGGCTCCAAAGGGCTCCTAGGGCCAACTTGTCTGTGGCCTAACTAGCCAGTGGAGATTTATCCCTGAGTTCAAAACAGAGTATTTGACAAAAAGCTGTTTAGTGTTAGCAACACTCATTTCCCAAACTGTGGATGGGGGAAGGGGAGGAGATAAAAATACATGGTTATAATGAAACAGACTAGCATTTAAACAAGTCTCCTGTTCCATACAATGTAGCCTTTTGGTGAAAGTTACTTTTCAAAACTCATTTGGATCTTGTGACCTTCCTCCTAAGATCTCTACTAGTCTTATGTTACATTCAAGGCCCTGCATGTTCTGGGTCCTCCAGATGCACCACCTGGGGGAGAGGGAAGCTGGAAAGCCATTTTCCTTTTTTTCATTTTCTATCCCCTTCATCACTCTCAAGACCTGACTCCAGTGTTTCCTTCTTGTGACTACTTCCCTGAGTCTCTCAGTTACTTGAGCTCTCCCAAGCAATGGGTTAACAGCTGGGAACTAGGATCAGCCAGGAGGTATTATCATTGATATCATTATATCATGTTATATCATTATATATCATACCATTATGTATATTTCATATCATATCTCATATCACATCACATCATATCAATGTTTCTCTCCTCCTAGACCATGAGCTGCATGAGGACAGGAACATCATATTGTCTAGCTTGGTATCTTTGCCTTTTCCTCAAATCCACAAACTAGTTCTAACATCTAATATACATTGTAAACTCTCAAGAAATGCTCTTTTTTCCTGCCTTCCTTTTAGAGATTGTTAGAGGAGTATAAACTATTGGGCTATACACACACACACACACACACACACACACATATATATATATATTTTCTTTTGATTGTTATCCTCAATGATTACAACACAAAAACTTCCTGATGGACATTACTTATAAATGACTTATTCCTTGAAAAGTCGGTTATTATGTCACTCCATGTGCGATTTCTGAGGTTCCCCCAAATCCTTGAAGGCCAGGAGGAGGCAAAGGGCAAAGTGCTGCTGGGAACCACTCTGAGCAATAAAAATGGTGCATCTGCCATCTAGTGGTAATGTTGTCTAAATGCACCTGGACTTGAAAGCAAACGGGAGGGCCATCCTAAGGTGAACACGTAGTAAAAATAATTCCTAATGTGTATCTAGATCCTTCTGTGTCCCAGGCACTGTGCTAAGTGCTTTATGTAGATTATCTCATTTTGTCCTCAAGATAAATATGCAGTTGACTCTATTTTACACCCATTCTATAGATGAAAAGTTTGAGGCCCGATTAAGGTTTCTAACCCCACTAGCCCGACTTCAGAACCTACATCCTTGAAGACCACACTATAAGAAAAGATGGTCAACTGAGCTAAGCACTCTGAAGAAGCATTCATTTCAGTGTTAATATGCATAACAATTATTAAAATGTGTTTATAAAAATACATTCATGTTTGTTTTACTTTTACAACCCAATTACTGTTGACCTTGTGGTGCAGATGGATAAACTCGCACAAGAAATGAAAAAACTGCATGAGGTGTGACAGCCAGCAACCGACAGAGGCAGGATCCAGACTTGGGTTTTAGTCGCCAAACTCTGTACTGTATCCACCGCACTACATTTCGAGTATGGAAAAGACAAAATGTCACCAAGAGGTTTTAAAAGCCTATGTTTTTCAAAGTAGATTTTCACCATTCAAATGGTTAGTGCCCCAGTTTCCTTGGAGGTTGAGCGCATTGAGTGTTCAAAGAAGAGCCTGTGACTGTCGGCGCACGAATGCACGGAGTCTCCAGTCCTCTTCTCTCCGAGAGGTTCTCCTGTGCTGAGTGCTCCATCTGCCAGAACATTTCATCTACCAATATATCAACAACCAGCACCAGCTTCCACACCCAAAGAAAACCCTCTCGCTCTCTAAGGATGGATGATCTATCCAGCTTAAAATTTTTTTTTCTGTCTCGATAACCACCAAATAACTGACGGCCAGTTCTTCCTAACATTAAAAATTTCTCAAGAAACCCCCAATCAGTCAGTGGAGAAGTTCAAACTAGTTCCTGTGTCTACTGGTGGTCAGATCAGGACTCCATGTAACTTTATAACACGAATCTCAGCTTCTGATTATAGGATATGTGCTTTCCCTTCATTAAAATACCCTCTTTGTTTATTTTGGCCACCATTCAAGATTTCTCATCTTTTGTCTCTGCAATATTCCATGTTATTCCTTCCTTCAAAATTTTTATTGAGATCCTAACCTCAAGGATCTTGCATCTAGTAAAATGATATATACAAATTAAATTAATAGTGAAGACAATTACAGAGTGTACTAAGGGACAGGGAAGGAAGTAAAAGGCCAAAGGATGGAGAATAACAGAGCTAAGGCACACCTGCATATCTGGGCATTTGAGCTGAAGCCTGAAAGTGGAAAGGAATTACAAGGGAATTAAAGGGAAGTGGGAGGAGTTACAATAAGTAGGAACGTCTATGTGAGCTCCTTTCAGACATACTTCCATGGACTGTCACTGCAATCATGCCTCTCATCTCCTTCCCACCTTCTCTTCGTCCCATCTATCCTCAGATCTCTTGGCATTTATGGTTTACCAGTGCACATCCTTATAGAGATTTATGCATCCCTGACTCTTACGTTTGTGCAATGTGCTTACACGTAGGCTCCTTAAAACCCTATTTTCCATGTTCCTCATGTTTATACCTCTCTTGACTGCCTTGGTGTGGTGGAGTGAGTAAGAGAACAGTAACAGGCATATTTTTGTGGTGAGAGAAAGGAAGTGGAAAAGGGGTAAGAACACCTGAAAAAAAGATTCTGGTTAGACAATGGGCTTGATTATGGAAGGCTCAGGGCAGGTGAGAGTTATATGATTACAATATTGACAAGTGAAATGTTCTAAAAAGTAGGAATTTCAAGTGATATAAAACTTATTCTCCTAGCACAGGGATGATTTTGAATTACTTACATTTTGTGACATCAGATGAGAATTAAACTCTTAAATATTTTGCTGCCCACAGAAATCATCTCTTTATCACAGCAGTGACAAGTGTGTGGGCTGTTCTTTGGTGAGGTGCTTAGAGCCTCAGTTATATCCCTTCATAGAGAATATATTTATGTGAAGAAAAATTCAAAGTATTGCTATAACAGTACCATTTTCTTATTCAATAATTTTGTGCTTCATGTTTTCAAGTTCTATCTCTTTACTTTCCTAATCCCTCCCCAAATATACAAACAAACATAAAAACAATGACCCTAAATAGTCATTTTTCTTATTCTTCTTAGGCTGACAGAGCCAGAAAATCCTTCACAGAAGACAAGCTAGATTATATTCAGCCTCACGCACCATCAACACAGTTGTCAGCCATGTACGTGTTCATTACGGGGACGGTGTAAGAAGCAAAGCGAACACAGCTGGATTTTCAGATCCCAGGTCTGACGGTTTAGAAACCTCATCTTTTCACTTATACACTGAGAAAATTTGATCTGGAAATCATTGAGAGAGAATATGGAAGCCCCATGATGTCACTCTTACTGAGTGACTTTTCTATTTCTGAGCTATGGTTCAACACAAGTAACTGGCAACATAAGCAAGGTGATTAGTGAAATAATACTTATAGATATGCAATTACATAATGTTTGGGGTTTTTTAAAAAGATTTTATTTATTTATTTGACAAAGATTGAGAGAGAGAGAGAGAGATCACAAGTAGGCAGAGAGGCAAGCAGAGAGAGAGGGGGAAGCAGGCTCCCCGCTGAGCAGAGAGCCTGATGCGGGACTCAATCTCAGGACCCTGAGATCATGACCTGAGCTGAAGGCAGAGGCTTCAACCTACTGAGCCACCCAGGCGCCCCAATGTTTGGGTTTCTGTAACAGATATGTTTGTTTCAGATAATTCATAATCCTGAAGTATTTTTCAAAATAAATAATTCCGCACTTTAAAAATTTTATATATTCTTTCCTCTCCATTACCACCCAAAAGAAGCTACTGTTTTTCCTCTTACAAAACCCACTGTAGCTAAATAAGACTTACCATAAAAGAAATATAATTAATAGTTATACTAAGCAGTAAAAGGATTACTCTAATAGTTTGTCTTTTATGAATATTTGGTTGAAGATTGAATTTTTATTGTGTTTATTTTTAAATATCATATTTAGAATTATTTTGTTGGAGATCTTAACAAGTAGACCTTTGCTTTTGTTCCAGAAATTACTAAAATGCAAGCCAAAGTATTCCATATGCTTCTTTTTTACTTAACCGCTTAATCAAACCATTCTCCTCAAGGGAAGAAGATCACTTCATTCATTCTATCCTGCCTAGTTAATTCATGGAGGACATGAAATCGATGTTTTGGGACCAGTTCCCTGAAAAAAGAATGAATTTAATATCTACATATATGTGTCTTTCCATCACTCACAATCCTTCTCTCCCTCCCATGACATAATGTCGTAAACAGCCAGCATTGACCTGGAAATGTCGCAAAACACGTGAGTTGCATTCTAGACACTTAGATCAAAGCAGTGTGTCTCCACATTGTTTCTTCCACTCTCTAAATGTCTCAAGACTCTATTTGATGGTAGAGGGAGGCCTCTCATCTCATCTAACTCCGTTCTCTGCAATAGAAATATTCTTGGAGAAATGTACTCTAAAATATCCATGCTTATTTTTCATATAAGTTAAGTAGCTAAGTCTTTCATCTTGAACTACTCTATCCAATTCAGCCATTTCCACTTTATTAAAAGTGAAAAATTCTTTAACCTATTACCATTTTCCTGACCCATTCTATTATTTTTTTCTTCTTTGAGCTCTTGTATTGTGCAAATTATTATGAACTTTAATTAGGTCATTACAGTTCTTCACAATGATTCTCTTTTGTCACTGAAAGAGAAGAGCTATCTTTTGGCACTTCCTCCACACTGTCCTTTAAAATATTTAAAGGTGAAAAATCACATGCTTAGCTTACGCATTGTTCTTTATCTTTGCTGAATCATGATATAAAGGGCCAAATCTTCATTAACTACTACAACATCTGATAGTCCCACTTGGGTCAGTTGTCTATTTTAGAAGTTCAGAATAAAGATGCTTTTATCACTTTAAAATACTCAGCCACGCTTTGATGAAAAATTAAGAAAACTCAGAGAAGAAACATACTGTATCAGACAAGATAAGGTATGTGTCCCTTCTGGAGTGGGAGAAGGGATCCCATTATGGAATGAATAAGTCACGGGAATAAAAGGCACAGCCTAGGGAACATAGTGAATGATACCTAACAGTGCTGTATGGTGACAGATGGGAGCCACACTTGTGGTGAGCACAACATAACATAGAAGTTGAATCACTATGTTGTACACCAGAGACTCATGTAATGTTGTGTGTCAACTATACTCAAGACAACTCTACAAACAGATATGGTTCCCTTCTGATTTCAATCAGGCCTGGCCAGTATGTTCTGTCTATATGGCTTGACTGCCTGGGTCTAGCCAGTCGCTTGCACTGAGAGTATCTGTCTGTCTGTCTGTCTCCCTCTGTTCTGTGTCCCTCAGTCGTGCCAACCAGCCTCATGCACAGAGTTTCTGGCTGGCCCATCAATTCTGGATTATATGGAGGTTGTGCCACCAGGGCCAGACGATATTAAAACCTCGATGTTAACGCCTCACGTGTGAACTCTAACTGATAGGTCAGGAGGTAGAAAGCTGGGTAGGGATCCTCGGTCCTTTATCCAGTCCGTGAACTGCTCTAAGCCTGTGTTGTGCGTTTTGTCCAGAGAAGTATCACATATCCTGTTGAGCAGACATGTCCCCTAAGTGATCTCTAGGTCATTGCAGCTCCTCATGAAGCCCAGGCTGAGCAGTAATGGACCACATTGCATTGCTTCCTGTCCTCGCCTGCCTCTTTTCCTCTTTCTTATTCTCATTTCCCTGGGTTTGCAGCTCTAAATAAAGTATTGGCACTTAATTCTTGCCTCAAGTTCTGCTTTCTAGGGAATCTAGGCAAAGGCAACACTCTAAAAGCAATAGGCTTATTTCTCTTTTTCAATTTGAGAGTCTATGAAAATGACTAAGAAATATTAGCTGCAGTGTTAGAATCTCCAATGGCATGTTTATCTTATATTTATAAATTTCAAAGTTTACTTAATTCTCCAGCTGATATGTGAGTGTCCTAATGTAAATTATTTAGTACCTATTACATTTAATATTCACATTTGGAATGTTCAAGTACCTATGCTTTTGTTTATGGTTTTAAAATGATTTATTTGAAATATTTATTTTATAAGCTGATACCACCTGGAAAAATATTAACTTCACATTCAAGAACCCCAGCAGATTTTAGCTTAATGAGATAATCAGACTTAACATCGTCAATATTGAAACAATCCCACACCGTGTGCCTCTGAACACAGAGAAGGCTAGCACATTGCTGTTGTGGTATTCCTGACAAAAACGAAAGATAAGAAAAGCTAAGGAGTCATTCCTAATTTATTAGGAGACTAAGAAGTCATGACAAGTAAATGCAACACATGCTCCTTGATTGTACTCAGGAGCAGAAGAAAATCACTATAAAGAACCTCATTGGAACCACTGATGAAATTTCAATGTGAACTACAGATTCTATAACATAATTGCACCAACATTAAACGATACCCAGATAATAGCCAAAGCGGGAAAGCTTGAGTAGAGCATGTCTTAGGAGAGGCAAAGTGCTAGAGAAAGAACAAAGTGTGTGCATGTGTTTATTACTCAGTCTAACACCAGCTGTGATCGAAAACAAATCTAAAACTCCCACAGGCATACACAGGTTTTTGTTGTTGTTGTTGTTTTTGCATGTATATCTATCCATGAAGATTCCCTCCACATGATGATTCAAGTATCTACTCCTTGCCATCTTGTGGCTTCTCTATCCTTCAGGATCTCACAGTCCTATGCAGTCAACAGTGGGGAAAAGAAAGTACAGAAGCCCTGATGGACTTAAAGTCTTTGGCCCGACACAAATTACTTCCATTCACATTGCTTTGTCAATAGTGCGTGGCCATACCTCAAAACAAGTGGGGCTAAGAAATGTAGTTACTGGCTGGACAGCTGTCTCCTCCCTGTGACAAAACTCTGAGGGAAGTGAAGCATGACGTTTTGTAGATGACACAGCAGAGGGAAAAGGTCTCCTGTGTTGTATAATTTGCAATAACCTAAGTGTCATTCACTGAGCACCTACTGTGTGTCAGACAAAAGGCTAGAAGTTTTACATGTCATTCACTCAAAATTCTTATGAAATAAGCGTCATTATCTTTATTCCATAGATAGAAAGCCAGGAGCTTTCTGAAGTGAAAAACAACTTGTGTCCAAGACACACGCTAGGTGATGGTATTTGGAGGTTTGCCTTGTTCTCAATCCCCTGTAGGGTTTACATGCACGAATCTAGGATGGACAGCCTGATTCCAATCTCGGCTCTGACCTTTTAGCTCCATGACCACTAGCGAGTTATGTCATCTTTTAAGCTGTAATTTTCCCATCTATAAATGGGAATAATGCTGCCCTCACATAGTTTTTGTTGTTCTTTTCTAAAAGAAGATAATGTTTATAAAGCTCCGATCTTGGTATCTCACTGAGTACAGGAAATGCAAATATTAGGCAAACCCTCCCTGAGTCCTAGTACCACTACCTATTATTAGGATTTTGAATTTCCCCCACTGTCTGCCTCCTCACCTGTCAAAAAAAAAAAAAAAAAAAAAGGCTGTTAAAGTTAAATGGCTTAATATATAAAGTCATTAACTCAGTGTATGATGCATAGTAAGTGTTTAATAAATGTATATATTACTTTCCTATTTCTGTGGTAACAAATTTAGTAGCTTAAAATAATACAAATTTATTATCTTATAGTACTGAGATCAGAAATTCAGTATCAGTCTCTCTGGTTAAAGTGAAAATGTTCATACTCCTTCTGGAGGTGTCCTGGTTCTAGGGGCCTCCTCCCTTCCTTGGCTTGTGGACCCTTCCTCTATCTTTAAAGCCATCAGCATACATCTCATTTCTCTGATCTCTGCTTCTGTCCTAACATCTTCTCTCTCTGACTTTGACTTCCCTGCCTTCCTCTTATAAGGACCATTATTATTATGTTAGACTCACCCAGATTATCCATGGTAATTTCTCCACTTCAAGTTCCTCAACTTAATCCCATCTGCAAAGTCCCTTTTGCCATATGAATTAACACATTCACAAGTTTTGGTTCTGAGGATTAGGATGTGGTCATCTTTGGGAACGTTATTCAACCTATCATGTTGTTAGCAGTACTATTTGTAAAATCAGAAGTTATTCCAAATTAAATAACACATATATGTGATTACGGCAATACCTGGCATTCAGTAAGAACTTGATAAAGCTTAGATCCCTCATCTACTGAAAAACCCTTCGTAACTCTGGTACTTGAAGATATCATCGCATTTCCCCATCCCATGATGCGTGTGTTTTTTTTTTTTTAAGAAATCTGAATGTTTTACCCTTAATCTATTTTGTGGTTAAAAACTGGCTCAAGTTGCCTTGTAGTTTTCTTACATTTTAGCTAGAACTATTGTCTCCGTAGCTTTTTTCTGTTGAAATGAGCATGCTACAAGATGTTGGATGAGCATGGGTCTTCTCAGGCCATGAGGAGAGCTCATCCTTGGGCTTCCAATGGAAGAAGTCATTAAAAACATAGCAGGACTAGACATTTTTAGAAACTTCCACGTACATCAGAGAATCCTGGCTTAAAAAGTAATAATTTTTTAAAAAGCCAAATTGCTCAGCTGAACCTGTAGACAATCTGGCTTTTAGTTAGTTTAAAGTATATTTTATGACATTAGAAACATGAGAACATGTGTTATCTGGCCTAGGGAGGAAAGCAGCACCCCTAAATTCTAATCATTTCTTTCACCAATCCAAAGGAAATCTCTTAAGCCTTTAAAAGGTTGGGTTAACAACACTGAAAATATTTTTATTTTTCACACTCCTCTGCTTTTCTTGGTTCCATCTGGGACCAGAAGCCAGCACGTTGAAATACCAGGAGAAAGGCAGTCCTCAAACATTTCCAGTCTGACGAGAGGCAGGAAATAGCAGAAAGCTCAGAAGGGCAGATTTTCTTTTCTGCTTATAAGATTTCCAGGCTAATTTAATATGTTAACAAGTTTGCATAGGTATTACTCAATATGACTTGGGAATATCCAAGTTTTGAAACCTGTAGGGTTTTTGTGTTCCAGAAATGAATATTCATCTTTATTGTTGTCATGTTATTAATTGTTAATATAAATGACATCATTTTTTAATTTATATGACAGTTTTCTTGTGGGAATTCCAACATCTTTAAATAACATAAGTGTGGCAATTATTTGCTCTCAAAATGTCACATTAGGAGATTAGAGTTGGGATGGAAAGTTATGATTTTTTAAAAGACAAGCATGATGTTGGTTTCAGTTCACTGACAAATGCAGCTAAGTCTTTATTTAGTTATATGAATAAATGCAAGAAAAAGTAGGAGGAATACCAATTGTTTAAGAAAACCAAAATGATTTAGCAAAGAATGTAAAAAATATCTCAATATTTTCTGCACATAAGTAAATTCACCAACTCAAAGTTCTCCAAATATGGCTTCAGAATGCTTTGGAGGAGCCAGAGCCAACTCTCATGAGTCAACAAAATAAAAATACCTTAAGGGAATGATTTAATAGCTACTTCCCATTCCTGGTTGTAATAGAATAGGCCTAATTTTTTTTAAATCTACAGGACATTGTGAAGCTGGGCTTTGTTTGATGCTCAGACCATTTCATACGCTCATATGGAAAAACATGAGAAACTCTAGGGAAAAGAAAAATTTGTGGCTATAGCCCTAGTCACAAGGGATTTGGGGATCATGGAGATCAATGAGACGGAGTTCTCACACTCTCCTCAAAGAGTCCAGAAGCACAACAGATTTAGTTTATGCAAAGCACGCATACACGTGAAATTAGTTTGTCCTGGGTCTTCTTAGATCATGATCATGCAGACACTAGGGCTTGTATCTATAATATGTCTCATCTAGCATCTCCAGTAGGTTCTAGTTACCATTCAACATTGATGGAGCACCCAGTACTAGGTACCAGCAACTGGGCTCTGTTAGAATAGAACCATGGCTTCTTCAGCACTTTTGATGAAATGACTAATTTAGGTATCTCATCATCAAACATTGGCTTTCTAAGATATCCTTTAGATGAGACTAAGCTTTAGATATTCAGGGATCTCTGTGTTTATGGAGCTTACAGTTTCACGAGAGAATACAAACAATAAGTGGGTCGACACCAACATAAAATTACAAATTTGGAAAAGTGCTGAAAAAGTAAAGGAACAGGATTTGAGGTGGGAGAAAATGGTAGGAAAACCCTATTTCTTTACATAGCAATGATATGTAATTGGGATCCATTAAAAGAACCAAAGAGCATTCCAAGGAACCATATGACCCACCCATATTATAGGATAGAGTTATCTGTCCAGATTAGCCTTTGGCTCATGGATCAAAGAAACAGCAAAAGTATATCATCCGCCTTCTGACCTGAGTCCATTTGACTTCTCCAAGAACAGTTTTTGAGCCCTGTGACTCAGCTTTGCTAAAGCTCACTCTCTTCTGTGACTATCTACCCTACCACCACCTGTGAGGAAAGGTCAAGCTAAGTTCTAGGCAACAGTAAGTGCTTTCTCCACTTGTCCTATAAATATGACCTCCCAAGCCCATACTTGTCCAGTGCTATCTTTTCCCATCATTTCTAAGCCTCCTCACAATTTTTTTTAAGATTTTATTTAGTTATTTGTCAGAGAGAGAGAGAGAGACCACAAGCAGGCAGAGGCAGAGGGAGAAGCAGGCTCCCTGCCAGGCAAGGAGTCCCATGTGGGACTCAATCCGAGGACCCTGGGATCATGACCTGAGCTGAAGGCAGCTGCTTAACCAACTGAGCCACCCAGGCGTCCCATCTCCTCACAATTTTGACAGGTATTTGTGACCTTTTCCTCAAATGCCATCACAAAAATGAACAATTCTTTCTGGAAAGTTTAAGGACTGATAAAGTCCTCATATCTGATACCCTTTGTTTACCCTAAGCAAAATGTTCCCAGTTCATCTATGGTTTGGTACCTTTCTCACTGAACTTATATAGGTAATCAGGGTAGAAACAGGTTGAATCCAAGCAGGAGAGTGGTAAAAGAACTGCCAGTGGAATTTCTACATGGAATGAAACTATTCCTCAAAGCTACAAGTGTACAGGGTCCATAGGTAGGACAAAGAGAAGGTAAGACGGAATCATGTTTGTAGCCAGGTGAGAGACTGAAATTAGATTTTGAACTCCTAGCTCCCTTTCTAGGGAGCGTTTTTCCTTATAAACCTGCTTCAGTTACCTAGGCTAGGATTTTAAGAATAAAAACTTCATGTAATTCTGAAATTCAATTTTTAATAATATTAAGCCAATAATGTTTTCAAAATTGGTGATCAACTTTAAATTTTTACCTGCCATTTTAATATTACGGCCGAATTTTACTTGTAAGGCAATAAATGGAATTCGAATTAATATGCAATATTAAAGAACCACCTGGCTTGTTTAGAGAGAGAAAATAAACAATTATAACTTAATCATACTGCATCTCTAAATGGTCAGCACCAAAAAGAAAGGAGAAACATCTTTAAGAAACTGTGCTTGTCCAGTTTTCTGATTGTAGTCAAGTTCTCTTGAATTGACCACACTCCTAAAACACTAAACTGTCTCTCAAAAGAGAGTAGCCAAGCTAGTCAGTGACCTCACTCTTCCTTAAGTGGCTCAATTTTTTGCCTTGTATAGAGTTCCTTTATGAAAAACATTTATATTTGTGCCTTTTAAGGCTTAGAATTAACCAGCTGTTTCTGACTTTAGAACTCATAAATATTTATGTGCTTTGATATATCAGTTTTAGGCCCTGCAATTTTGGTACTAGCACTTTATCAATATAAAAGGTATATGTTTTTAGGTAGTTTGATCATTCTTTAACCGTAGGGAAAGGCGCAGAATCTTATCCTTCATGGGTATTATTCCTTGAAAGATAACAGTTAATCTTATGATCTTATAATTCCCTTACATTTCTTGCTATCGAGGGCTGTTATATTTAGCTTTGTTTTATGGTCAGATAGCTATTGAGGCTGTGTCAATAAAACATTCACTCTTTACTTAACAAACTTATCTGCTCAGAACTGGAGATACCAAGATAAATAAAGGCCTTGTCTTTAAGATACTCATGACTAGTGGGAAAAGAAGCAAGGAAGCTCAGATCCTCCAAGTGAAATGGAGGATGTCAGAGAAGGCTTCTCAGACTACATGGTCCTTAGCCAGTGTCTCAATGGATGAATAAGGGTTTAATAAGCAGAACAAAAGGGAAAGACATTCCAAGAGGAAGAAATAGCATCATAAAGGCACAGAATAATGAAGGAACATGGCATATTAAGGGAAATGAAAGAGTAGTATAGAAATGAAAGATGGGGTCCATACAGAAAATAGCTAGAGATGAGTGGGCAGGTCATGGAATTTGTATTATGGGACTAAGGAGCTTGAGCTTGGGTATTTTCATGAAGCCATTGGAGAATCATAGAGGGACTTTAGGCAGGAGAATATATAGAAAGAGTGCTAATTTAGAAAGCTGTCCTTGGTGACAAAGTGTAGGAAGGATTAGGACAGGTCAACCAGAAATGGAGATTTCTTCAAGCATATATTGTACAAGTGCCAGAGAGAAGTGATTCAGTCTAGAACAGAGGTTGAGGCAATGGGGATGGGGAGGAGAAATGCTATCATTGCTATAGGAGCTGGTGACTGCGTGGATGGGGAGTTGAGAGAGTCAGAGAAATCTAGGGTACCTCCCGGAAGCTTGGGAGTTGCCTTGGAGCAGAAGAGCATGGGACAACTTGTTGGTGGGTATTAATCTGTATTATGGTGAAAGAGGGCAATTAGAACAATGCCCAAACCTCTCTTGACAGTTTATATTAGTAGCTAACAAGCAGTGTAGGCTGGCTCTGTGCCAGGCCCTGGTCTTAGTGTATTCCACGTGTATAGAATAAGGGCTGAGAGTACCAATTCAGAATCCGGACTGTCTGAATCTAAAACCTTCTTCTTTTGCTAACTGACTATATGACCTTGGGTTAGTTACTTAATCTATACCTCAGTTTCTTCATTCATAAAGTAGGGGGGTGATAATAAAACCTATCTCCTACTCTGGTTTTAAAGATTAAGTAATGCACTTAAGGATTTAAGGATTAAGTAAGTCACTGAGATGAGCGATTGGCATGTAGAAAATATTTGCTGAATGTTGATTACTATTACTATTGTTATCACATATATTAACTCAGGTAAACTCACAAAATCTAAAGAGGTAGGTACTACTATTTCACTTTTTTGCAGAAGGATATTGAGATGCCAAGAAATGGTAGAGCTAGGAAATCAAACCAAGTAGTCAAACACGGGAGCCTCTACTCTTAACTACATCACCATAGTTCTCTGTGTAGTGTTTTGGGAGCTAAATTCAAGGATATTAACTGGAAGGGACTAGTCCAGGTAGAGACAGGTAGAGGTAAGGAAAGAAGTCCCAGCATTCCCCATTCTATTCAAAGGAAACCTGCATTTGATACTCTTCTGGAAGTGCTGACAGACACAATAGTTCTGTCACCAAGTTGACTTCATTACAAGCACTCAATCCCTCTTAGCAGGGAGGCAAACATCTCCCTACCCTGTTCTTCGACTATTCGACTGATTCCTGCTTCCCCACACCTTGTTCCAGGACTGCCAGACAAAAGAAATGCCTGTCACATCGCTTCTATAAATTAGCTTAATTTGTCCCACTTTCACTGCTAGTTTGTCTAAATAAGTAATAGCCTTTTCTAAATTTGCAGTTTTCAAACTTTATTTTTATGGAAAGAGGCAGTTTAGTGTAGTGGTTAAGAGTTTTAGGGGAATCAGAAAGATCTGCTTGGCTCTGCCAACGACTAGCCAAATTTAGTAAACAAAAATTCTGGATGCTCAGTTAAATTTGAATTTCAGATAAACAATGGATATATATTTTTTAGTATAGTAGTATATTTGGTATATTTCCTGGGACATACTCACACTTAAAAAAATCTATCCATTGTTTATCTGAAATTCAAATGTAACTGGGTAACTTGTAATTTATCTGACAACCTTATGTGAGATTTAACTTCTCAGTGCCTCCACTCTCTCACCTACAAAACAGGGATAATGAAAGATAGTAATATTGGCCATGATTGATATTGGCTGTAAAGATTAAATGAGATAATGTGTGCTAAGCACATAGGAAATTCTTGATACGTATGAATTGCTGTTTCTGCTATACTGGGATGACGATAAGCTAACAAAATATGAGGAAATTTTTGGCACTGATTCTTTTGCTTTTTTTGATTAAAAAAAAAAACTTAGAATGGAAATGAAAGATGTTCTGCTCAACCTACCTTTGTACATCTCAAAAATGGAAATAGAAATAAATCCAACTTCATGTTTGTGTTTTTTTTTCAGGAGGAACTGGATAAGTAACTCTTAGTTCCCAACATAATTTTCATGTTTTCTCCTAATTCTTCTGCCCAGGAACTACCTGCCAAGCTAACTTTATAAAGAAGGAGAGGTTCCAGGCACTCAGGCCTTTATCATTAAAAATAAAGTGGAAGTAAGATGAGGTAAGGCTCATTAATCGTCCCCTGTTTTCTCAGGAAGAATTTGGCAAAAACAGTTTCTACAGACTCAGCCAGCCATCTTCAAAGGCTATTTGCCCTGGGCCAATTATATATTACACAATAAGCATACCCAATAATTAATTAATGAATTGGTTTCTTTGGGAAATGGTCAGAAGTGTCAGGGATTGAAGAATATTTAGATTGCCTCTATGAGTCCTGCTGAAGAAACATCTGGTTCTTTTTTCTTCAATCAACATGCACCCTGAAGGGTCCCAAATTCAAAAATGATTATATTTCATGTCATTTATGTGCCTTACATTTTGACAAATTTAACTTGTAAGAATAAGTGATTCCGTGTTCAATTTACGTTGATCCCATTTTCATCCAAACATCCAAAGAGAGAGAACCATTACAGATTGATAAAAGCTGCTGATTGATCTATTGATTTCCAGACCTTAAATCTCCTAGGGAAGTCTTTGTAAAGTTCGTGTTCATAAAATTCTTGTTCTGCCACAAAAGCTCCCAGTGGATTGTGTTTCTCAACTACAAGGAAAATCATCAGGGACAAACCCAGAAAATGTTTCTTTAGTATACACTAGGCAGGAGGGCCTTCCAAATTCAGTCTCAATCTGGTTTCTTCAAAGGTTTATTTTTATTTCATTTTTGAAAACTTTTAATTTGAAGAGGGGGGAAAAAGCCCTTTAAAGCATAACAACCCGCAGTGATGTAAGTGCCTTTCTGTCTCATATATAATCATGTCTGTTTGGACGTGCTGAGTGTCATGTCCAGGGCTATGGTGCCACATTGAGAACAATATTGAACTAAATAGTTTTGACAGAACAGCCAGACCTTTTCTTGGGGCTCCTGCTATATTGCATATCTGCTTCTTTGTACACAACGGGGTGAGCGAGTGATGGAAAGCAGAGAGTTCAATTGTGGTTAGAGTCCGAAAAAGAGCCGTCAATGGAACCTCTTTACTGATTTGCACTAAGGCCTGCGGGACAGAGTACAGATGACTATATTTTCCAGGTTATCAGGTATAAGAAAAAAGCGAAATCATTTTTCTAAAATGTGTACTTGAGTACAATGAATGCTGTGGGTTATATCCATGCAGATTAATGTCAGTCTGTGTGGGCTAGGCTGAAAGAACTTCATTAATCTCAGCTCCTCTTTTCCATGGCTTTATGGAGGTAGTTTATGGGCATTGGGTTGTATGAGTGAACTCTAGATGCATTTGTCTGTAGGCAGTGTTGTGTGTATTTATTGACAAGGAGCTCATCTTTCTGATTGCGTAATTTACTGAGATAATTTATTGAGATTTTAACTCAATAATATTAAGTGTTGCTGCCACTCTCCCAGACCCCCACTCCCAACCCAGAGGGTAGCTCGGCTTGTTGCTCTGTGTGCCCCAGGGTAGATCGAAGTGGCTTTGTTTTCAAAAAAGAGCTGAACTGACCAAAGGAAAGGAAAGGCTCAGAGAGTGGAGAATCAGAATCTATCAAAATTGGTAGATGTTTTCCAGGAGACACAGAAAGAGAATGGGTTCTAGGGTCTTCACGTGTGTATCAGGCTCCCAAAAAGCATGAGATAGAGGATAACAAACATCTAATGGGGAAGCAGGTGGCTGCCAATAAGACCTCACTCTAAGGGCAATGCCCTTTTGAATCTCTAAAGGATCATGGTGTCCATGCTTGGCCCAGAGGGAAGGATTGCCTTACCTTATATTGGCCACAAAGGCTCACTCTATGGCCCCATGGCCTTACCCAATTCTTCAATGGACTGAAGGCTGAATCATATTCAGCTGATAGTAACAATTATCTTCCCTCAAATGTTGTTTTGATTCTGTCACTTTTTTTCAGAACTGTTATCATGGCTAAGAAATTTGGAATCTCTTCCTCCTGAGTTTGAGGTCTTCCCAGCATGTACAGTGGCTAAAAACTATTAAATTAAAGGTTGCAGTTTGGTAACTCATGACTCAGTTCAGCCAGTAGATATATTTTTAATTAACATGGTTCAAATTTGAGCAGCATTTTAATTTTTTTATCAAAAGACCTTTTTAAGAATCTACATTTCTCACTTCTTTTGAAAAAAACTTATAACCTAGCATCATAAAGCCACAGTCCCACTCTTTCCATCTCTCAGAGTTGGCTACTGCATATGACATAAGCTCTCCAATTTACTATCATTCTTTTTGCTTCCTTGTCTCTCTACCTGGGTCAGCTTCCCTTGTTTGCATGTGTTATATGGTCTTTGCAGGCATATTTTTTTGAAAGGTCTTTAAACCAAGCAGAAATGGATGAATTAACTGGAATGAGGAATGAAATTCAAGGACTGAAATGTGAAAAATTGAACTCTTGAGAAAAGGCCATGGTAAATTTAGTTTAGCTTATTAATTGGGGCTAGAAACATGAAGATCAGAATCTAAGTGGAAGGAGATGCAGCAATGCATTAATATATTAGTTTATTGCTAGGTAACAAATTACCCCAACACTTAATGACTTGAATCAACAACAATCAGTTTTTTATCACTCACAGTTTCTCTAGGTCAGAAATATGAAAAGTAGCTTGACCAGTCAGTTCTGGCTTGGATTTCTCATGAGGTTGCTGTCAGACAATAACTAGGGAAGGGGTCATCGCAAAGCCTTCTTCACTCATGGGTCTGTAGCCTGGGGAGATTTTCTCAAACGGAATAGTGGGACTTCTTGGGGATGGATTTCTATTTCTATAAGATCGTCCCACCTGCTCTCCTCAGAGACTCTTAGGAGTCAGGGCTCTTAGGTCAAGTGACTCAAGGGAAAAAGACAGGTGAAAGTCATATCCTTTCTATGACAGCCTCAGATAACCCATAGCCTTGTTGCTGCCTCACTTTATGGGTTGGAGCAGTCACAAGCCGCCACCCAGATTTAAGGGAAGGAGACACAGACCCCGCCTCTCAGTGGGAGGGGCGACAATAACTGTGCAGTAGAGCAAGTGGGATGGTATTTCTAGATGGGTGGCATCCACCTTTGGAAAATACAACTTGCCATAAATAAAAATAGCAAACAAGGTCAAGAGCCCAGAAAATCTGGATGCTATAAAAACAAATAAGAATTCTATTTTCCCGATAAGAACAGGACATAGAATGGAATGTCTGGAGACTGAAATACCTGTTTCCATGTGTTGGTCTGGTTTTTCTCCACCTGACCATAGCCCAAAGGTTTACTCCAGCATGCCCAGGCCACTTAACATCACCAAGTTCATGAGGTGCCTGGGTGGTTCAGTTAGTTAAGTATCTGCCTTCAGCTCAGGGCATATTCCGGAGTCCTGGAACATGAGTCCCGCATCTGGTTCCCTGCTCAGCGGGGAGTCCGCTTCTCCCTCTCCCTCTGCCCCTCCCCTTGTTCATGCTCTCTTACTTGCTCTCTCTCTCTCTCTCTCAAGTAAACAAATAAAATCTTTTAAAATAACAACAACAACAAAATCGCCAGGTTCTGAAACCCTCTCACAGTCCCACCCTGGACAGTATCATTTGCTATTACCCAGTTCCCCACTTCAGCAAAACACCCTGCCTCACCTCCCGTGCACAACTAGCCTCTCAGCCTCTGCCTGGCTCCCCTGATCTGGGTTGCTCTCCCCTCCCTCATTCGATCTGTGCTCCCTTCTGCCTTTAGAATCTGAGACCCAATTCTCCTCTAGGCAATGCTTTCAGCTTCTTCGAAGAGACTCCCCTCAGGAACCGCTATAGATTTCTCAAGCATGGTAAATGGCTCTTTATTATTTACATACCTTTTAAAAAAACGTGATGGGGCTTTAAAAATCATTATTCCCTCCTTGCTCCATTTAAATAGACCGTTTGAAATAGAAAGAGTGTCTATTCTCTCATTTTGCAAGTAAGGAAACAGAGACCGAGATGGATGAGGCGCCTGCCCAGGTTCACAGAGCTGGAGCTTGGCTGAGCAGGTCCACAGCCTGTACCTCCTGACTTGTGCTTTGGCATTCCTTTGCTACTCAGGGGTCAAAATTGGTGGGCAGTCCACAGGCTCGGTCAAGCCTGGCCCCCAGACAGGTCTTGGTTGGCTGGCACACACAGTCGTGCTTTCTTTTGCTTCGTTTTTAAGACTTTAAGTGGGGCACATGCTTTACAGTCCTCGGCAGACTCCACTAATCTCTACCACCAAGTTACTCACATGGCTCCTGTGAGCTACCTTTCTGGCCTGTCTGGCCTGTGAAGGCAACTGCATTTCTGCATACTGCCAACCTCTACCACAACTTTATATGCTTCCTAAAGAGAAGAACTTTACTCCATAATAACAGCTGACATAGTTGATCTACGTGCGAGGCAATTTACATAGCATTAATCCATTTAACACTCACAGCACCCCTGTTGCTATCCCCATTTTATGGATGAGAAAACTGAGGTACTGAAAGGTTAAGTTATTTGCCCATATTCTAACACATAGTGAAGAGTAACAGCTGGAATTTGAACCCACGCGTCTTGACAAGAGAGCTCATGATCTCTAACACTCTGCTGAAGAAATTTGAGGGGGACAAAGGACTTTGACTCAAGCATACCTCAAAGATATTGCAGGTTCTGTTCCAGACCACCACAGTAAAGTGAACCACATGGAATTTTGGGTGTCCCCGTGCCTGTGAAAGTTATGCTTATACTATACTGTCTTTTAAGTGTGCAATAGCATGTGTCTAAAGAACCCCAAATGTTCATACCTTAATTTAAAAGACTTTATTGGTAAAAACTGCTAATCACCCCGTGAGCTTTCAGGGAGTAGTAATTTCTTGCTGGTGGTGGGTCCTGCTGGGATGTAGATGGTGGCTGACAGGTCAGGGTGGTGGTTACTGAAGGTGCAGTGTCTGTGGCAGTGAAGACAGCACTGACTGACTCTTCCTTTCACTTGAACACCTACTTAGAGATCATGGTAGGGTTATTAACAGGGTGAATTTCAATACCTTTATGTTGCAGGGAATAGGGATGTCTGAGCAGAGGGAGGGAGACAGGGGAACGGCTGGTTGGTGGATCAGTTAGAACACACACAACATTGATCGAGTTTGTTAGTTTGCAGCACCCCAAAAACAATTATAAGAGTAATATCAAAGATCACTGATGACAGGTCACAACAGCAAATAGGATAGTGAGAAAGCTTGAAATATTGCTAGCATTACCAAAATGTGACACAGAGACAGCCAAATAGGCCAAGGTTGGAAACAACGGCACCCATGGACTTAGCTGATGCAGAGCTGCTACGAACCTTCAATTTATATTTTATAAATCTGCAAAACACAATAAAATGAGGTATGCCTGTACTAAATTTGAGTGGATCTAATCAAGATATTTTAAAGTAGCCATTATTTTCAGATTTATAAAATCTATCTGTAGCTTTATATTTAAAAGAATAGGCTGGATGATAGGGCATTAATGCCTTAATGTGATGGATCTATTAATGAAATATTATTGTCTGTGCATCATGAAAGGTGAATTTCACTATCTCAAAAATGCCTACCATCTGGGTTTGATTTTTCAGGCTAAAACTCAAAATTTGAGCATTTTAACCAAATCACTGTCTAAATCTTTATTTTAGTCTCTGAATGCTTTGTGGCCAGTGTAAAGATGAATGGAATTCGAAAGTGGCCATTAAGATTACTACCACATGATGGAAACTAGAGCCTACTATATAAATCTAAATCCCTCCATAAATTTAAAAAAAGATTTACTGCTCAAAAATAAAAATATAAATCATTCTCATTTTCTAAATCATTGCTACTGATGATCATACTCAGCATGGTGAGAGATCACTATATTATTCTGGATACAGTGCTATGTCTAAATTTTCCAAGTAGTCTAAACTGCCCAGGGGATTTACTACTGCATGTACTTGCCAAGATAGAAGGTATTTCTGTGTAATTCCTATAGCTGAACATTATTGATGCTCTAAATGCATGGAACATTTAATATGTATATCAAGTTTAGCAGGATAAGTTATTGACATGAATTATGAGTTTTACACCAAACCATTGAAGGCCAATTAGAAAAATGATCACTTTTGAGGAGTCTGTCTCCTTAATCTCTCCTATTTACAGAACAGGAGTCAGCGGCAGGAGCAATTTGCGACAGGGTCGGTCAGATAGCAGCAGGCCTTGAAGACAGGACTAAAGCATTTGAACCCTAACAGAAGATAGAGGGCCATTCAAAGTTTTTGGAACAAAGTGAGTGACATGATCAAAGAAGCGTTTGGGCAAGGTTAATCTGGCAGCAGCATGTAGAATGTTCTCCATCATGGGGTGACAAGAAAATGGGTGTGCAGACAGAAAACAGTGAATTAACTCATGTCAGCATATGAAGAACAAACTAAGTCCAACAGCTATCAATCCAGACCAACATTCAGAGCCATTATCCTGAATGCTCTGATCACTTCCAAGCTATAGCTTCAAAACTCTGGATCATTGCCAACTAAAGAATCTTGCAGACGGTATTTGCAGGTCCGGAGAGAAAAAGGAGAGGAAAGGCAACCTGAGGAGGAAGATATGACACAATGGGAGGAACACTTGGGTGTAGCAGGAATTGACCAGAAGAGGACCAGTGAGTCGTGGTAAGTATAATTTCACTGATGACCTTTCTTTGGGTCCTGAATTATCTCTGACTTCTCATTGTTTGCCTGAGCTGCTCCATTCCTTTTCGGATTAATCCTTTTCTTATGTTTTCTGCAGCAGAGGCATAGACATGCAGGCACCTTTGAGCACTTGATACCCTAGTACAGTCTGAGAAGGGGCCTGTTCTCTCTAATGCTGAGCAGGAAGGCAGGAATTTCTCAAATAACCCATTACACGCATCTCAAGACATAAGAGCGGACATCTTCTACCATGGCAATGCAAAACTGTTGACAAATCACTCTCATCTAAAATATTTTTCTAGCCAGTTTGGATAATAATTTTGTTGTATTGTTTCAGGAAATTCACCAGAATTGGAAACTGGTCTCACATTAAAACTTGCCGGTTTGGGACACCTGGGTGGCTCAGTCGGTTAAAAATCAGACTCTTGATTTCGGCTCAGGTCATGATCTCAGGGTCATGGGATCGAGCCCCATGTAACACTCCTCACTCCGTGGGTAATCTGATGGAGAGTCTTTCTCTCTCTCTCCCCATGCCTACCTTCTACCATCAAAATAAATAAATCTTTTTTTTTGAATCCCTGGTTTGTTACTTACATTCTGACACAGAGCCAGATCTGTCTTAAGTCAGGGTGAGAAAACTCTTGTCCTCCAGGCAGCCCAGACTTAAGACTTCTTATTGTGTCCCAGCTCTGCATGTCCTGTCTAGGGACTTGAATCAATTGTCTGGAAAATAAACAGGCTGGGCAGTGGAGAGACTTCTGAGCTAATGCTTATTTCAGAATGAGATGAGTCTGTCTCATTTTCTCACTTCACATTTTTTTCTCTGAACTTCCCCTCCTTGCTGATTTGTTTGGCAAATAGCCATCGGGCACCTATGGTATACCTACATTGCACCATGTGTTTGGGATGCAAAGACAGCGAGGTTCTGGTCTTAAGAGGCTAATAGTCCAGAGGGAAAGACAGAAGTTAAACAAATGAATATAGAATTAGAAATTATGATAAGTGCTATGAGAGAAAAGAAAAGAGATGAATAAGAGAGAGTTCTCCAGGGTACACCTACTTGAGATAAATTGATCAGGGGAAAATCTCTCTGAAGAAGTGATGTTATAGCTAAAAGCAAAAGTATTAACAGGAACTAGTTGGGTAAAGAGGTTTGTGGGAAAGGGTATTACCAGCATAAGAAACAGGAGGTGCAAAGGCCCTGGGGGATGGTGGGGAGGAAGAGATGCTGGTAAGAGCAAGACACTAAGAAATAGAGCCTCTCCCTCTGTCTTGTCTCTCCCTACTCCTGCCTCTCCCTTTCTCCTTCTCCCTCTCTTTATCTTCCATTATTTCTATTTTTCCCTTATTACTACACTTTCTATCATAATATTTTCATTGCTACTATTTCTCTATTAATTAAGTACTGCATAAACCATAAAGTTTTAGGGAATTAGGGACAGAGTTCCAACCTGTATGTGCTTTTCAGAAGTTAGGCAACACTTCTTAAAGGTCATCTGTATGATGTAGGCCTTTAGGTACTACTGTGGGTAAAGGTAATCTCCTGATTTTGAGTTCCAGAACCTCACGGGCAAAGAGACAAACCCACTCACTAATGAACACAGGATCTATGGACAGGTCTGATAAACAGAGCATCTTGATAGAAGCCACATTGCAAGGAGGAAAAATGGAGCTTCTGAGAGAAAACGAACAAAAGAGAAGAAAGACGAATCCATCACCTCAATGTACAACCTGAATGCTAGAGAAAATTGTGGCTTATATAAATTATGAGACTGTACAGAACTTGCTCTAAATCAGGTATCTGTGATGCTTCTCCATCCTGGGAGGACAAGACTGGCTTCAGAGATGGCTTGTTGTCTTACCAGTCAATATCCATTGTCTGCTTCTGCCTTAGTGCGAAACCTCAATTCTTCTTGGAGTGGTGTTGCACCCAACTAAATGGCTAAATATCTCAGCCCCCTTTGCACTGAGGTGTGACGATGTGTCTAAATTCTAGCCACATGATAGTGTCGTACAGGCCTTTCAGAAAGACTCGCTAAAGGGAGCCGACTCAGCCAGTAAGTATGCCTCTTTTGCCCTTTTTTCATTTTTCCTCCTGCTAGCTAGAATGTGTCTGATAGCTGGAACTCTAGCAGCTTTATTAGGCCATGAGATGATCTCAGAATAAAAACATATGTTAAGAAAGTGAAGCAGAAAGAAGCAACTTTGGAGCCTGATGATAATAAAATTTCCATACTAGCCCTTGAACTGCTTACCTTGACATTAATGTTATATGAGCAAAAGATACACTTTTATGTTATGGAAATGTTTTGTTTTGTTTGTTTTGTTTTTGTTTTTTTGTGGTATCTTATGTTTACTCCATGGAGGATAATTTCTAAAATATGAAACTAAACTTTATCTTGATTCAGGGTTGCATGTTTGATTCAGTTATCTATTGTGGACAACAATAATTTGTTATTTCTCATGATTCTGTGGGTCAAGAATTTGGGCAGGACACAGCTGGACCATTCTCCGCATTCACCTGAGAGCTTGGTGAGGTTGGGAACATCCAAGATGGCCTTTCAATCTCCAAGACCTCTCTTTCTGTGGCCTTTAGGCATTCAGTAGTTTTGCTTGGACTTCCTGAATACTAGTTCCATCTCAAGAAGAAGCAGGAAACTGCTGCTAGATCTCTTAAACTTGTTTTCGAAAGTCCTAGAATATAAATTTTATGAATCTTCCACGGTCAAAACAAATCACAAGCACAACCCAGATACACAAAGGGGACATAAAGTCACCTCTTAATGTTAGGAGCAGCATGCATGACGAGGAACTGCAGTAATAATTGGCAGCCACATTTGAAGACTACTTAACCAAATTAGCTAAAATAAAATAATAATATGTCTCTAGCCACTTGAGCACCTCTGCTACAAAACTTCTTTCTGGTTGCTAGTGGAGATATTGAAAACCTATCCCAAGGACACTAGAAGACTGCTGATGACAAAGGTGCAAGAAATGACAGAGTAGCTCCTAGGGGAGATGAAGACAGGCCACTACCAGCAACAGCGTGTCTCGGGGTGTTGTGGATGACATCAGTACGGAACAGGACACAGCTGTGGGTACGAAGAAAGCGACAGCTAGAGCAGAGAGATTCAGAGTCACAGGGATTATAGATGAGAGCTTCTTCCTCCACCCCTCCCCTAATGTCCCACCTCCAACAGCAGAGACCCCTGAAGAGATTTAAGGTTTGTTTCCTCTACTTAGAAGACAGAACAATTGATCAGGTATACCTAGCAGTACAAACTCTTCAAGTGATCTTCCTAGGATGCACAAACTGGTGATGTCCAAGGGACATTTAAGTTACATAAGGATATAATATTTGCATATTCTTCCCTCTTGAGTAAATATAAATTTATTTATATTTCTTATGTATATTATAGGAAAAAGTCTAAATAGTCACTATTGCTAGGTTATGACATTACTACATAAGCTTTTCCTCTCTTTACTTATCTACGCATTTTTGACTTTTTAAAAATAAACACTAATTATTCACCTAAGTTTTAAGTGTGTTTATAGTAAAGGTATGTAATTAACTATTTCATGTTTCCCTGTGGAAAAAAATTAAACTGTTTCTCATTTATTAGTGGCCTTTAATTGATCATTTTTACAGCAAGTTGGTAATCATCATTGCTAGGAATGGTCCCCAGCCTTACCTCAGATCTGCTCAGTATAATAGTAATACTGCTGAACAAAGATTCACAATCCCATGATATACATCTTAGGTGTTTCAATGCCAGAGATTAAAGAAATTTCAAAGGAACCACCAGAAGTTTGAATTATTGAAATACTAATGCATACATGCCCTCAGAGAAAATTTCAGGGAGACTTCACAGTTTGTAAGGGTTCATCTGAAAGACGTTTGCAGAATAAACATGGTATTCAATTTATGTTTCTCAAAAGGGCTGATGGAATTTGAACTGGTGCTCCCAAAGAGTATTTAAAAGCACATATTAGATCACTAACTGGTATAACTTCCATTTGGCATCCACATGACCTATATGTCCAAAATAAGAATTTTTATTTAATTTCAAGATAAATTAATTCATGCAATCAGCTATAGATGTATAGGTTCTTAAATGGAATAGGTAGGCCTAGGCAAAAGGAATAATACACTGCTAGGGAGGAAGTATTACACTATCTTTATATAAAAAGTTCACATTTCTACATAGAGAAGTGATGATACTTTTAAAAGATGGCACCTCCCAATGAAGTAAAGGTTTTGTATGTTTACTATCCATCTCTTAAATACCCCTTTGATACAGAGACATTCATATCTCCCTCCTTAAAAAAAAAAGCCTATCAAGAAGAACCAAGCATAAATACCCTAAATAAGTTACTTTTAGTAATATTTTGAATATGTTGTATATTATGTTGTATATTATGTGTGTGTAGGCAGATGGAAGGACAAATGGATAGATGGATAGAGAGCTAGGTAGATAGATACATAGATAGATAGTAGATAGATAGGTAGGACAGACAAACGTATTCCATAAACAACATGCAATGTACTTAAATGTACATAGCCTTATAAGAAACACATTCATCAGGCCAAAAATACCACCCATAATCATAATTAAAACACCTCCTTGTAGATGAAAATTGATGCAGATTTTTCATGTTCTTTTATTAGTTTGACCTCTGAAATTACTTGAATGCCATGATATAAGTCAGAGAAAAATTTCAACCTTTTGTGTCATTCCAGGAATACCAGAGAAGAGAGATCAAATACCTTGACCCTCATTACTGATAGCTTTTCATGTATGATTAAATAATTTTTTAAAAGTCATCCTGTTTAGAAATGTGAACATGGCCATCTAATTCACATGTAGCATTCCTGGACATTCATGTTTTCACATACCCATAGACTACAAGCTATAGGTTACAATAAATTCTACAATGGCAAATCCATGAAACATTTGAAAGAGGAAAAATCAGAAATTATGATGAAATGAGAATTCTATCAGTCACCTGGGGTGGAGGGGTGGCTAGTACTAATGCAATGCAAAGGTCTTCTAATATTTTGCTGTACTTTTGCCTATTTTAAGGACTACACAATATAAAATTGTGAGTGGGCCAGCACTCACAATTTTTGTATTTCCTCAAACTTTTTTTTTAAGACTTTATTCATTTACTTGACAGGGAGAGATCACAAGTAGGCAGAGAGGCAGGCAGAGAGAGAGGGGGAAGCAGGCTCCCCACTGAGCAGAGAGCCCAATTCGGGGCTCAATCCCAGGACCCTGAGATCATGACCTGAGCTGAAGGCAGAGGCTTTAACCCACTGAGCCACCCAGGTACCCTTTTCTCAAACTTTTTGACCAAAAGCATCTCCAAGTCAGAACTTAAGTGACACCAGTTTCTTAACAAGATTCCTTATCCAACACAAATTCAGAAAAGTCATTCACAGTCTTGCCAAATGAGCACTTTCCATGATTTTGTTCTTAGTTCTAGCATGGTTAGATTATTAAACTGACAACATAATATGTGCCAAAACTCTGTTGATAAGATTTCTAGATCTGAATTTATAGATTCAATATACATTTCCAGGGCAGCCAAAGTTTAATGGCAGGGTGACCATAGACATAATAAAGCTCCAATAGCTTGATGTTTTGAGTTTTAAGGCATTATATTTCAGAGAAGAAAAGACAAATGTTGTCATCTCAGCATAAGGGGAATAAGAAGCAATAAGATTCCAAATCTTATCCAAAGACTCATGCAAATTCAATGAATGAGCAATTTCTCCAGCTCTGCATTTATTGATTTAATGATTCATCCATTAAGCAAAAAGTATATTGAGCTATGAGCTAGTGGGGACTAGAATGAGCCCAGTGAAGAAAACACAGCCTCTGATCCCAACTAAGGCAGTAATAGTAGTACTGTACAGTACTATACAGTACAGTAGTACAGTACTGTAGTAAATACAGTAATACACATATTGGTGCTCTGACAGCCAGAGGAGAGAACAAACTAAATTTGCCTAGAGGAGTCAGGAATGTCCTCAGACAGTAACATTTGAAATGGGACCTGCAGTACGAGCAGGAGTTTACCACACGAGGTTGCAAAAACGACATTCCAGGTAGTGAGAACAGCAGAATCGTAGAAGACTGAAGGAGAATTGAATGTGGAGAACTAATTAGCAGAGGGTATTTAAGGTGAGAGAGAAAGGACATGGAATTAGAAAAGAGCCACTTAAATTTTTTTGGAACCAGTTGGGATAGAGCAGTTTAAAAGATGACAGCACAATGTGGTTTGGGCTTCATTGTAAAGACTATTGCATATCAGTTTTTTACTCCTTGTGTGGGAAGTAGATGGCTTACAGATGTGCAGAGATATCGGTCTCTTAAGCCCTCCTTTGGTCAGCCAGCAGAGTCTGGGTGGTCAGAGATCCTGGGGCCATTACCTCTAGCCAAGAATGGCCTCTTCCATATGTCAAAATGCACTCTGAAAATATGATCATCTTCTGTACCTGTCATGGGGTGGAAAAGGTTGTGAATCATCAAGCTAAAGAGCAGGCATTCTAGGCAGCAGAGGGCCCCTGAAAATCTTAGGCAGGAAAGTGGTGGCAGCAGGATTCATCAGAGATAGGAAGCCAACCCCAGAGGCTATTACAATGGCCAAGAGAAGAGAGGGTAAAGACCAGCTATTTCTCAACTGGGTCACACTTGAGCTCGCTTCCTGTCATTCTGTTGAACAGAACTCATATTCTGTGTGGCAAGAATTTATCTTAGAGACACAGAGACCCTGGGATATCAGAGCAGGACCACAGAACTGATTTTTGTAAAGAGGCCTCCTGTTGGGATAAAAGAGAATATTTAGGTCTAACAACCAGGCTTTGGCTCATAAAATTACTACTTTGAGCTAAGAGGGTAAGACCAAGGCTCTTCCTGACCTTTTGGGGTTGGGGCACATTTCAAAAAGTCAGCTTCCTCTGAACTAAGAGCCCTCCGGGCATATGGCTCAGTCTGTGACTCAACTTACTGTCCAACAGCAGAAACAGTTTTGACAGAGCCTAGAATGTAAACTCCATGACACCAGAAATTTGGTCTGTCTGGTCCACTGGTCCTCATTGCCTAAACTAGTGTCTGACACTTCCAGGCATTAAATAAATATTTGCTGAATGAGAGGATGGCACTATACTATTGGGTATTGACAGGTAAATATCCTCTGGCTCAATTCCTGGGGAATGTGTTCAATTTTCTACAGAAGGGATTATAAACTCAAAAGACAGCATCCTCAAAGAAGTATGGCTGTGTGTGTGTGTGTGTGTGTGTATAAAGAAAGAGAGAAGTATGGCAATTATATCTTTTATATATATATATGCTTACATATATATATATATATATATATATATATATATACGTATATATATATATATACGTATACATATTGAAAGAGAGGGAGAGAGAGATTTAATTTATTTAGACTAAAACAGCTAAGGAATGAAATGAACAGTGGAACTCCATTCCACCTCAGAGCTAATTCAGCACTGATAGCAGTGGCTGCACCTGAAGAAATGGCTGGAAATGAAAACAGCAGCTGAGGAGTGACTTAGTGACAGATATGATGAAATCCAGGAGGCAGAGCAGCAGCTGGGCCTTTGGCAGCCATCAAGTCACCTAACAAATTTTCAAGGTAGTTTGTGAACCACTGGCATCCCCAAGGTGGGAGAACACATGGAGATGAGGAAGGAGAAGGTAGGAATCCAGGAATAACAATGCAATAGTGGGTGGAGACTCGGAGAAAATTATTACCCTTCACACTCATGGGTATTCACTGAAACTGCTGGCATGGTTCAGGGAAACAAGGGTTACACATGCGTTCACAAGGTTCTGAATCTGCTACACTCCAGCTGTACCAACACAGAGCCAGTGAAACGAACCATAGTATGGAAAATATAGTGTGTGATTTATTTCTGTCAACTTGTAAAGCTGAGACAGATTTCTGCAGCTGCATTGGACAAGCAGAGATCCACTGAGCTCATTAAGATGTCAATGACCAATCATGTGTGCCATGATTCTCTAGGTCCACAATTCTATCCACAATTCTGAAGTCCAGAATCTTCCAGAGATCCAAATCTTTAATTTTTTTTATAAATCTGATACTTGAACAGGCATAAAGCACCTTTCAACTTTTGTCTCATTTACTATGAATATTCACACATTCTGCTGCTGAAATTTAATGACTGGGTGCCACCCCAGACACTGCTAGAGGTATTGCATAAAGTATGGTACATACACCAAATTACCTTTCTAAAATCCTCAACTTCATGAATTCTGAAGCCTATCTGGCCTCAGAGGCTTCAGATAAGGATTATATAACTAAACACATTCTACGTCTCCCACTGAAGTCTGATTTTGGATTTAGAAGCATTTCATTGTAATTATTTTTATTGACCCTTTCCAAAAATAGAATTGTGTTTCTATTCTTAAACTTGCTTTTAATTGCACATTTCCATATCTTCAAAAAAACCCCACAGTAATAATGATAGTTAACACCAAGTGCTTATTATATGTTAGACCTTGTGCTAAAAGCTTTAGTTAGATTTGTTTTCTCTTAGTAACATATAGCTGGGCCTAAACCCTGACACCTTACGACAAATACCAACAACACACGCTTGCATTCCTCTTGGTTCCTGATGATCATTGTCAGTGAATCTTCTTTAGACCTTAGCCCTAATATTGTCAGAGACTCCAGTCGCACCTATAGGAAGTCCAACATGGCTCTGTGGGATTTCTGAGCCCCTCACAGTACCTTGTTCTTTCCCCTCAGAGCACTGACAGCATTTGTCATCGCATTTTTGTTTGTTTTTCTAATGCTGTTCTCTCCACTATACATCCCACCTCCTATGAGGTGAAGACCATGTCTATTTTAGTCACCATGGTTTCTGTGGCATAATAACAGGTTTCAGTTAGTTATTGCTACTTAATAATACACCACCCCCAAATGTAATTGCTTAAGAAGGCAAACAAAATATTATTTTCACAATCCTGTGCCCTTCCCAGGAAGTTTTCATAATCCTGTGAGCTAGGCAGCTCCTCTGCTGGTTTAACTTGAACTCACTTATTCAGCACACAGTCATCTTGGCTAGAAGGTCCAAGATGGCCACACTGACACATTTGGTGGTTGGTGCTGGATGCTGACTAGATTGGCTTCCTTGTGTGGAGGTCTCAAGCTTTCAGCAGAGAGACAATAGTAGCTTCAAGAGCCTTTTGAGGCACAGGTTTCAGAGTGCACACCTTACCATTTCTGGCACATTCCATTCATTGGTCAAAGGAAGTCACAAGGCAAGTCCAGTTTGAAAGGAAAGGAAAAATAGAACCCATCTCTGATGAAAGGGCATGCATACTGGGACGGGTGGAATTTTTGTCCGTAAAACAATTTACTACCTTCTGCCTTCTGGCCACAACTTCTCACATGTAAAATATGATTACTCTTATCCTAGTACCTGCAGAAGTCTCATCTCAGATACTATATTGGTCTTGAAATTCTCCAGCTTGTGATTCACTTGTGATTCACTTCTGGTCCACATACAAATGGGGATTCTCTGTAGAGCCCTCAGTTTTCCAGAGACCTGTGAACAAAAGCTATAAGGTATCTGCCCTTTCCCACCCAAATATCTACAATACAAAGGTGAAACAATGAAAAGATAACTACACTGAATATTCCTTTTTAAAAAGAGAAAGAATTGGAAGCACACAGTGGTCACTGGTCCATAGCAACTGTGAGATCCAAACAGACAAATACAGGGACAGGAAATATTCTCTGATTAGGGCCTATTTCTTCTCCTGTGGAGTGGTTCTCTAATCCATTTTGTTTCTACACCCTGGACTGTTTGCTTAGCCCTCTGAGAGGTCCTTCTCTTTCTATAAAAAAATAACCCATGGTTGCATCTAAGTAGTTCTTTCAGTCTGCTCTGTTTTTGTAGGGAGCTGCTGACTTGGAGACTTCTTAAACTGTCTCCTTCTCTTTTATTCCAACTTGATACAGCTCCTTTAAACTTCTTTATGGGATTTCTATGGATCAGCTCAAAGTCTATTGCATTAGACAACATCCAGGCTCGCTATCCTTATCAAGACAGGCTTCTCTCCAATTTTAGAAACGTGTCAAATTTGGGTGATGTGCCTAGAGTCACAGAAGATGAATTGTTTAGGTAAGTGGTCTACAGGCACCACCTTAAATTATTCTGAGGTTTTATAAAAGGGTCTTACAGCCACCTCCTTCATTTGACCTTGCTGCTGAGGCCTCATTTTATTAATGTGCCTGGAATTAATTTTTTACCAACATTTTAATTCTTTGATAAACTTTTCCAACCCAGCATATCCTGGGTCTTCTTGAAAACTGAACAGTACTTTCTTTAGTTAATCTCTCTCTTCCTACAACAACAACAACAACAACAACAAAAACTCATACTTGTAGCATTCTGCCTGGAACTCTCCTAGCCAGATCCATGAGTTCATTAGAAAAAAATTTCTATATTCCAAGTGTAGCAGGCAACATTTTGCCAAGTCACCATATATGTAACAAGGATGGTCCTTTCTCTAGCCTCCAGCAGCAATTTCCTTATTAATCTAGCATCTACTAATTATCTCCTCGCTGCATTCCTAGACACCAATCTTCCCTATTACTAGAGCCAATGCCATACGTTTTAGATTTTTGTTGTGATAGCACCTCATCTTTACATACCAGTTCCTGTTTTAGTTAATTTTTCCTGTGTAACCAACCCAAAACGTAGTGGTTTTAAACAACAATGATCTCTTACTTTCTAGATAGTTCTGCAGGTTGGTAGGAAATGTCACTTCTGTCATATTCCATATATTAGAGACTCACAGTGTTGGTCCAGATTTAAGGAGGTAAAGAAACAGACTGATTTCTCAGTCAGAATGGTGGTCACAACGCAAAGGAATATGCAGACTGGAGTGGGAGGAATCTGTGGCCATTGCGCAGTTCAACAGACTACAGTCTACTGAATGAGTGAATGCTCAATTTTCATTTCAGAGTGTGAATATGACCTTCATCTCTGATCTCTACTTTTTGACTCTGGCTCCAATTCTAAGGCAGTGTTACTTCTGGGCTCTGATATCAGACTCAACGTGAGATTTCCCAAATTAATTCTTTATTTTCCTGCTTCCTGAATCCTTGTCAACAGCAGGGCCTTAAATATACTATCTCTGCAATTCTCTTTGTCATATTCGAGACTGGTCTGGAGAAACTGATAGACCTGGTTTTGAATTTTGGCTTTACCATTTACTCACTGTGTGGCCTTGAGCAGGTTATTTAAATTATTTAAAATCAGATTTGTAGGATTAAGTAGCACAGATTTGTAGGATCATCAGATTTGTAGGATTAAGTGGCACAATGATTTAAAGTTCCCAGCACATAGTGGTAACTTACTGAATACCAGTTTTCTTCCTTTGTATCACTAGAGAGTAAAGAGCATCTTATACAGGATTGGGGCTAGAGATTTATAGGCCACAGCCAGATGTTGATATTCTGTAAACTAGGAAGTTACAAAAATATAAAGGGTTAGGGCGCCTGGGTGGCTCAGTTGGTTAAGCAACTGCCTTCGGCTCAGGTCATGATCCCGGAGTCCCGGGATCGAGTCCCATATCGGACTCCCGACTCTGTGGGAAGTCTGCTTCTCCCTCTGACCTTCTCCCCTCTCATTCTCAGTCTCTCGCTCTCTAATAAATAAATAAATAAATAAATAAATCTTTAAAAAAAAAAAAATATAAAGGGTTAGAGAATTAAAATCTCAGCTATGTATGACTTCTGTATTAAACTGTATTGTACAATATTTTGCATTATATATTATATAATATATAACTTCAGAAGAAGTATGTTACTATAATCTCCATCCAGCAATGAATTATCCAATTAATCCTCAAAGATATGTTTAAGACACAAAAATTAGGGCATTGAACAAAAATTAGAAAATTGTGATAGTCAATATTTGATGATTTTAAAAGGGGCTGTGAAATAGTTCGCAAGTAAAAACCCCAAACTTTGTCAGACTTTCTTACACACACATTCTTAAATTTTTTGTGTTGTTTTTATTTTTAAATTCACACTGTAGAAGGTACTATAGTCTTTTCAGTATTTTATGTTTCTGATCCAGCCTTTCCTTCACATACCATATAAAATCTGAGGCTTAGAATAGTGCTACCAGAAATAAAATGGAGGCTAAATATGAAACACATTTCCTAAGAAGAATAAGTGATGAATCTTGGTTGCTGGTAAATTGCAAAGATTGGTGGCAAGGGAAAAGCCAAAGACCTTGCTATAATCACCATTCAACAAATATTTACATCCATTTACATCTAAATCATCCATACTAGGTCAAATAAATTAAATACTTCAATTTATTTGTACATACCCTATCTTACAGCATATTACATATCAAGTTTCTCTTCTTTGAATGCTTTGTATTTTTAGTACTGTCTATTTTAAACATTACATCCTATTTTATCATGCGATCTTTGAAGAAAATGCCTAATAATAATAATAATAATAAATATTGCCACAAGTGATGCAATTATCTCAATCTACCAAAGCTCTCTGCCTCATTACTAACCTCTGTCGCACTCTGTCCCTAACCCTCCATGAGGCCAGGAAAAACTGACTAGCTGGGGTCAGGGATTTAGTTCCACAAGATCAGGATTAGAAAGAACCTAGAGGGTAGAGGTAGGAGTAGTAGAGTGAGGGAACAGGGAAGCCAAAGATCCAGGGAAAATACACAAAGTCTGGGAAAGCACATATAACACCTGGTTCCTGAGGTCTGTAGGTAGGGGAACACTGGGATCACAGAGTTAGAAGTTTAGAGGCAGGTGGGATCATGATGGAAGCAAAAGTAGGTGTAAGAAGCAAAGTCAGCCCAGGGTTGTTTTAGATTAATATATGCAGCTCCCTTTTATAGCAGATAGGCGGAGCATAAGTGAGACCTTCAAAAAGATCAAAGTGAACCAGAATAGAAATTCACTGGATACATTTTTCTCCCACAATGGTTGATGTTGTGTGACATAAGCTTTGAGGACATACTAAAATTTCTGGGTCATCCTTTAAGTTGCTTTTATATTGGTAACATTCAAAGGTCAGCCCTGAGCTCATAGCAAAATTAAAGGCCTTCTCAGGTATTTATTTTACAGTTTAGACACATACTTATAAAGGCAATGAGAAGAAGTCACTTAGCCTTGTGGAGATCTGTGACCCAGGTAAATTTACCTACATGGCAGAAGTAAGATTCAAGTATTAAAATTTGCAATCACACACTCAAGAAAATTCCCACAAAATCGAAGTCATCAGTTATGACCCTGGTACATCTACATATCTATAGATAAGATATTCAGCTTGACTTTCTATGATGTACATGATGCATGGGAAGTATGCCAGCTGGGTCACCCGGTTTGAGCTGAATATAGTCAAGTTAAAGTGACTTCACCTAAGAATGGTATCATCAAAGTGATATTTTCTTCTTTTACACAATTTTGAATCCAGGAAACCTTCCCACTGTGTTTTTTTTTTTTTTAATGCCCCAGAACTCCTAAACCTGGGGGAGCTAAAGGTAACGGACTAGATACAAATGAAACATGTCCTTCATGACCGTACTTTTCTTTCAAAAATCCCTAGAGCTTTGAAACACAGTTTGAAAACCAGTGGACTAAGACAATGAATTAAAATATCTCCTCTTTTCTCTTGAGATATAGGTTTAACTCCAGTGTAGGAATACAAAGGAGACAGTGCCAACTGGTCTTTAACTGCTTACTGCAAGTTTTCCATTTTTCCAAAGGGCAGATGGAGTTTTATCGCCTGTACTCTGCAAAGTGCTTATACTTCTGGACCTTCTTCTGGTAAACTACATGCTATTGAAATAAAAGTACCACAAGAGCTGAAGCCACCTAACACGCACGTCCATATTTACCTTAAGAATGACAAACGCTTACGTTGTCTGTCTTTTTAAAAAACCTGATCCTTATTCCATTCTTTAGACAGTGTATCTCCCAATGTATCTTTGGGGATGCAAGTGGTATTCGGAGACATATCAGAAATAATTCAAGTAGCACAGATAAATGTCTTATCTGGCATGAAGCTGGGACTTGGATTCCAACAGTAATTCGGCAGTAAGAATCCAGTATAAGAGTTATTAAGTGGGCCACAAAAACCTCCTCTCAATAATTGCTACCTCTTCTTCCTCTATGCCTTGAATAGGAGAGCATGAGAAAGTCCTATACTTTGCGATTTGAAGCAATGGACGTGCATGTTACCTATTTAACTATGAATTTAAAGCTCTATTATACATTGTCTTTTTAAGGCTTTATATCCAGATATATTAGCACTTTTTAATTGATCTTTTGACACACAACAAAAGCTATTACGCTTGTTTTTTTTTTTTTTTTAAAAGGGCAAAGAAAATCCTCTAGTGAACATGTAATAGTGAGTTCTAGAAAGCCAGATAATTTCTTTGCTTAATAATAGTTTTCTTTCCTCTTGGCTGCAGATTCTCATAACTAGCACCATGCCAAACATTCGAAGATTGGATTATGGCCTGTCGTACTTGATTATTTTTGTCAGCATGCTGACCCGGGGTGCCCTTTTCTTGTGTTGTTCCTTCTGTTTCCATTTTTCATGTCACCCAGCTTTTCATCTTGTCAATCAGCTTTTGACTTCCTGATTAAAGTGTCTGTCACAGGAGCAGCCTGGTCTCCAGTCAGTTGTTTAATTTGTTCCTCATGGCATCCAATTGAGTTATTCATCTGGCCCAGCTGTTCCCAAGTGCTTCCAGCATCACTTTTTCATGTGTTTGGGTTTAACCTCTATATCTATGTACAACAGTGTGAATTGTTCCATTCATACTGTTGACTGTGGGTTGCTTTGCCTTCCTAATGCCTTGACGCTACTAGGCTGGCTGCTATGCTGTGGCCAAACCAACGGAGAGAAGCAATATTTCAATCTGATGTTATGGTAACGACGATGACTAAACAGACTAGTTTTCAAGAATTATAGTAGGTCCCCTTTTTAACAATTAGAACGATGTAATGGAAACTCTGGACTGTTCAGACTCAGATCCACCCAAAAATAATGTTGATGGTACTTGGCAGAGGAAAGGAAACGTATGTCTGCCAACATTGTGGATATTGCCGCAAAAGCTCCAGGACCTATTTGTTGCATTAGGTGACATGAGATACTCTCTTGGCTTGAATTGGTACAGATATCCAACTGGAAAAATGAAATTAAGTAAATCTGCTGAGTTTGCAAGCTCAAACTCGTCTTTTAGTTGTAAGATGATTTATATTATGCAACATTCAAGAAGCCACATAATGCAACAGGAAACTGAAGGAAAAGAAAAGTAGGGTACATTTCCCCACTCTCTCTTTCAGCCATTCAAACCTAATCAATTCAAAATTTCGGTAGATTGTTTATGAGTGAGCCATTCCTTCCTGCTATTCCTATCATGTTTCTCCCGCAAATCCTACAAACTTGAAATGGTAATTCCATTACAGCAGTCATGAAAATAACTGAAGACCATGTGCCTAGGACTTAAAAGAATGTAGAATGAGTCTAATGAGAATCAGGCAGCAAGCTTAACACAACTTCACAACCCACATCCCATTTTGGTTTGAGTTCACAAAAATATTTGCAAGGAATTCAGCTGCTCCTATAGGAATATGCATTTATTTCCTTAGGCTAATAATATGGGATATAGTGAAATGATGTAGAAATCCTAAAAGAATAAAAAGCCAGTAGCATAATAATATATATCGTATATGTTATGCTAAATTCTATTGCTGCTGAATGCTATTGTCAATTAAGCGGATGAAATAAAATCATTTTTCTGACTATAGGTCTTACAGTGTTTTGTATTTTCTCTATCAGGTATAATACATAGACTAACTCATATTATGAACAATAATATTGCAACTTATTTACAGAAACTTAGTGCATTTAGTCTTTAATTAGAAAAGCTATCATTAAGCAAATTTGACTTCAACTGATGAAAATAATAAAAATTTTAGGGGTCATATATCATGGAGAAAATTTAGACATGTATATTTCTGGTTTTGTTCTGGGAAGAGAAACCACACAGGCATCCCCCTGGAAATTCTCTATATTTCTCAGGAAAATAATTTTTCAATCTCTTTTCCCCAAGAGGTTTTCTTTGATATCTTAAGTGGATTCCAATTTTTCCAAATCCAGATCTCTGAAGGGATATCCTCATGAGTCTTTCCATCATTATTCCCAGAAAAGTGAGTACAGTGAATTGTACTCATTCCACCCTTCTTATAGTGTATTTCTTTCTCTACTGAAGAGGTCACAAGGTTAAAAAGCACATTTCCTAGACTCCCTTGCAGCTAGGGTTCCAGATAGGTGTCTGTCCTATCAGATACACCTGTGAAAGATTTGGAAAGTATAAGTGAAGTAAAGGCTGTTTTACCGTTTCTATTGACTGTGGCAAGCACAGCCCTGGAAGTACTGAGGTTTGCTGTAGTAATGTTATCAGACGTCCATGTATCGAGTGGCAAGATGAAGGACACTAATTGCTTGTTGTGGAGAGATCTAATAGGCATAGCATGACCATGAAGCCAACAATTGTGGATTCAGGGCTCTAACCTGAATCACACCTAAAAAGTGTGCCCCAGAAGCTTTCAGTATAAGTGGTAGCTTCCTGGTTTTTCCTCTCTTTCTAATTGTGCTCTCCTGCTGGGCCAATTCTGTTATTCCTCCAGGAGTTGTTCTTGGAGTTCTGATCTAGAACCTGCTCTTTTAGTACTTTCTTATTTCCTATACCAAAACCCTTTCTGATTTAAAAAGAGTAATTTTTTAATTGCAAACTCAACCTGGTTGATAGCTTTGTCTTTACAACCATTTCAAAAAGTTTTGGCTTTACACTCAGCATCATAGTGCAAAGAACTATGAGTTTAGAGTCATATACATCATTATTGGTTATGTCACCTCAGATAAATGTATGAACTTGTCTAAGCCTCTGTGTCTTCATCTTACAAAATGAGCCATAATGTTTAAATGCATAGTTAAGATAAAGATAAAATGAGATAATAAAAGTTAGCCTGGAACACTGATGTAAGCACTCAGAATGTAAGAGGTATTCCTCTTCAGTGCTTAAATTTGAACACTCAGTTTCTGACATAGTATTTCCTACTAACCTAATCAATATCACATTTTGTGAGGAAAATAAATGATTCTGGGACAATATTGTATATATCTTCAAAAGTACATACCTCTGTCAATCTGGATCCAATAAACAAAATACTTGTAGACCCACTACCAAGTTTTGTACAGGGAATCAGACTCTCTGAGATTTCTAAGTGGCTACACTCAACTTTTTGGAAAGTCCAATCAAATAACTGTCTATATATATATATGTGTGTGTGTGTGTGTGTGTGTGTATTTCTTGGGAGTAAAGAGTGGTACATGTGTACATATTTGCTTACCATCAAGAAAAAATGAAGAGATTGAGACTCAATCTAAGAAGATTAGGTTAAGGAAAATAATAAGATGTTTACCCTACCTCCTTACCTAAGCATAGGGACATTTTTCAATTATGTAATAAAACATACTCCCATTCTTTTAGACAAAATACTTTGGATTCTCAGCTGCCATTTCCTTTCAAAAGGAGCCCATCCTAACTGCATGATGCATTAAGTTATTCCAGAGTAGTTATTTTTCTTTTTTTTTTAGAGAAGGGGAGAGAGAAAGAGAGAGAGGGGGAAGGCTAGAGGGAGAGAGAATCTTAGGTAGGCTCCATGCTCAGGAAGATAGAAATGAGACCCCAATAAACAAGAGCTATCAATGGCTTTTACCTCAGTGAAAAGAGATACTAGAAACACACACACACACACACACACACACACAGACACACACACACACACACACACACACACACACATCGGGCCAGGAAAAATGACAGGAAACCTTGCCTCTGCCTGAATATCTTGATCAAGAATTAAAAAAAAAAGTCACATTGTGGTGCCTGGGTGGCTCAGCTTGTTAAGCATCAGACTCCTGATTTCAGCTCAGGTCATGATCTCAAAGTCATGAAATTGAGCCCTACATCGGGCTCCACACTGAGCATGGAGCCTGCTTAACATTCTCTCTCCCTCTCCCTCTGCTCTTCCCCTTTACACTCTCTCTCTCTCTAAAATTTTAAAAAATCACCATGGAAAATTGATACCATGGGCCATGAGCAAACGGGCTTGATTTGCCCATTTTGGCAACAGATGCAAGAATTATCAACCAAGAAATACGCAGGAAAAAAAACTGATGCCAGGCACCTTGTACAAGAAAATGCAAATTTGAAACTCTTTTGTAGAAATACTTACACAACTAAAGCTCATTTAGTGCTCTCTCTCTGTCTCACACACACACACATACACACACATACACACAATGCCTGGTGCTGATGATTTTACAATAAATTTTTTAAAAAACACAAAGAAACAATCCTTCATTAGCAAGATTAAATACCCATGATCTCCAAGTTTTAAGATTATTTTAAAAATCTGAACAGAAGTATAAAATTAATGTGTTTAAAATAACAAAAGGAATGGAAACCATAAGGCAAGACTGACACTATCAAAAACTGAAAAAGAACCGCTAACATCAAGAAATAATATGCATAGGTATTGAAATTAAAAACTCAATGCACACATTAGAAAGTAGATCAGATACATCAAATAATTAGTAAAATAAAAAATAGATCTGACGATCTTATGCAAAATATGCACAGATATATAAAAAGGTAGAAATTGGGGGCACCTGGGTGGATCAGTGGGTTAAGCCTCTGCCTTCAGCTCAGGTCATGATCTCAGGGTCCCAAGATCGAGCCCCACATTGGGCTCTCTGCTCAGCAGGGAGCCTGCTTCCCTCTCTCTCTCTGCCTGCCTCTCTCCCTACTTGTGATCTCTCTCTCTCTCTGTCAAATAAATAAATAAAATCTTTTTTAAAAAGTTTTTTTAAAAAGGTAGAAATTGAAAAATGTTAAGAGATATGGAGAATAAGTTAAGGTAAAATAAAAGGGTACCTAATAGAAATACTGGGACAGATTAGAGAGAATGGTAACATTTTCACAAAGAAAAAAAATTAATAGAGACCTTTCCCAAATGGCATATATCTTCAGATTCAACAACCATGATGACTAAAGAGAAAAAATATAACCATTCCCTTCTAGACAAGACCCCGTCATTGCTCTGTCCATACTCTTTAGATCCTTTACTTCTCCCTTCTTTCCAATATTAGGTCCAGGTGTGTCTTCACTTCCAACTCTAATATCTGCATCTTTTTGGCAAGAGTTCCCTTTACTACACAACCTAAAATATTTTTTTATCTCTTGTCTTTTTCATAATAACCATTCTAACAGATGTTAGGTGATACCTCATTACAGTATTGATGTACATTTCCCTGATGATTAGTGATGGTGAGCATCTTTTCATGTACTTATTGGTCACTTGTATGTCTTTTTTGAGAAAAATGTCTATTTAGGTTCATTGCCCATTTTTAAGGGATTTTTTTTGCTATTGAGTTATATGAATTCCTTATATATTTTGGATATTAACCCTTATCATATAGAAGGTTTGCAAATATTTTCTCCCATTCCATAGGTTGCCTTTCTTTCATTGATTGTTTCTTTTGCTGTTCAGAAGTTCTTCAATTTGATGTAGTCTTGTTTATTTTTAAAAATAACTTTTTATTTTATTTTTATTTATTTATTTATTATTATTATTTTTTTTAAATTTCATTTTTTGACAGAGATCACAAGTAGGCAGAGAGAGAGTGGAAAGCAGGCTCCCCAATGAGGAGAGAGCCCGATGCGGGGCTAGATCCCGGGACTCTGAGATCATGACCCGAGCCGAAGGCAGAGGCTTTAACCCACTGAGCCACCAAGGCGCCCCTATTTTATTTTTATTTTATTAAAAAGCAATTTTGGTTGTTTTTGCTTTTAGTGTCATATCCAACAATCATTGCCAAGACCAATGCAAGGAGCTTTCCCCCTACATTTTCTTCTAGGAATTTTATTGTTTCAGGTCTTATGTTTAAATTATTAATCCACTTCAAGTTAATTTTATAAGTGATGTAAGAGGGGCATCCAATTTCATTATTCTGCATGTGATTATTCAGTTTCCCCAGCACCATTTATTAAAGAGATTGTTCTTTCCCCATTGAGTATTTTTGCCTCCTTTTACAAATATTAGTTAACTGTATATGAAAGGGTTCATTTCTGGGCTCTGTATTCTGTTCCATTGGTCTATGTGTCTCTTTTTTCACAAGTAGCATCTGTTTTGATTATTACAGCTTTATAATATAGTTTAAAATTAGGAAGTATATTGCCTCCAGTTTTATTGTTCTTTCTCAGGACTACTTTAGCTATTTGGGGTCTGTGGTTTTAAATGAATTTTAGTATTTTTTTTCTATTTCTGTGAAAAATGCCATTAGAATTTTTATAAGGATTGCATTGAATCCATAGATTGCTTTGGGTAGTATTATTATTACAATAATATTATATTATAATATATAATATATATATATAATATATATTTATAATATATAATAATATTAATATTTCTGATCCAGAAATACGGGAAATCTTTCCATTTACTTGTGTCATCTTCAGTTGCATTAATCAAAGTCATAGTTCTCAGTGTTCATATCTTTCACTAGCTTGGTTAAATTTATTCCAAGTTACTTTTTAATGCTATTGTGAATGGAAATGTTTGCATTTTCAGATATTTTGTTGTTAATGTATAGAAACACAACTAATTTCTGCATTTTGGTTTTGCACCCTGAAATTTTACAAATCTGATGATTAGTTCTCACAGGTTTTTTATGGAGTCTGTAGGATTTTCCATATATAAGATAATATAATCTGCAAACAGAAACAATTTTACTTCTCCTTTCCAATTTGGCTAATAATAATAGTAAAATCTCCCTCGCAGGTGCTATGAATGGAAAGGAAGGATGTGTCAAATGTTCCTTTGTTAAGTTCCAAGAAATGGACTGTCCCTATTTCTCTATACTATTTATTGCTGGGGAAAAGGGGCATCATGAGGAATCTAGGCATAGGCAAAATTCTCTCTTTCAAAGAGAAGATGATATCTAAGGCCATTCCTGATCTAAAAGCCTCAATCAAGGGGTGCCTGGGTGGCTCAGTTGGTTAAGTGGCTGCCTTTGGCTCAGGTCATGATATTGGGGTCCTGGAATAGGGCTGAAGTCAGGCTCCCTGCTCAGTGAAGTATCTGCTTTTCCTTCTCCCTTTCCCTATGCCTCCCCCCACCCCACTTATCCTTGCTCTCTCTCTCTCAAATAGATAAATACATTCTTCTAAAAAAAAAATAAAGACTCAATCAAGAAAGGAAAAGATACTTTTGTAAAGAACGTAAAATGAGAAAGTAGTTGATGAGCAATCCATTTCCTTAACTTATTATGTTATTGTAAAGCTACTTCACATACCTTTGTATTTTAATTTGCTTTGATGGTGATCACTATATTAATGTTACAATCTCTTCCAAATCATAGGTCAGTCTATTTGTGTACCAATAAAAGCAGTGTTTGATTTTCATTTTTTTTTTTAAATCTCCCTTATGAATGCAATGAACTGAAAGGAAGGTTGCTTTCCTCTTACCCTTTATGATACATACAAACTCATATTTTTGTTGTTGTTGTTCCAGTGGTATGCCAGAAATTCTCTGCTATACTCCTGGACTTCCACAAACTCTCTCTCATCCATGGGTGATTGTCTAAGAGTGTTCCCCAGGGACTCCTAGACTACAACCAAGAGGGGCTGAACCCAGTCCATAGGCACTGAGGGGTCCACATCTGGGACTGAAATCTGTATGCCTATTACCTGATGAATGGGTGGGCAAGTCTTTTCCCAGGTCCCTTGGCATATGGTGCTGGATTCCACACCACACACAAAGACACTGATGTCTGTGATGGACACCAAATTGTTGTTGTTGAGGGGGAGATATGAGTGAGGAACATCTTATTCAGCTATCTTGCTGATGTCACTCAGAGCTAAATTTCTGGTGAAGAATATAGTCTAAGATGCCAAAAATGGGGTTAGGGTGGGTATTACTTGTGATGGTTATGATGGAGTTAAAGTATTCTAAGATTCTTGTATTGATTGGGAAGAGGATAAAGCTATTGATTAACCTTAGACTTTCTGGGTCAAGTGTATAAATCAAAATTCAGAAAATGCTGTGAGAATAGAAAAAGAATAAATATTTAACTATATATATCAATAGAGAAGAAAAGGGAATAAAATAAACTTTATAATCAATGAAAAGCAAGAAGAGAGTTTAATAAAGAAGCAAACAGAAAATAAGAAAACTGAATAAGATTGTAAAAATGTATTTAGATGTATCAGAAACCATAATAAATACAACTATTAATACATTAATTTTTCCAAGTAAAAAGAAGTTGTTTTCCAGAAAAGTGGTGTTTTAAAAGTCTAACTGTATTCTTTTTACTGAGAGTCACATATAAATAATAATACAGCTAGGCTAAAAGAAAAGAAGTATGAATACACCCAAGCAGATGATATCCAAAAAGCTTAGGAGAGTCACATCAACAAAAACAACACATATTTTGAGAAAAAATATTAGTGACAAAAAGGAAACTTTTATAATTATCACAGGGAAATTGTCTAGTACTATGTAATCCTGAACCTATATACTCCTTACAAAGGAACATCAAAATATATAATTTCAAAAATCATAAGGAAATTAACAAGTTATATGCTTATATTATACTCACTTTAACATATCTTTCTCATTAACAAACCAAGAAAACAAAAAAGTTAGTAAGAATACCAAATGTACAGAAAACTGAATTAACAATTTTGGTCTAAAAGACATATAGAGAATCTTATCCACAAAGTTAGAGAATATAACTTAAAATATCATTAATATTTTCAAATATAGGGGCACCTGGGTGGCTCAGTGGGTTAAAGCCTCTGCCTTCAGCTCAGGTCATGATCTCAGGGTCCTGGGATTGAGCCCCGCGTTGGGCTCTCTGCTCAACAGGGAGCCTGCTTCCTCCTCTTTCTCTGCCTGCTCTCTGCCTACTTGTGATCTCTCTTTCTGTGTCAAATAAATAAATAAAATCTTAAAAAAAAATATTTTCAAATATACATGGAGCTCTATGAAAACTGAACACAAAGGTATAAAAATTAAGTATTTCATGAAGTCAAAAATCACTATAATTTAGATCTTATTGTTTCAGTGAAATTAAAATAAGTGAGCATGTATTATAAATAATAAATTTGAGGGTACATTACTACCGACCTTTCAACAACAACAAGAACAACAACAAAAATTAACCCAAGACCAGCTGACTTCACTGGTGAATTCTATCTAAATTTTAAAGAAGAATTAACACTGATACTTCACAAACTCTTCCAAATAATGAAAAAAGAAGGACCACTTCACAAATCATTCTATGAGGCAAGAATTAATCAGATATCAAAACTAGATAGAAACAATGCAAGAAAAGATAACTACAAATAAATATCCCTTATGAATATAGAAGAAAAAAAATCCTAAACACAATACTAGCAAACTGAACCCAGCAACAAATAAAAAGAATTATACCATGACCAGATAGGATTTACCCCAGATATGCAAGGTTGGCTCAACATACAAAAATCAACCTATATAGGGATGCCTGGTTGGCTCAGTCAGTCAAGTGTCTGCCTTCAGCTCAGGTCATGAGCCCAGGATCCTGGAATTGAGTCCTGAACCAGGCTCCTTGCTTAGCAGGGAGCCTGCTTCTCCCTCTGCCTATTAGTTCCCCTGTTTGTGCTCTCTCTTTCTGACAAATAAAAAAACACTTTATAAAAATCAATCTATATAATACACCCTAATAAGAGAACAAAGGACAAAAAAAAATCCCACTTATTATCTCAATAGGTTCAGAAAATGCATTTGACAAAACCCAATACCCTGTCATGACAAAAACAGTAAAAAAAACTAAGAGCAGATGAGAACTTTTTTTTTTTAAAGGTTTTACTTATCCACCTGACAGAGAGAGGAGAGAGATCACAAGCAGGCAGAGAGGCAGGCAGAGAGAGAGGGGGAAGCAGGCTCCCCGCCGAGCAGAGAGCCCAATGCGGGGCTCGATCCCAGGACCCCGAGACCATGACCTGAGCCGAAAGCAGAGGCCTCAACCCACTGAGCCACCCAGGCACCCCAAGAACTTTTAAAATATGATAAAGAGAATTTATGAAAAATCTAATTTATCATAATTAATGGTAAAAGAATTATAACTTACCCCTACAATCGGGAACAAGATGAAGATAACCATACCAGCCACTTGTATTTAATATTATGCTTAAGAATCAAGCCAGCGCAATTGGGCAAAGAAAATAAATAAATATAATTGTGTCTTGATTGGAAAGGAAGAAGTAAAACTTCCACTATATATAGATAGCATGATCTTGTATATAGAAAATATACAATATTAAGGAAAATGAGGAATCCAATAAAAATATTAAAAGCAATAAGCAAGATGAGCAAGGTTGCAAGATAGAAGAGCAATACACACAATCAATTTTATTTCTATATATTGTCAATGAGCAAACCAAAAATAAAACTTTAAAAACTTTTTATTACATTAATATCAAAAAGAATAAAAATACTGAGGAATAAGTTTAGCAAAAGAAGTACAAAGCTTGCACAAAGAAAACTTTAAAAACGTTGAAAGAATTGAAAGAAGACTTAAGTAAATGGAAAAAATTTTCATTTTAATGACTTAAAGACAATGTTAAATGTCAATACTCTGGTTCAAGTTTCCCTACTAGAATCTCAGCTGCCTTTTTTTGCAGAATTTGACGAGATGATCCTAAAATTCATATGAACATAGAAGGAAGCCAAAATAACCAAAATATTCTTAAGGAAGAACAAAGTTATAGAATTCACATATCTGATTTCAAAACTTATTAAATGGTTACAAAAATCAAGACAGTATGATACTAGTATTAGGATAAACATCTAGACCAATGGAAAAGAATTAAGAGTTCAGAGATAAACCCTTAAACTTAGGATCAACTAATTCTGACAAGGGTGCCAATACTATTCAGTGGGGAGAGGGTAGTCTTCAAATAAATGGTGCTAGGACAAATGAATATCCACATGCAAAAGAATGACTCCTGACTTACCTCATACAAAAAGTAATTCAAAACAAATCATGTACTTCAATGTAAGAGCTCAAACTATAAAAACTCCTAGAATAAAACATACTTGTCAATTTTCTTGACCTTAGGTTAGGCAACAGTTTGGTTAGGCAACAGTTTCTTAGATATGATACCTGAAGCACAAGTACCACAAGAAAAAACAAACACAGAGATGAATTGGATTTCATCAAAAGTAAACTTTGTGTTTCTGAGGATACTATCAAGAAAATAAGAGACAACCATGGAATGGAAAAAATATTTACAAACCATAATGTGACAAGAGATTTATATCTAGATTATATAAAGTACTCTTACAACTCAACAACAAAAACAACAACAAAAGCTGAATGAAAAACTAGGCAAAAGATATGAATAAATATTTCTCCAAAAAAAGATATACAAATGGCCAGTAACTACATGAAAAGTAATTCAATATCATTAGTCATTAGGGAAATGAAAATTAAAACCACTATTAGATAACACTTCACACCCACTAGGATAGCTATAATAAATTTTGAAAGAGGACAATAACAAGTATTGAAAAACATGTAGAAAATAAAAAAAACTCATACATTGCTGGTGGAATATATAATGGTAAAGTCATTTTGGACAACAGTTTGGTAGTTTCTCAAAAAGACAAACATGGAATTACCATATGACAACAATGCCACTCTTATATACATAAGAGATTGAAAACATATTCACACAAAAATGTGTGCATAAATATTTACAGCAGCGTTATATATAATAGCCATAAAGTGAAAACAACATAATGTCCATCAACATATATGAATATATAAGTAAATGCTATATATCCATACAATGTAATATTATTCAGCCTTAAAAGGAATGAACTACTGATATATGGTACAATATGGATAAATCTTGAAAACATTATGCAAACTAAAAGAAGTTAGGTACCAAAAGGTCACATAGTATATGATCCCATTTATATGATATATACAAAACAGGCAAATTCATGGAGACAGAAAGTAGATTAGTGGTAGCTTGAGACCAGGAGGAGGGGAAAATGGGGAGTAAACACTAAATGGGTACAGGGCTTATTTTAGAGGTGACAAAAATGTTCTGAAATTAGATATCGGTGAGTTGCATAGCCTTGTGATTTTACTAAAAATCACTAAATATTTTAAAAGAATGAATTATAATGGTATATACATCACACTGTAATTTAAAAATCAGAAAACTTAGGGGCAACTGGGTGGCTCAGTCGGTTAAGCATCTGACTCTTGATTTTGACTAAGGTCTTAATTTCAGGGTCATGGGATTGAGTCTTAACTTGTGCTCCACACTTGGCATGGAGCCTGCCTAAGATTCTCTCTCTGCCTCTCCTCCCACCCCCAATGCTCTCATGTTCTTTCTGTAAAAAGAAAAATCAGGAAAGCAAATGAAGAAACTATATAAATTAGGAATTTAAGACATTTTTAAAAAAATTATGAATGAAAGTAAGATAAGCATGGAAATTCGAATATACTTAGAACTAAGAGACCATGCTTTCACTTGAGGAATACAGCTTACCTGCATTTATAAGAAAATGTATAGCCTTTGATGCAAATATTTTGAAATGTAAAGATTAATGAGTTAAATATTTAAATAAAGAAATTAATAAATCAATAACATTGCAAACCCAAAGACAGTAAAAACAAAGAAATTATGAATATGAAACAGAAGTGAAAAATAAATAGAAAGCCAAAAAAGTTAAATAAAGAACAATTTAAATGAGCAAATAAAGAAAATTACAACAAAATATAAAATCTAAAAGCTGCTTTGGGGGAAAATTTAAGAAAAAAAACCTTTTTGCAAGATTGATGAATTAAAAAGGAAGTTACAAATATGAATCCTAAGAAATGGAGATTTATTTTAAAAATCTAAAATTTTAATACATTTTTAAAACACTATAAATATACTATGAACATCACTGTGGAATAAGTATTAAAACTAAAGAAATTGATGACTTCATAGAAGATTGTAATTTATAATAGTTGAACTCAGCAATGAATAAAATACTGGATAATCCTATAACTAAGAAAAATACAGATCACTCTTTTTTTAATCTATTCACAGAAAGAGACAAAATGAGATTTTATCTTTTTTTTTCTCCCCAAATATGTTTATTTTAATTTTTCAGTGTCACAAGATTGATTGTTCATGCTCTTATGGCCATAGTGGAGCACCTTGTATCAGACTTGTCCTCCTGGCAAAGAAAGTAATTTCTTGCATATATTAGGCAACAGGCAGCATAGGATTATGATCCATGAGAGAAGATAAACTAATAAGATTAGCCCATTTTTCTGGCTAGAGTTAATATCTGGACCATATTCATGGAGAAACTTGAGTGGAGCCTAGCAGTCATGCTGAGTTTGCTGAGTTGGGCAGATAGCAACTAAAGATCAAGGAGGTTGAACTGGTTGGAGTTTTTAACAAAAAATAAAATTAAAATTTAAAAATTTTTTAAAAATTCAGAAGCTTACATAGGATTGGCATTGGAACATTGCTGAATACTGAATATAAGCCAAAAGTGTAGAAGTCCACAAAATCAATATTTGAAAGTGAACAAAAAATCCTAGAGTTCACACAAAACTGGGAAGTATTTAAGATTTATTTAGCTAGGGGTGCCTGGGTGATTCAGTCAGTTGTGTCTGCCTTCAGTGACTCAGGTCATGATCCCAGGGTCCTGGGATAGAGCACCCTGTTAGGCTCGCTGCTCTGTGGGAAGCCTGTTTCTCCCTCTCCTCCCTGTTCATGCTCTCTCTATCTCTGTTACTTTCTCTCTCAAATAAATAAATAAACTATTTTTTTAAAATTATCCAAAGAGACTTTATTAAACACTTGGGATATTCACTAGAGATCACAGAAAAGCCATGTCTTAACAGTAGAACTAAAGTAGTCCTGAACTAAATGATAGTCTACACCTATCTTAACAAAGCTTTATGAAATAGACCTTGAAAGAACAAACTAATCTGTAAGAAACTTAATTGCCTGAGCCTTCCAAAAAAATAAATACAGGAGCATCTGGATGGCTTAGTTAGTTGAACATCCCGCTCTTGATTTGGGCTCAGGTCATAATCTCAGGGTCATGACCAAGCCCAGCATCGGTGTCAGATTCCATGTTCAGCAAGGAGTCTGCTTGGGATTCTGTCTCTCCTCTCCCTCTGCCCCTCCTCCCACTCACTCATGGCTTGCTTGCTCTCTCTTACATAAATAAATAAATAAGTAAAATCTTAAATAGATACATAAATTTATACACTTTAAGAAAAACTATAAAATCTAGACATTCACCAATATAATAATCATCAAAATAACAATATCCGTCATCCTTAAATAAAAACCACAATGTATCAGAAGGAAAAAATGTGATTTATAACCAAGTAAAAATTAGGTGAATAGAAAGAGACCCAGAAGAGACAGAGATAATGGAATTGGCAGACAAAGACTTTAAAATAACTCTTAAAAATATATTCAAGGATTTTAAGAAAAATATGACCATGACAAAGTTAGAAATGAAAATAAAAAACAAAACATCTCATTTAGGACTGAAAAATAAAACATCTGAGATAAAACAGCAGGTCATATACTATAGAAGAAAAGCTCAGTGAACTTGAAGACATAGCAAAAGAAACTATAGGAATAAAGCCTGGGGGTGGATGGGTAGGAAGGATGAAGGAAAAAAAATGAACTGAGTCTCAGAGACCTGTGAGACAATATTATGTGATTTAACATATGTGCAATTAGAGTTGAGAAAAGGGGCAGAGGCATATTTGAAGAAATAATGCTGAAAGAATGACCTTAAATTTTTCAGTTTGATAAAAACTAGAATCTACATATCTCAGCAACTCAGAAAACATCAAGCAGACTAAAACTCCCCTGCAAAATGATCCTGAGGTTCAACATAAAAGAAAATTTTAAAAGCAGTCACAGAAAAAATAAATATTAAATGCAGGATATCAAATATAAGACATATCAGTTACTTCTTGTCAGAAACAATGAAAGACAGGGAATAATCAAATGATGCCTTCAAAGAAGTTAAAGGAAGTAAAAATCTTTCAAATCAGAATTCTATCTCCAGCAAACTATCTTCATTAAAATGAAGGTAAATCACTTTTTCTTAGACAAACAAAAGCTGATAGAATTCATTACTATTAGACTTGCATTAAGACTGAAGAATACTACTCAATGAAAACTCAGAATTACACACAGCAATAAGAATCACTGAAAATGGTTAATATAAAGTATATATATATATTTTCTACATTCCTTAACAGATAATCATTAAAGCAGAAATAATAAAATATATCATGGGATTTATAACATACGGAGGAGTAAAATGTACAACAACGGCATAAAAGATGGAAGAGAGGAGATAGACATTCATTGTGAGATTCTTAAATTATGGTGGTATAATAGTAGTTGAGGATACATTGTGACAAGTTAAAGAACAACTAAAGAACAACTGGTGAGGTGAGGAACAGAGGCATAGTAGATACAGCAATAGTGGAGATGGAATGGAGTATTGAAACCATACTCGATTGAACAAAAGAAAAGGAACACAGACCAGATGGACAAAAAGAAAGCAAAGAGCAAGAGTGCAGATTTAGGGGCACCTGGGTGGCTCAGTTGCTTAAGGATCTGCCTTGTATTCAGGTCATGATCCTGGGATCCTGGGATCAAGCCCTGCATTGAGCTCTCTGCTCAGTCAGGAACCTGCTTCTCTCTCTCCCCCTGCTTGTGCTCTCTCTCTCTCTGTCAAATAAATAAATAAAATCTTTAAAAGGAAAAAAAAAGAGTGCAGATTTAAAATGACTATACTCATAATCATATTAATTTTAAATGGTGCAAACTGGGGGTCAGCAACATTTTCTTGTAAGACCCATGAGTGAATAGGTTGTGCAAGCCCTACAGTCTCCATCAGCTGCTGAATTCTGTGGCTGTAGCCTTAGAAAACTACAGTCAGAGAGAGTGTAGAAATGAATGCACACAGTTGTTTTCCAAATTTCTTTTTAACAAAGACAAGCAGTCAGCCCATGGACTGACATGGTTTGGTCATGACCCATGGTTTGGTCATATTTGGTTTGAGTACTTACTATTTAACACGAATACTATGTGGACTAAAAATGGGAGTCATATATATATATATATATATATACATATATATATATAATCTTAAATATTATGATGCCTATATTAAAAAATAAAATAGGTAAAATTAATTTTAATAATATATTTTATTTAACTGAGTATATCCAAGATTTCGAATATCCATTATTTCAAAATGTAATCAATACATAAGTAATCAATAAGATACTTTACATTCTTTTTTGTGCTAGGCCTTTGAAATATGGTGTACATTTTATACTTAAAGAGGCAGTAGCTCTCAGGATCATGAAGACACAGGAAAATGAACACAGGATGTGTCCATGGACCCACGTGAGGTGGACTTGGACCAGGATTCCATTTGTCCCCTATCTCCTGTATCAACTCTATTCTATCAGCAACACTGTGATGACTTTTCTAAGCAAATATGTCAAAAATGTTCATTATTATTAAATTTATTTATTAAATTCCATGGTACCAGGTGTCTGTTATATTTTATTTAAAATAACTCATGATTTGGGTGCCTGGGTGGCTCAGTCTGTTAAGCATCTGCCCTTGGCTCAGGTCATGATCCAGAGTCCTGGGATCAAACCCCATGTTGGGCGTCCAGTTTGGTGAGGAATCTTCTTCTCCCTCTGCTTCTCCCTCTGCCCCTCTCCCTGCTTGTGCTCTCTCTCACTCTCTCTCTCTCTCACACACACACACAAATAAATGAACAAAATCTTTTAAAAATTTAAAATGATTCATGATTTTAAATTTCCATTTATTTTAATCACTTAAAACAAGAGGTGGACTAGAAGATAGCTTAAGGTGATGAGTCTTAGATCTGGCTGCTCATTCGAATTATCTGAAGAGTTGTTTGCTTTTTTTTAAATATATGCCTGAATTCCACCCCAGGAAAATCAGTTTCAGTAGGGTCCCAAAATTTTTTAAGAAGTTCCCTGAATACTTTTGATACGCAATCATCTTTGGGAACTACTGAGGTTTTTTTCTAGAAACTCTAACTTACATCCTCATTTTTAATTCTATAACTAGAAGTTAAGCAATTCACTTGTAAATATTTTCACTAAGTGATTGCATAATGCTATCCCCTTTATTTTTAGTAAATTAACAAAGACAGCTTTGGGACTTGCTATAATATCATGGATGAGTTACATGGTCAACTGCATGATTTAGTGTCACTGAAAAACTATATCTTAGAAGAAATGATGTTCACACTTTAATGCAAAAAATCTTTCTGAGTAACTGACATTTTTCCTTTTATCAGTTAATAATTCCTATAAATTTATTGTGCATAAGTTTTTGCCCAGGCTGACAAAAAACTCAGAATGAAATTTAATACTTTTTTTAAAAATTCATTTCTATTTTAATAGCCTTAATAGTTGAGTCTTTTAAGGAAAATTACAAATACCTTATAATGCTAGGTTTAATGTGAGTAATTGATGCTGATGCTCCTTATGAAGATGATGATAGCTACCATTTTAGGGGGTTTGTACTATGTGACTGCATAAACTTAATTTTTAAATTTAAGCCTCAGTTCAACTCTTAATTTAGAAAAGCAAGTTGTTTTACAGAAGTAAGTTAACTAACACAAAAGCTTTTTTTCACTGATGAAGTAGATGTGAATTACCAAAAAAGGAGGGGAGAACCTGTAAATGTACTCAATAAATTAGTTCTCTATGAATCTATCCAACAACTAACCACTAGTCCATAACCACTACCATGTATAGTTTTTTGTGGCTCCAACTCTCAGTTTACACCCTTTATTCAAAGTAGTTAGGTACGGTTTCAAAGATTCTCTCCAGTTTAATATGTCTATCTCCAGTTTAATATGTCATTCTCTCCATTTAATTAAGTCATGAAATTTGTAAGATTGACTTTGGTTAATAATATAGCCGAGATAGAGGGCAACCATTTTCCCATTTATTCTCTTCCTCCCAGGAGAAACCAAAAGTGTGGGCAGAAATGAGTTCTGAGTGGGGGAGGTGCTCCTGGGTGGCTCAGTGGGTTAAAGCCTCTGCCTTCAGCTCTGGTCATGATCTCAGGGTCCTGGGATCGAGCCCCATGTAGGGCTCTCCGCTCAGCAGGGAGCCTGCTTCCTCCTCTCTCTCCCTGCCTCTCTGCCTACTTGTGGTCTCTCTCTCTCTGCCAAGTGAATAAATGAAATCCTTAAAAAAAAAAAATGAGTTCTAGGGCCTTTATAATATTAGATATAATAAATAACAAGGATAATCTCTAGACTTCAAACTACACAAACATTTCCATTCAGTACACTTCCCCCATTTCTTCTCTATCCCCTCTTAGTCTTCTTCAAATAATGTAGAAATAGAATTTGAAAACAATCATAAAATAAATATTGTTATTACATTTGTAGGTAAAAAGCACTGTGTAACAAAAAATAATTAACACAGAGGGTATCACACTAGACATACATTCAAAAAGTCAGAATCTAACCCAAAATATTATTTTTCCTTCTGGTCCAAGTATTTGTTAATTGAAACTATTACAATAGCATTCACTTCTTGAATGTTTTTGTATGACTATGTCACAAAGGTTCTCACCCCTTTTAGTTTGTCCTGTTTATAACTATAGGACAGAAAAACAGAAGGTTGCATTAAAGAAACTTTAAGGATACTTCTTCTACTTGTTGATAAATTCATGCCATAAAACCATTATGTTTAGAAGAGTGGATTTATTTTAGGGCATGCCAGTTTAAACTGAAATAGACTAAAGGTTTGAATCTGCACATGCTGTGTGGGGGTACACTTCTGATTTATAGAAAGTACCTAAGAAGCTACTGGAACTCTTTTTAGCTGCTTCTGCTTGGTGATCAGACAGGCATATAACCTGTCTTCAGAACATTGGGGAGGGCCAGAAAATTATACATTTTTTTGAGAGAGCAGAAAATAGGTGCTTCTCAAAGAGCCTAGTCGTATCTTCTTTGAATCAGGTGGCTTTGTTGACAAGTAAACACTTCTGGGGAAATCTGAAGACTATAGAAGCTGCCTATCTGACCTGGAGTGCTTCTCGAGGGTCCCTTGGGAGACCTCTGTGTGGGTATCTGTGTAAGTTGGGTCACTTTACCTACTTTAAAATAACTTCATTCCTTGCTTTGTCTGTCAGTGCCTTTTCTATCAATCACATCACTTTGACGACCATTCACGGGATTACCAAAAAAATAAGACATGTACTCTATCACTATCGAACTCACCCACCTAAAAGCATTTATGACAAGTTCTAATAGTAAATGAATTATTGTAAAAACTTTTAGATCATGTTATGTAAAGTGATATGGAAGAACAGAAATCACTCTTTGGTCCTCTTTTTTCCTTCTTTCAGAGTGGATCAGAACAGTGCAACTAAATGAGAGAAAAATTCCTTGGCTTTCTTACCACCCTCTCAGCAGCAAGGGTCCATTTCCCCCTTTTCATTAATTTATTCCATAGTTACCAAATATTTATTGATTGCCTACTCTGTGTCAAACTGCACGTGCTGTCAAGCTCTGTTGTCCCCCTCTGCCCAAAAGCATTTTTCCCACATTCTTCTTTCTCAGTTGAATTCATCCTCAGCTTTAAGTATCAACGAAAAGGTCCCTCCTCTGTAAAGGTTTCCCAAACACTCTCAGGCAGTCAGGCTTCCCTCCAATCCTAATCCAAAGATTTTCACATCTATTGTTCTCATCTGTGAGCTCTGGGAAAGCAAGAGTGATGCTTTCTTCTTCATGTCACTCATTAAACTTGGTACAACTTTACTGAACACATAATTTAATATTATTTTTATTTGAGGAATAAGTAAATATATGAATGAGAACTAGGTGATATTTTCCACACATTTGATATTACGTTGAACTTTGGAGAATTCACTAAATCACTTTCTTGGTTTAGGCTCCTTCTGAATAATACTTATCCTCTCTTCTTCTGTGAGATGTCATAATGCTTTAAAACTTTAAATGTGGACCCCTAGAAATGTCTCATTGTTGCTATTAGATCCATTGTCACCTCACACTTGATCTTGTGGCCTAAAGTGCCAATGAACATCGGATCTAGTGATTTAGAATAAGAGATAGTAATAGTAGAGCTTATGTGCTGTGCATCACATTTATTATGTTCTGCTTCCTCAATTGTCTTTTTATTAAGCAAGAGCTGTTTTGGTGGAATTCTAGAGCAATAAGAAATTGAAGCAATTTGAGGAATAAGTGAGGATGGGAAAAGTAGCATCATGTATATATAACTCTAACAAACGGGTTCTGAAGTTAGAGAAAGAAAGGGATATCTGGTGAGAAATAGGGCCAGACTCAGCTTATTAAGAAGCCAGTTAAGAAGCTCACTGCATCGGGGTGCCTGGGTGGCTCCTTGGGTTAAAGCCTTTGCCTTCGGCTCAGGTCATGATCTCAGGGTCCTGGGATCGAGCCCCGCATTGGGCTCTCTGCTCAGCGGGGAGCCTGCTTTCCCTCCCTCTCTCTGCCTGCTTCTCTGTCTACTTGTGATCTTTCTGTCAAATAAATAAAATCTTAAAAAAAAAAAAGAAGCTCACTGCAGCATTATTTGTAAGAGCAAAAAAAGAAAAAAAGAAAAAGAAAAATGTGGGGTTACAGAAGTACATTTGTATGATAAAATAATATGTAGAAGAAAACTAGAAGTGACTAAAACTATGTGTATCAACATGAATAGATTTCACTATATAATATTGACTAAAATATCAGAATGACACACACACACACACAGCATGATATTATCTAAGAAAATATTTTAAACTCAAAAAGTAGTCCTATATATTATGTGTACCCAGATTTGTTGTAAACATATAAATATTGGGGAGAAAGGCTACTCATCAAATTCATGCTTGTGGTTAAAAAAAGAAAGTGATGAACTGAGATTGAGAAAGAAATGAAAGTATATGTTGGTGTGAATGCAAGTTGGTGCAGCCACTCTGGAAAAGAGTATGGAGATTCCTCAAGAAATTAAAAATAGAGCTACCCTATGACCCTGCAATTGCACTACTGGGTATTTACCCCAAAGAAGCAGATGCAGTACAAAGAAGGGCCACATGGACCCCAAAGTTCATAGCAGCAACGGCCACAATCGCCAAACTGTGGAAAGAACCAAAATGCCCTTCAACAGATGAGTGGATAAGGAAGATGTGGTACATCTATACAATGGAATATCATGCCTCCATCAGAAAGGATGAATATCCAACTTTTGTATCAACATGGACGGGACTAGAAGAGATTATGCGGAGTGAAATAAGTCAAGTGGAGAGAGTCAATTATCTTATGGTCTCACGTGTGGAGTATAAAGAAAATCATGGAGGGCATTGTGAGAAGGAAGGGAAGGGTGAATGGGGGAAATCGGAGGGGGCAATGAACCAGGAGAGACTGTGGACTCTGAGCAACAAACTGAGGAGTTTGGAAGGGAGGGGGTAGGGGGTTGGGCGAGCCTGGTAGTGGGTATTGAGAAGGGCACGTATTGCATGGAGCACTGGGTGTGATGCATGAACAATCAATCTTGTAACACTGAAAAAATAAAATAAACATATTTGGGGGAAAAAAAAGAAATGAAAGTGTATTTGCTTTATAATTTAATTTCTGTGTATTTTGTCCCATAAAGAGTAAGTTTAAGGCATACATTGGAAAACATTATTTATTAATTCTGGGAAGTGGGTTAAATAAGCATTTGTAATGTTATTCTCTTGAATACTTCACATTTTTTAAGTAAACAAAGAAACAAGAAAGTCAATGGAAAGGACCCAGGTGAAAGGGTGAGACATTGAATCAACAGAAGTGAGAACTAAACATAGATTTTCTCAAACACAAGAAAGGAATGGGATGCAGGAGAGAAAAAAAAAAGTATAATTCTTAACCTTAGAAGAAGGGATAGGAGCTGTTGGGACATATTTGGGCAGGATATTTGTTTGACTTTAGAATGATGAGGGAATTCCTATATGTAAGGAGTAGCAAGAAATATGGAAAGTAAGTTTGAAGACAACAGCAAATGTTTCAAAAAATAATTTCAGGGAATAAGTGTAAATTGACTAAAGAAATGTTGCAAAGCTGCCAAGCAATTGAGTTTTCTTCTTGGTAATCATGAATTTCTAGTGAAACCAGTCTGTCCTATGGTATGAATTTCTACACCAAGGTGCAGGTCCAAAGAAAGGAAATCTATCCTTTTTTAGGATTTTTCTGGATGTGTGTGACAAAAGACAGAGGGGCAAATAAATTCAGGTTTTAGGGAATATTCTTATTTAATGATGTATAAGGGAATCTAACCTGGATAAGAGACACATGAATAAAGAGAGAACTTATGACTTGGGAAGAGGTAGGGAATTCATGAGACTGGAGGGTTTCACTGAGGTCACAGAATGATGATGGTGGCCAAAACTGAACTGATTGTTTAGTGATTTGAGAGATAAAATAGTTATAGGCAATGACAGAAATTAGTGATTTGGGTCAAATGAAGGGATAACTAAAGTATGGTGGAAGAGGAACTCACGGAGATGGGAAGGTCATGGGTTTACAGGCCTACTGGATTACAGGAGCCATTTCAATCATATCAGTCAAAGATTGGACATAGTTACTCTTTTACTGTGGAAATTACATCTCTGCTTCTGGTTCTTCTGCCACTATTAACACATTCTCTGGGTCTAATATTTTTTTAAGGAGAATCTACTTGCTTCAGTCAGTTATCATCCAGTTTGAGATTCCCTCTTGGGATTCTCAGAGCCTTTCATGGCTTAGATCTCTGGCTAGTCTACAAAAGTGGTCTTTGGGTTAACCCTTGCCTAGTTTGTCCAGTTTAGATTATAGAAAATGTAGGGGCACCTGGGTGTCTCAGTTGGATAAGTGTCTGCCTTCAGCTCAGCTCACGATCCCAGGGTCCTGGAATCAAGGCCTGCCTCCTGCTCTCCACTCAGTGGGAAGCCTATTTCTCCCTCTTCCTCTGCGTGTTTCTCCCCTTGTGCCTTTCTTGCTCTCTCTGTGTCAAATAAATAAATAAAATCTTTGGGAAAAAAAAATATGAAGAACTGTGTAAGGTTCTCGGAAGGAAGATGTGCATGGAGTGAATACAGTAAGTACTGTGTTGTGTGTAGGAGTGATGACGACACTGACTCCATCTTTGGCCCTCCATCTTGTTCATGCCCACAAAATGACCTCCCTTAGGGCCACGTGTTCCAGCCTCCATGGAGGTTAATGTGTGCCTTGACCAGAAAGGAGGAAGACTTGTTCTGATCTTCCCTAAAGTGGCATACAGAAGGCACCACTTCAGCTAACTAACAGCAATCCTCTGGCTCACAGATGGTGCTACTTTAGATCTCAACTACCATTTGTCCTCACCACAACACCCCATGCTCTATAGAAGCTGTGTTACCATCAGGATGGAGGTGGAGAATAGTTGCTTAGTGTGGGATCATTTGTCTGCCCAATCTCCTGTCAGTAAGTTACCCCGAATAAAACTCTGTGTAAACACTATGAAGTGGCCTGCTTTATTTTTTAGTCTCAAAGTTCCTCCTCAGGCTGGAGAGTATTTTACTGTTACTCTTCCACCTTCTAACAGTGTGTGGGTGTGATCATATCACATGCCATTTTTCCATATACATTCATGTACATCTTTCTTAATTTAACCAAGTAAAAAATTCATTGAAAATACCTCTTAACTACTTGCTAAAAGCTACTCACCAATATCTTTCCACTGGAAAAGCCAGGGGAAAGACTAGCAGGGCACTTTGAGCCTACGAGGCATAGGAATTACCCATCAGCAAACACACAAAGCAAGCATACCTTTCTTTCTAATATGTCCAGGATCCGGGAACTGTGGGAGCATTGAGGAGGAGAGGGGTAGGGCCTAGAAGAACAAGAGCAGCTATGTGTAGTTGGCCAGAGCTGTGGTTAGATGCCCAGTGGCATTTATTCTGGGCATGGAGGTCCCTTCCTATATGCATGACTGATTTAACAATATAAAAAGTTCTTATTTTTGCACCTTGAGTACCAGGAGAAAAAAGGGCAAGAGAAATCCAAAATAAATGAATTAAATATACATACATATATATATATACATATATATTTTTTTCTGGAAAATACAAGTGAACTATACAGTAAACTCTTACAATGTTTCCATCTGCTAGGTAGATGAATCCAGAATAGTTTTACATTTATAATTACAGAGGGAATGTGTGAAAGACCCTTATTCCTTTTTTCCCTTCTCTTAAAAAAATGGTGAATAGGGCCTTTAATACTCAATCTTAAATGAATGTTGTAGATTTTGGCATGGTGTCAGAGTGTTAACAGAACTTGTACTATGGTCTTCTAAAGGGAAAAAACAAATAGTTTAACACTGAGGTATTTTGAAGCAGGTGCTCTGGACAATTAAAGGACTTTGTGGGTTTTGAAGGCACCCTTCCAAGAAGTAGAAATATGAAAAATGAATACCACACTGTCACTTTGATAAAATATCTGATTTTCACTTCTACTGGGGAAAGAAAGAAGAACTCAATGAGCATTGACTAGCTATGTGTAGTAAGATAGTTTAAATAACAAAAATATAGTTAAGTAAATTTGAAGTTCTAATTGGCTTTATTAACATTTTGTGAATCGGGAAGCATCCCATCTAGCAAGGGGCTCCAAGGAGATATACAAAATGGAAAGTTTTTAAAGGCAGAAGGGTTACAGAAATGGAAATTTTTAGCAAAGAACATATTGTTTCAGGCAAAGTCACCCTCCTAAGGAGAAGAGAAGGGTCTATTAGCAGATACTTCCTAGTGCTGACCAGGAAATTCCAGGTTAGCTGGTTAAAGGTCACATTCCTAAGGGGCTAAGACTTCAGGTAGGTTAGGTATTAAGTCTTAGTTTGCTGATGTGAGGCTTAGCACAAGTGACTCCATCTAGGCCTGCTCTCTACTTTTTAACGACCCTCATTCTTTTGGTTAGACTCTCAGCTTAATTGAGAGATGTGATCAAAATTTAAGATATTAGAACCACTCTCAGCTACCACTCTGTAGTTCCCACAGTCTTTGCAAAATTTTGTTGATCCTTTGTGTGGTATTCACAGGTCATGACAGTTTTTCATTTTAATTTCTGTGATAGTCACAGGTCACGACTTCAGGTTCACAATTTTTAAGTCAGTCTTCCTCTCTATTCCTCTCCCAACATTTCAGTCTTAGGGAGATCATTTGCTTGGGGGCTAACAACTGTGAACATGCATTTAAAGCCTTAGATAGAATACAATGTACCAGGGAGATTATTATAATATTATAGTTACCAGCAGGATACATTCCAATGTTTAGAATGCACTTTGGAGCCAGGGTTCCTAAGACTCAAACCAATCCAAATTAAATAAGCCAAAGAAAGACCCTTTTAAGGGAGTTGCCATTTTAAGCCAAGTGGCTTGCCCGGTGATCTTACGTACTTGAGTTTCAACTTCCCCAGAAGAATTAATTCAGGCGCAGCCAGTGGTTTTGGCCATACGAGAGATACCTCCTTACTCAGCTAAAAGATAATCAAGAGCTCTTCTACTATCAAGAACAACTCTGGTCAGAGAGTCTAAGGATCTTCGTTGGGTAGCTATTGTCTTAGCAACAGATTCTACAATATCCTCAAGAGTTAAGAAAAGATTTATAATAGTAGCCTCCTTTACATTTACTTCTTACCAAGACAGTATGGCCTTGCCAAAGAAGGTGCAGCCTGAGTCATTAATGTCTCCTGATAATTCCTTTTTAACTCAACAATGTAAATCCAAGAGAGTTGACCAGTGAAGTGTCTTAGGTTTTTTGTAGAAGATTAGGGGCACAGTGGGATGTTATCTGACTGTGCAGCAGGTAAGAGATGTTATCTGGCTGTGCACCAGCTATCAAGGCATTCATGAACCCAAGGGGAATGATCACCACAGACAAAGACAAACCCGATTGAGGCACAAACCATTCCTGTCAAGGTGGTGCTATTAATAAACTCATTTGCAGGGATTACTGCATTTATTCATCCAAATCACAAGTCAGTTAGGTCTTCAGCACATAAGGAAAAAAAAATCTCCTAGCTTGAAATAAAAAGTTGTTCCAAGTGCCTTGCAGAGATGGGTTCTGCCAATGAGATCTCATAGTGCATAGGGGCAGACCTGATCTAAATCATCATGGAAACAAGGGGATACAAAGGCACTAAGATTTGTGTAGGTATTTGTGTCTAACTAGGTATACATAGATATAACTAGGGAAAGGTTAAGAACAAGGCATAGGATGCTTGGTCCATAAGAGTTGAAGTCAGTAAGAAACTTAAAAGAAGGGGTGAACTGTGGTTTATGGTGATAGGGAATAAAAGAGATATTGATCACAGGCAGAATCAGGGGCTCTCTGGCATTGTGGAAGATCAGAATCTTTGGTGAGAAATCCAGCATCCTAAAAGTTTACCCCCTCAGGAATGGTCTGGAAGACACAGATGAGGGTGTGATCATTTCAGGCCAGTGCCAGAGTAAATGAAAGAAAGAGAGGAAAAAAGTGTTTCATGTGTAAAGTATTACGCTTTGAACTGGCATCTTGGGTGGAAGCAGTCCACGTCCAGGTCAGCTACTTTTTTTCCTATCAATTTGATTTGGAGTTTTCCAGGATCTGCACAGGACCAGCTGTCAGGTGGAGTTTTCTTCAGCTATGAGATGTGTACCCACGGCTCAAGCCTTTTAATTTTGCAGCAGTGTCAGTGGTAGGGAGCACTTAGTAAGGTCCTTTCTAACAGTGTTCAAAGGCTGTTTTTCTCTGATAACATTTCTAGAGTACCCAATCACCAGGTTCCAGGGTACGAATGAGAGGATTCTTTGACTTGGGATTCTGGAATGCTTCTTTAAACTGTTGATATTAGGCTTTAGCAATAAGACATTAAAGATGTATATTAATTGGTTATATTAGCATGGAAGAACCAGGGATTAGCAGAGAGTTGTATACCAGTAGACACTGGCCTACCAGTGACTATCTCATGTGAAGTGGGTTAATGTTTCCCACGGTGCATACTGTGAATCACAAGGCCAGGGGCAACACCGTGAGCCAAGAAAGTCCCGTAGTTTCAGCAAGTTTAGAGATGTTATGTTTGAGGATCCCATTGGTTTTTTTTCAACTTTGTCTGATGGTTGAGGATAATAGGGAAAATGATAATTCCAAGAAATATGTAAATTTTTCCTTAAAGTTTGTATGATTTGTCAAGGGAAGTGGGTGCCTTCATCTCTGGAGATTATGGAAGATATACCCCAAGTGAAAACATGTCCTCTAACAGTGTATTTGCTGTTGCATTGCATCAGCCTCACAGCAAGGGAAGGCTTCAACCCCTCCAGAAAACATACAAACAAAACAAGAACATATGGATAATCCATGCTCGGTAGTAACTGAATGAAATTCAACAGCAGGTGTTCAAGGGTCCAGAAGGTTTGAGAAGGTTTGAGAAGGTTTGAGGCCTCTCAAAAACAAAAACAGTTTTTCCAGGAGTATGGATCTGACATTGAAGATGCACTATTTTTTCAGTTTTATAGAAGTTCCCTCACCAATGGTATTCATAATTGGAAGGGTTTTTTTAAGTTTTTTTATTTATTTAGTAATCTCTACACCCAATGTGGGGCTCAAAGTCATAACTTTGAGATCAAGAGTTGTATGCTCTTCCAATTGAGTCAGCCAGGAACCCCTATTTTGAGTCATCTTGAATGTACCATGGTGGGGCAAAGACTGCAAAAACTGAAAAATGGGGTTTGCCAGGAAGCCAGGAAGAGCTAAACGGCCATCTTGATTTTCCCATAGCCTGACAGTTACTGAATTTACAACCACTGTTTGCCCGTCTCAGTTTTTCTGATTCAGGAGACCATGGCCACATCACAAGGACATCAGGATGGCAAAAGTCTGACTACAAGAGGTCCTTTTTTGTAGAAGCAGGATGAACTTCATCTATATGTGCCTCAATCTATAGATTCTGTTTGGCTGCTTTTGCATAAAAGTCAGCTACAGCATCGACTGAAGATTGGTTCAGTCTTTTTTCGTGTGAACCTTGATTTCGGTAACAGCAATTTCAGAAGGTAAGAGAATAGCAGTAAGCAGTTCGTTTACTTGTTGCCCATTTTTTACTGGGATCCTAGGGGATGTAAGAAAACCCCATTGTTTCCAGAACATCCTAAAGTCAGGGACAACCACTAAAGCTTGTTGGGATGATTTAGCTTGCAGGATATTTCCCCTCTAGAGTTCATAGTAGGTAGCAGCATAACCAGCCTGAAAATTCTCGTTCTCATTTCTACAACATGACCCATCAACAAACAAAATTAGATCAGGATTACTCAAAAGAGTGTCCCGTAAATCAAGACATGGTGTCACGACATAGGATGTTATTGCTACTTAGTAATGAGGCTTGCCTTCCTCGGGTCCTCCGACAGCGACGCGGTAGTAATATACAAGATTAAGAACATTGTAACATTTAAGATACAGATTAGGTAGTCAAAGCAAAAGTGTCTCCCAGGAGGTTAGTATGCTTACAGAGAAATGTTGAGTCAATCTGGGTTAAGAAGACTTTGAATAGTGTGTGGAGTTTGTAAATAAAAGACATTTCCTAAGATTAAATTCTTTGAGGCCTGTACTAACTTTGTGGCTGCATCTGTAGCCTAAAGAGAGCTGAGATAGGCTTGAGCAACTGTATGCTACAGTTGTATGCTCCAATAGGCAATAGACCTGTGTTTATTAACATGTTCTTGCATGAACATTCCTAGGACTTTGTTATCTTTCTCATGGACAAATAAGGTAGAAAGTTCTGCATAGTTAGGCAGTCCTAGAGCATGTGGTTCTTATAGTATTTGTCTTAGCCTTATAAAGGTCTGCTCATGTTTCTCTTCCCAAGGAAGGGGTTCAATTACTGAAGTTTTTGTTAAGTTCATAGAGCGGAGAAGCCAGAAGAGAAAAGTTAAGAACCCACAGACTACAATAACCAGCCAGAACTAGCATCTACAAAGCTGTCACTTAGTTGTGGGCCTGGGAAATTGCTGGATTAGCTTAATTCTTTTTTAAGACAACTGGATTTCTTCAGCACTTAAATTATGACCCAGGTAACGAAGAGTATCTAGATATAATTTTTCCTTAGAGACTCTATGACCTTTTCCACTAATTGTTGCTGTAAATAAATGGAATCTTTTATGGGCACACTCTTTGGAAACTGAGCATAGCAACAGGATATTGTAAAAGGGTCAATTTCCTGGGGAACTGGAGGTGCTTAAATCTTGGTGGAGTACTTGGGAAAAATAAGAAGGGGCCTCAGTGAACCACTGAGGCATAACTGCCCAAGTACATTATTGATTGTTCCAAGTAAAAACAAATAGATATTGGTTGTTGGGGTTTATAGGGATACTGACAAAGGCTGAACCAAGGTCTACAACAGTGAATCGTTTTGAGTCTGATGGAATGTGTAACAGGCTATTTGGATTTGGAAAGACTGGGAAATGGGGAATAACTACCTTGTTAACAGCTCTTAAGTCTTAGACATATCCCCATCCACACCAATTAGGTTTTGGACCTGCAAGATCCGTGTGTCACAGGGGCTGGTGCAGGGACTGATTAACCCCTGGGCAATTAGTTCTTTTATAATTGGTTTGAGGCCTTGTATGGCCTTAGGCTTTAATGGATATCGAGGCAATTTAGGAACAGGTTTAGTTATGTCTATTTGAATTTTTACGGGTTCTGTACTTTTTATTTTCCCAATGTCAGTATTAGGAGTAGCTCAAGATTTTGGGCACCTCAGTCGAACTGGGAGATTTTTGTTGGAATTCTTCTGCTCCTATGTTAAGTATAGGTTGTAAAGAACATAAAAGGTCAGGTTTGAGATGGCCAGGAAAATTTAAGGTGGAGGTTTCCACTGAAGCAAAAACATTAGCTTTTTTTAATTTAGAAAGGAAATATCTACCTAACAGATAATAGGAATTATCTACCTAATATTATCTACCTAATAACTTGGGGCTATATCATATAACAAAATTGAATGTTTTTCAGCAAAAGTTCTCAGAGTCATTTGTAGTGGTTGAGGTAGAAATTCTTTCTAAATTTTATTAGATACCCCTGAAGGATTTGTTGTCTTATGAAGGTGGGGTTTAAAGAAGAATGCGTAGTCCCAGAATCTATCAGAATCTGGTTAGATTTCCCACTAATTTTAATTTTAGTTTCTCCTTGGCTACTTAAGGTTATTTCTGGTAGCAGGTAAGAGGAGGGTCCCTGGAAGTCCCATGAGTTTGGAGGAAGGCCCAGCATGGGGGTCCCCCTTGAAGAATTTGCATAGGATTTTTGAGGACCATTTTCTCCCCAGTGTCCTAGTTGATTACAAATGAAACACTGATCTTTGGGCCATTATTTTGATGGTGGACCCCTAGGAAGATGTTATGTGGGTGGTCCAGGTGTTATTTTCTTTTAGGTATATAGCCTTGAGGCCATTGTACCTGTAAGGCCAATATTTTAGTGGACCTTCGTTTATGATCTTGTTCTAATGTTCTTCCAAAATGCTCAGCTATGGTCCTGAGCTCAGCGAGACTGATGACTACCTATCCTAGTTTTTGTCTTTTTATTAACCCACTTATCTCAGAAGATAATCCAATTATAAATAGGGGAACTAGAGCAGGTTGGGTGGCCTTGTTTATTGTACAGCATCCAGAATGCCATAGAAGGACAGCTTCCAAACAGGCTTTGAAGTCAGCCACAGATTCATCTTTCTTTTGTCTGCATGTTTGAGTAATAGACCAATCAGTGCAGGGAGGGAAGACTCTAAGAATGGCTTTTAAAAGGTCAGTTGCTATACTGTGAGCTTTTTCTAGTCCACTAGGGGATCCTGTTGGAGATTAAAGATCTCAAATATCATCTTTGGGATTATGCCATTCTGTTCCCCGAATCCATTTTTGGCTTCCCCAGGTTCTATAAACATATGCACAAACTGATAAATATCTGATAGGCTGGGGTCACAGGTCCCAATACAGTTTCTAAACTCTTCAAAAAATTTTGGGTTGGGGCGCCTGGGTGGCTCAGTTGGTTAAGCAACTGACTTCAGCTCAGGTCATGATCTCAGTGGCCTGGGATTGAGCCCCAAATTGTCAGGCTCCCCGCTCAGTGGGAAATTGGCTTGTCCCTCTCCCTCTGCTCACTCTCACACTTTTTCTCCTTCAAATAAAGAAAATCTTTTTTCAAAAAAAATTGAGGATTCTCACTGAGTTTAGAAAAATCTTTAACTATAGCCCTTAGTTCCATCTTTGATCAAAGAGTAAAAACTATCTGAGGAAGATTGCCACAACTTCAGGTGGTTTTATTTTCAAAGATAACTGTGTATGGTCACTTCAGAGTGGAAAGGCTATTCAGACAGAGAATTAGTAAAACATGGGTACTCAGGTAAAGATGGAAAGAGGAGAGGAGTAGGAGTTATATCAGACCTAGTATCTTTTGCTTAGATACCTCTTGTCTCTTTAATTTTTCATTAGTCTTTTGTAAGGAGTCTCTTAATGAAACTATTTTGGAATCTTGAAGTCTTTTGGAAGCTTTTGCATACCAATTAAAATAGGTATCACATTGTTTAATTCAGAATTTCTTACTTTCAAATGTACTTCTAAAATCAATGACCTTGTCTACTGGAATATTCCCCATAATGGCCATTGTAATTCTAGGTTGTCTTCACTAAGATTTTGTCATTTTGGTAGACATTTATAGCTCTGGGACCATAGTTTTTAGACAAAATGAGCAGGTGTGCTAGAAAGTGGCAGGCTTAACTCTCTGGATTTTAAGGATCCTATATATCTACCTATCTATTCATTTAGCTAAGCTTTGGATGTCTCAGACCCAAACTAATACCTAAGAGGAATGTTTCATGGAGCTGGGGATTGTGTATTTTTTTTAAAGATTTTATTTTTTTACTTGAGAAGGAGAGACAGAGATAGTGAGACAGAGCATGAGTTGGGAGGAGAGGGAGAAGCAGGCTCCCCACCGAGCAGAGAGTGCAACACAGAGCTCGATCCCAGAACCCTGGGATCGTGAACTGAGCCAAAGGCAGATGCTTAACTGACTGAACCACTCAGATGCCCCCAAGGGGATTGTATATTTTTATAGTGTACTTTGTTGCACAAAATTTCCCTGAAGTTGGCAAGTGACCTTATACAAATCTGACCCATTCCATAGCCAACTTATCATAATACAAGAGTCTTCGAGTTAAGTGACACTCTAACACTTAAATGCTCAACTTATATCCACCAACTTTTGCAGCTTTTTGACCTCCAAGATCCCTATTAGCAATAACCATTATCTACACAAAACAAGACAAACAAACCTATGCACCTTAATATATCAGCAGCAACCAATAGATGTTACTGTGTCCCGATTGAGAGAATGCCCTGTGTGTACCACCACCAATTCCAATGGGACATTGGACTGGGGAAAAGTCTGAACCAGCAAACTCCAGGGAACGGAGGATGCAGACTAATTCCAAACAAAATGAAGAACAACAGCTGCCACCAGCAGTTTCCATTGTGGAATCTGGGGAAGGATTCCAACCAAATGGAGAACTGCATACTGAACCGCCAATAATCAGTCCCCAATCTGAAATCTGAAGGCAGAATCAACAGCTGGGTTTTCCACTCAGAAACCCAGGAATTGCAGTCAGAAAGGCTAGGAGCTTAGCTCAAGGCAGAACCATCTGCCAGCTCAGGCTGAACCTGCCCTGTAAAGGAAAGTCAATTAGATGGGGAGCTCGATGCAAAGACAGCAGAGCTCAGAAATGAGAAAGAACTTACCCACAGCTCTCAGAAATGGGAAGCCAGTGAACTCACAGGGTTTGTGCTTGTGAACTCAAACGCCTGTGTTTCTCCTTGTCCCCAGGGTCTTTGGAAGTCTCCTTCCACTGGAAGTCTCCCATTGTTTCCACCAAATCTGTTAAACAAAAATGCAAATAAGTACATTTGAAGATTTAATCAGCTTTATTAAACCATTCATGATCAGCAACATCCCATATAATAAATAGAAAGGACCTCCAAGGAGATTTACAAGATGGAAGCCTTTAAAGAAAGAGAGGGATGGGAGAAAAAGGAAATTATTAGCAAAAAGTGCACTGTTTCAGGCAAGATCACCCTCCTAAGGGGAAGAAAAGGGGTCTAAAAGTGGATTACTTCCTAATGCTGACCAGGAAATTCCAGGTTGGCTAGTTAATGGTCACAATTCTGAGGGAGTGGGGGGTAGGACTGCAGTTAGGTTATGCATTAAGTCTTGGTTTGCTGATGCAGGGCTTAGCACAGGTGACTCTATTTCAGGCTTGTTATCTCCTTTTCAACAGGAGTAATGTATAAGACACTGCTTGAAAACCGCCAATGGCCCCCAAAATGTTTCTATTCCCCAGTTATTTAAATCCAATAACAAAATACCAATAGTTTAGCTACTCTTAAATTTTTAACTCAATTATTACTGTGAAATAGGTAAGAATGTATAAAATTATATTTAGAGTAGACAAGGCTATGAATGAAACTAGAACTTTGAAATATAAAGCAAAGAGGAAATAAGACAACAACTGACAAATTGTAAAGACTTAAAAAGAGAAGAGAAAGAATGAAAAATGGGGCTGGGGATAGGGAAGCTATAAGATAAGATATAAGCTATAAGATAAGATATAATCTATAAGATGAAATGTTAAGTGAAAGAAAATGAAAAGAATTACTTGGATTTCTGAACAAAATCCAGGTTCTAAACATGGATATTTTCAACAGAAGTAGGACTATAACTAGCAATAAATAGTGATTTCAAGTAGCACTGAGACATTAGGGAGCGAACTCAGTGTTTTTGAACAACTATCAGTTTTATCATCTATTAGAGAAAAACATAACCTCTCGTCTGTATACACTATATCATTTTAGTGAGTCCCAAATGAGAAAATGGTTGTTAAAGCATCATAGAAATATCACACGGATACTTTTCTGAAGGTTCAAATGAGAATCCTATAACAGGAAACAAAGAATAGTCTAGAACAATCCATCATCAAAACTGTGGTGGCCTATGACCTAGGAAAAAGGAAAGAATAATAGCCAAGCAAACAATGCCTGATTCACCCTGGGGAAAAGATCTGAGCTGTGACTCATTCTCAGAGTGAGAGAAGGAATGGCCTTAGGTTTTACATACTTCCCCATGAATTTGGAAGATGACTCAGTTGTACTAGTAATTCACACCAACTGAAATACCTTCCTGTGGACTAGGCAAGTCTTGGTCCTATGGGTGCACAGATCTCCTTAACTGGATAGATAATTGTGCAAATCTCCATTTCCATTGCAAGATAGATAAAAACCTCTAAAACAGCTCATTTAACCCATTGGGCTTCAATAATTACCATAACTATTATAGGATTTAAAAAATTTTACATTAGAAGTTTTTGTATCTATGCTCTTGACTAAAAATTGGGAGGACAGGTACTGAATTTATTGCTAAAATTCATCTGGAAGTTAAAGTTTAAATGTATTTTCCCGACAAGCACTTTATTATTTTTTATTACTCTTCAATTCCTAAGAAGCTTTCTCAAGGTCTGTTTCATTTTGTATCTCATTCTCTATGTTTCAATTAGGCATTTGCATATTTGTCTTCATTACCATATAATTATATTATATAACATTTATAAGTTTAACTTTCCTCTATGAAACTCAAAGAAGTTAATGGGTTTTATATAATTTATCTTCCTCCCACCTGCTGAACCAAGGAATCAGGAAGCACCATTGCCCTCATTTTACTGATCAGTGTTCAATCTACTTCTGTCTCAAATGCTACTCAAGGCTCCTGTTACTTGGGCTCTTATTTCCCAGGTCCAGTTGTTTTCAACTCTGGCCTCATTCAAGAATCACCTGGGGAATTACTGAAAAATAGCCATACCCACACCACATCTTAGACCAATTGAATCAGAACATCTGATGGTGAATCCCGAGTATCAGTACTCTTTCTTAACTTCCAAGGTGATCCTAAAGTGCAGCCAAGGTTCAGAACCATTGCTCTAAAGCAGTGCCTTTCAAGCTGTAATGTGGGTAGAAATCATAAGAGTATATATTAGAAATACAGATTCTTATCCAGCAGGTCTGGACAGCCCCTGAGATTTTACATTTCTAGCAAACTCCCAAGTGATACTAATGCATCAGAACACAGAACATAGAAAGTTATTCTTTCTAGAGTGACTATTCTCTACATTATTCTAAGGATAGAATACAATAGAACCATTCTAAACACATAGGAGAGAAGTTCATCACATACAATGGAATCCTTAGCACATTAAGGCTGATTCTTACCAAATCTAAGTTGAGAAAGGCTGCTTTGTCTGTGAATGGAAATTGAAGTATAAAATCACTCAATAACTTTCACACTTTGACAGCACATCTTAGTCATTTCTATTCTGAAATTAATTAATTAATTCCACTAATTTATTGGCCTGGAACTTTCAAGATTCACAGGGCATTAATACCTTCCTCATCCACTTCCACACTGTCATCCTCCCATTTGTTCAAGTTTTATTCATGTCTCAAATCCCTAAACCTTGGCTTCTGCCCCATGACTTTACTGAAATTACCCTTTCCAAGATCAGCAACTTTTTTGGTTAAATCCAATGAACCTTAACTCCATATTTTTTAATTTATTTTCCATACTCCGGACTACCTCACTTTTGGAACATTCTTGTTCCTATTTTATGCTTCTGAAATCCACTCTTGCCTCTCAGCTCACTTTTTCTTCCTCTTTCTCTCCTCCTTGGTCTTTCTTTTTGGCTATCCTTGAGCCTTGACCCTTGTCTTTCCATGGTACTCACTTGCTCTGAGGGATCTTCCCTAATCCTATTGCTTTCTTCAATGTGCTGGGGACTCCAAATCCATGTCTCCAGCCCAGAGCAACTTCTAGACCCAACTTCTAGACTCATATTTCAATTGCATGTTACATCTCTTGTCCTGAATATTAAATCTTTCATTACTGAATCTCAACCCATTGACATTCTCAAATCTCTCTTTTTTCTTCATCCTCTATAGTTAGCATTGTAAACACTAAAAAATAAAAAAATTTAAAAAAGAAATTTAAAAAGTGAGAAACAAGAGAGAAGAGGTAACACCTGGGAAGGATAACAGGTAAGTAATGCCTAATGAATTTCCCTGAGTCCAAATTTTGCCTTTTGGCCATAGAGGTTCAGAAGGCTTATTTCATCAGGAGCTGCCTTACAATAAACCATTATCATCCAACTGATGTATAAAATCTGTAAACCAGGTCATTTTATTAAATTGTAGCTCTAATATTCCCATCAGTGTGACCAAGACATACTTTCCCTATAGAAAAACCCACATGAGAAGTCAAATTACAACCCAATGTTTGTTCAGTAAGCATGAAGTCAGTGCAGAGAAGTTGCTAAATAACTCAAATGCATAATAGAATCAGCTGAAGATTCAACTTCTCTGCTCTACATATCTTAACATATCTTAATTGAGCACAATGACTGAAGCCTTGCTATGAATTGTAATTCTTAAAGGTTGCCATGCAATAACCTCTCAGGAAGCTGCTTCCTGATAGCTGGTGGCCTTTGTGACATTTATTTTTCTTTCTTTCCATCATTGATCAACTCCACCTGTACCTCTACTCATACTGCCTATTAGCTGATGATGTTTTTGTGTTTTCAATCTGCTTTTCATCTATTCCAACCTTGAGGATCCCTCCAACTTCCTAAATGGTCTGAATCCTATGTAGTCTCTGAGGAGAACATGTCTCTGGTTAGTCTTTCAGTTTGTTTACAAAATTCAAGATTGGGAAGAGGGAATGTTGTCCCCCTATAACTCCCAGTGCCACCTACTTCCAAACCATTTCGCCTCCATGGCCTGGTTCAGATTGCTGCTTTTCTCTCTCCCTTTCTTTTATTCTAACGTTACTTGTCTATACACTCTCTTCTCGTCTTTATTTTTGTCATATATAGCCCCACCTGGTCATTCTTATTCATTCCCCGAAGGTGTTGTCTCCTGGCTCACCATTTTTGGCAACTTAAGCATTTTTATGAACATACCACAAATCCTCATCCTTAGTTCCTGCACTATTTCATGCCCAATGATGTTCTCCACTCCCACAGTCACACCTTCTCCTGTTCTCTCTGTTCTCCTATCACTGAACATATTCTTCCTGTCCATGGATATCTCTTCATCCTTTACTTTCTTTGAGTAACTTCTGCTCACATTTCAGGACTCAGCTCAGTAGTTAGCTTGTAGGGAAGTCTGGGAAGTATTGTCAAATCCTTGGGTTTGGTTCTGGGGCACCAAGTTAATATCCAGTGAAAAAACACATTTTTGCTTTTAGAAAACTTTAGATGACTTCTTATTTACATGTATGTCTCTCTCAGTTGCTTTTAGTCTTCGTGAAAGGACCACATGTCTAATTTGCCTTTGTATCCCCAGCAACTTACATAGCACATAGCATATAGTTGTTGACATGTCTCTCTCCACCCTTCCAGGTGGTCTCAGCTGTTCTTGGAATTATAATAAGAAGAACAGTCAAAAAAAAAAAAAAAAGAAGAAGAACAGTCAACTCAGCAGGTACTCCAGTTTATAAACACCCATAAGAACATAAATGTCACTAACCAGTCCTGGAGTGTGTACCTATAATGATACTAGTTGGTTGCATATTGTGCACATCAGGCAGAAACACAACAGGCTTGCATATTTCTCCTTTGTTCAGCTCTAAATGTTCTCTCCTCATTATATCTCTCTAATGCCAGTTTGTATGAAGCTGTTCTATTTTTTTTCATTTTCTTTATATGTTTGATTCTGCTTTTCAGTGAAGATCCGTGTTTCTTTGCATATGTCTATAGACTTCTTTTTTTTTTTTTTAAGGATTTTTATTTATTTATTTAACAGAGAGAGAACACAAGCAGGCAGAGAGGCAGGCAGAGGCAGAGAGAGGAGCAGGCTCCCTGCCGAGCAAGGAGCCCGATGTGGGACTCGATCCCAGGACACTGGGATCATGACCTGAGCTGAAGGCAGCTGCTTAACCAACTGAGCCATCCAGGAGTCCCTGTCTATAGACTTCTTAAACACTCTTAAGATTATATTTTATTTTACTCTCTATAAATAGTAGACACTTAACAAATGTTGATTCCTGACAAGATTATAGTTTTGAGGAACTCTTGGTCTTTGTGTGGTAAAGTAGTAGAATTATTCCCAACCTAGATAAAAAGTGCCAATCAGCAGGTGTTACCAGATCAATGACCCAATATCATTGATAAAATTGACTTTGTGTTTTTTTCCTCCTTCTGTTAGACACAAACTCACTGAAGACAGGACTCTAATGATTTTGGTACCCCTATTTCTTAATATAGTGGCTTTCAAAGAGTGGCTAGCAAATATTTGTTGGATTAATAAAACAGTGAATGAATAACAGTGAACAGTAATCTCTCACACGACTCCTTTATGAAATATTGAGGGAAGTCGTCTACAGACTGAAGAGTAATTCACAAACACACTTTCATGTTCACCATGTTTATATTCTGAAAAATTACACCAATAAAAATTCTTGTGAAGTAAAAACTCCCACTCGTGGTGAAAACCTACCACTTCGAAATCCCATAGAAAATTCTTTTCTTTGTCTTAGTACACAAATATGTACTTTAGATACCAAACTATAACAAGCATTAGGTACCAATAATATTTACAAGTAAGTTTATAATAATCAATAAATAATTTCAAATAAAATTATAACCAATATCTATTCATAATCTTTAAGAAGATGCCTTTATCTCTCTTTTCACTTCTTGTGGTAACAAGGCATAAATTGGGTTTGGTTCATATAGATTAATGCATTCTAACCTATATTTATTTAATATAGGTCAGAATTAGATAATTAAATAATTATTTAATAAAATAATTAAATAATAATATTTAATAATAAATATATTTAAACATATTTATTTAAAGCAAGTTCTGACCTATATTTATTTCATTAAAATCTAGATGAAATATTAGGCCAAATTTCAAAAAACAAGAGCATTGGAAATGCCCACTTAAAAATAATATCTTACATCTCTCTGGCTCCCTTGGTTTTTTCAGCAGTATCTTCAATCAATTGTATTGACTTGCTGTGTGGCTGTTAAACAACTGTCACGTATCTTCATTTCAGGCATAACTATTTTAAATGATAAGTGATGCACATATACACATCAAGACAAAGTGTTGATAAGTTGATTATTTGCAAAGAAAGACATACACAGTCATTAAAGTTCTGCAATTAGAAATTCCTTGTTGAATTTTAATTTCAGATCATTTTAATAATACTTTATGTCATGATAAAATTAAAATTTCTCTCTTTAATATGTTTAAATCCCCAATTTATTCAAGCCCTCAATGTCAGTGTAGGATTTAAAATTTTAAGTAAAGGATTTCAAAATCAACTAAAAGTTCTCAATACTCTTTCTACAATTACAGCCTTCCCCACCCCATCCAAGTTACTGAACTATCTTATTGCAACCAATTCTTTACTCCAATACTTTCTTCCTATTGTGTCAACAGGAAAAATGCCAATAGCAATTAATTATTTTATTTCACAGATATTTTTTGCCTACTATGTATCAAGCATAGTTCTAGACGTTGGGGACGCAGCAAATAAGAAAAACAAAATCAGATAATATTATTGCCTGCATGGAGTTTATATTTTAATGGAAATATTTAGGAAAAGAAAAAATCCAATGACAAAATATAGGCATCAAGTAATGAAAGTGCCAAGAGAAAAAACAGAGCAGAGGATAAAGAACAAAGGTGATGGCATCTCTGAGGAAGTGAAATTTGGTCAGATATAGGAATGAATTAAAGCCTCAAGGTATGCGAAAATCTTAGGAAGAGTGTGCTTCAGGAGAGGGAACCATACTACAAAGGCCTTAGGCAGGAACATGTTTGATACTTTCCAGGTGGAGCAAGAAGTCCTATGTGTCTGGAGTAATGTGATTGGATGCAGGATGGTAAGCAAGCCAGCCAGAGGACAAACTATGAAGGCCCGTGTGGTCCACTGTGATAAGAACTATCTAAGTGTGAGAAGACACACACCATTTGAAGACAGAACACAGGAGTGACATAATATAATTTGGACTTAAAAAGACTCCCTCTGGCTGCTGTGTGAGGGCTGAAATATTAGAGGGCAGGAGAAGAGAAAGCAGAGACTAGTGGGGCCACTGCAGCTGTCCCGATGAAAACAACTGCATCATGGATTAAGGTGGGAGAGGTGTATAGGAGAGAGGTGATCTGGCCCCAAGTATATTTTTTAAATAGCACTAACAAAACTTTTGAGAGATTAGATATGGTGTAAGAAGAAAGAAAGAAAGAAAAGAAAGAAAAGAAAAGAAAAGAAAAGAAAAGAAAAGAAAAGAAAAGAAAAGAAAAGAAAAGAAAAGAAAAGAAAAAAGAAAAGAAAAGAAAAGAAAAGAAAGAAAGAAAGAAAGAAAGAGAGAGAGAGAAAAGAACAAGAAAAGAAAAGAAAGAAAAATCAAGAATAGCTTCCTCTGGACGAACAATGGTGCTATTACTCAAAAGGGAAATACTGGTGGAAGAGCAGGGTTTAGGGTTAGAATAGAGCACAAGGACAATTTGAAGATTTAGTGGCTGATACAAAACTGAGGAATGATGTCAAGTTACAGATTCAAGAAACACAATGCACCTCAAGCCAGACATATTCCAAGAAAGTCACTCTCAAGTCCATCACAGATTGCAGAAAATCTTAAAAAGTAGTTAAAAGGAATTAAAAGATTTTTTTAAAAGAATAACATTTAAATTGACTACTGCCTTCTCAACAGACACAAAGCCAGATAAGAATGTAAAAGTATTTTGAAAAGCCAGAAATAAATATCCCTCCCATCCTAAAATTATACACTGAAAAAAAAAATCTCTAAGAATAATGGTAAAATAAACACATTTTCAAAAATAAATCTAAGAGAATTTCTCACCAGCAGAACTGCCCTAAACATTGTCTTCAAACAAAAAGACAATGATCTCAGAAGGAAGTCTGAAGATAAAGCCAGAAATAAAGAAAAGCAAAAAGAGTAAAGGGTAAATAAAATGAATATTAACTATAAAATAAAAATAATACTTTCTTATGCAGTTTAATATACATAAGAATTAAAATAAGTGATAAAATGTCACAAAAGTAGAAAAAAAGTAAAGTGATGTAAGGTATTTTAAATTACTTATTGTCTGGGAAGAGGTTAAAAGTATCAGATATAACAACAGATTTTGAAAAGAATAAGATACACCTTCCAGCAGGATAACTATGAAAAAAAAGTAAAAGAGCACATAACTTCTGAACTAAAAGAGGGAAGAAGGAAAGGAATAAACTTTATAATCATTATAAAAATAGGAAAGCAAAGGGAGTGAGAAAAAAATAGAAGTTGACACAAATGAAGCAAAAAAAATATTTGAATTCAATGTAAATAAACTAAATGTTTCAATTCAAAGGCAAAGTTTTCAGATTGAATTTTTTAAAATGCAGTTTGAAAGAAACATATCCAAAACATAAGTATACCGGAGGAAGGAGAAAACATGAACATTCTTATAACTATTCGTGAAACAAACTCTGTAAAATTGATCACAAGAAAAATTCCAGACATAATAGGATCACCTGTGAATTCTACCAAATGTTTAAGGAAGAAATAATGTCAAATGCACACGAAATCTTTCAGTGGATAGAAAAAGTAGGACCATTCTCAGTTTGTTTTAGGAGACCAATATAAACTTCATATTAAAATCCAATAATCTAATGAGGACAATATAAGACAGGAAAATTATAGTCCAATCTCATTAACGAACATAAATAAAGCAACACTAACAAAAAATACTAGCAAAGAAATATAACAATGTATAAAAATTAAAATAACATGAAAGAGGAGAAATAACAACCAGTGTACAAAAATATAAATGATTGTAAAAGAAAATTATGAAAAAGGATATGCTAACAAACTGGAAAAACTAGAAGAAATGGATAAACTCCTAGAAACATATAACTTACCAAAATTGAAGCAGGAAAAAATAGAAAACAAACCAATTACCAGCAATGAAATTGAATCAGTAATCAAAAACTCCCAATGAACAAAAGTTCAGGACCAGACAGTTTCACAGGTGAATTCTACCAAATATTTAAAGAGGTCTTAATACTTAATCTTCTCAAGATTTAAAAAAATAATAGAGGAAGGAAAACTTCCAAATTCATTCTATGAGGCCCTGATACCAAAATCAGATAAAACCACCACACACAAAAAAAGAAAAGCTAAAAAAAAGAAAAAAGAAAAGCTAATATCTCTGATGAACTTAGAAGCAAAAATCTTTAACAAAATATTACCAAATCAAATCCAATAATACATTAAAAATATTCATCATGATCAAGTGGGATTTATTCCAGGAGTACAAGGGTGATTCAATATTTGCAAATCAATCAACATGATACATCACACCAATAAGAGAAAGAATAAAAACCATATAATCATTTCAATAGATGCAGAAAAGGCATTTGACAAAGTACAACATTCATTCATCATAAAAATGCTCAACAAATTAGATTTAGAGGGATCATACCTCAACATAATAAGGGCCTCATATGAAAAACCCACAGTTCTGATAATGAGAACCTCTCCCCTATGTTCAGCAACAAGGATGCCAATATCACTACTTTTATTCAATGTAGTACTGGAAGTCCTAGCCTCAGCATTCAGACAAGAAAAAGAAATAAAAGATATCCAAATTGGTAAGGAAGAAGTAAAACTTTCATAATTTGCAGATCACATGATACTCTACATAGAAAATCCTGAAGACTCCACCAAAAAACTACTAAGAATGATAAATGAATTCAGTAAAGTTACAGGATACAAAATCAATGTACAGAAGTCTACTGCATTTCTACACATTAATAATGAAGTAGTAGAAAGGCAAATTAAGACAACAATCCCATTTATAACTGTACCAAAAATTACAAATATCACTTAATGAAAGAAGTGAAAGACCTGTACCTGAAAACTAGAAAACATTGATGAAAGGAATTGAAGATGACACAAAGAAATGGAAAGACATTCCATGCTGATGGACTGGAAAATAAATATTGTTAAAACGTCTATACTACCCATGGTGTACCTGGGCTGCTCAGTTGGTTAAGTGTCCAACTCTTGATTTTGGCTCAGGTTGTGTGATTGAGCCCCATGTCAGGCTCCATGGAGCCTGCTTAGGATTCTCTCTCTCCCTCTCCTTCTGTCCTTCCTCCCTACTTGCACACCCATGTACATTATCTCTCTCTCAAAAAAAAAAAAAAAAGGCCTATATTATCCAAAGCATTCTACAAATTTAATGCAATCCCTATCAAAATACCAACAGCTAAATAATGTTTTTTATTCTGTGAAATGAAAAAATACGTAGAGAAAGACTACAGTGAGAAAAATTGCTTTATCATTTTTCAGATGGAATGATCAAACACAAGAAAGTTCAGTAAAACCTATAGATAATTTTTTAAAATAATGCTAGCTTAATAAGATTGATGAACTAAAGATGGCTAGAAACTAACGTCTTTTAATAATCCACTTACAATAACTTCCACCAAGTAAAATATCTAGGAATAAATCTAACAAAAGATGTACAAAATCCTTACACGGAACTTTAGAAAATACTATTGAGAAAAATCTAAGAAAACTTAAAAAAATATTCATGGACTAGAAGATTCAATTGGTCTATAGATTTGCTGCAATTCTAGTAAAGATCTCAAGATGGTTGAGTGTGTGTGTGTATGATTTGACAAGTTGATTCTCATATGTATGTGAATTGAAAAAACCAAGGTTAATTAGACATTATGGAAAAAGAAAAAGAGTGGAAAAACTTCAGTTAGCTGTCAATTTACAGCTAAAGTAATTAAGACAATAGGATATTAGTGCAAGAATAGCCAGATCAATGGAACAGATTACAGACCTATACATATATGTCTGTACTGATTTATTAAACTGATTTATTAAAAAGGTACAGAAAGGCAGAGAAGTGGGAGAAACTAAAAAAATGTGGCTAAGACAATAGGATAGAAAATGAACAAAAAATACTGAACATCAATTCTCACTCAAATTACATGCAAAAATGAAACCCAGGGGCTTTATAGACCTAAATATAAAAGGAAATCAAAGTTTCTTGAAGATAATACAGAGAAGTACCATTACTCCCTCACTGCAGCAAAATAATTCTAAAAAATACTAACCATAAGAAAAAAGATCATTAAATTAGGTTATAGTAAGAGTATAACTTTGGTCACAAAAAGACACAAATCAAGAGTGAAAAAGCAAACTACAGAAAGGAAGATATTTGTAACACATACAACTTAAAACAACTTAAAACAGCCTTAGGTCTAGAATATATGAAGAATTTCAACAAACTAGGGTGTCTGGGTGGCTCAGTCGGTTAAGCATCTGCCTTCTGCTCAGGTCATGATCCCAGCGTCCTGGGATGGAGCCCCGCATCAGGCTTCCTGCTCCGCAGAGAGTCTGCTTCTCCCTCTCCCACTGTCCCTCCCCCACCCCACTCATTATTCCTTTCTCTCTTTCCCTCTCTCTCAAATAAATAAAATCTTTAAAAAAAAAACAAAGAATTTCAAAAACCAGTAAGACAAATAATCCAATAGAAAAATGTGCAAGAGGTTTGAACAATGCTTCACACACACAAAAAGATGTCAAAATGATCATACAGGTATGAAAAGGTGCTCTTTTGTTGTCAGGAAGATAGAAAATAAAGCCCAAATAAAAATTATTACAAACCAAAGTGCCTCAAATTAAACAGATTGACAGTGATAATGTTGTCAAGAATTTAGAGCAATGACAACATTCATTCATTCATTCATTGCTGATGAGAGTTTAAACTGGTATAAACACTTTGGAAATAGTTTCGTAGTGTACCAGGTACGTTAAGTCATAACAACAAAAGGGCACCAGTGTAGCTCATTCATCTACATGGTGGTGGGGCTCAGTTGATCTAGGCTGGGCTCTCTGCTGGGTTGTTGTGATAGGGTCCAGCTCAGTCCCTTGTCTGAGGATGAGTTAGGAATCAGTTGATCTGGCCTGGGCTTAGTTGGTTCAGTTCATCTGGCTGGGCTCTGGTTCTACTGACTCTCCTCCTTTTGGAGTACTGTCTTTCCCTCTGGAATTTATTTTTGTCCAGTGAGATCTGTAGTACGGGAAGATTTACATTTGACTGCACTATAAGGAAATAGTAATTTAAGAAGGCTGAATATAGTTATCTGAAGAAAGTATAATCTCTCAGGCTTATCACAAAATATTAAAGAGATTTGTAGAAAAGGCATGGAAAGGAATGAAGATTAAGCATTCCGATTTCAGTAAAAGAATGTTAAATATTTGTCTCTTTTCTCTTTCCTTTAGAAAAGGAATAAAGATCACAGCCCTTTTCCTCCCCAATTCCTTTACTCCTCACCCTTTAGCCATTTATGGTCCTGCTTTCTGGTTTTCTGGAAGCATTTAAGTACTTCCTTGAGATTTTACACACATTTTTATCCCTTACCCTAAGCTAATGCTCTTACTCATTTCACTGCAATTACCAAAATTTATAACTACAGCTATAGTTTTTCAGAGTTAATTTTCTTGAACGTCTTTTTCTCAGCCTTTCGAGGAAAGATAGGAAAGATGAAGAAAGTGGGAGGAAGGTGAGAGCTTGTTGATAAGCCTGATTCTTATTCCATCCTAGTGATGTCTGAGGTGTTAATCTTGTCTCTTCTTCTAATCTAGGTAATGATAATGGGTTGTTGTTCAATATTGCTTCAGCTTCATTAATATGTATGTTGTCTGCTGTAATTTCTTTTTCATCCCAACGGTACTTTGAAGCTAACTTTATAAGCCTCTCTCCTGCTTCAGGCCTAACTTTGACTTTTTCTTTTCACTCTTATGTGTTTTCTCCCCATTTGCCCCCTGTACTTTGTGTTTTATATCTCAGTGCCGCTCCTGCTTCTTCTGTTCGCTGTTCCAGCATTAGTCTTCCTGGTTACCACCTATTTGGTGGACTTTTTTTTTTTTTAAGATTTTATTTATTTATTTATTTGCCAGAGAGAGAGATCGAGAGCACAAGCAAGGGGAGCGGCAGGCAGGGGGAGTGGCAGGCAGAGGGAGAAGCAGTTTCCCTCCTGAGCAAGGAGCCCAACTTGGGTCTCCATTCCAGGACCCTGGGATCATGACCTAAGCTGAGGCAGATGCTTAACTGACTGAGCCACCCAAGTATCCCTATTTTGTGTTTTATGTTTGGTCTTTCAGTATCTCAGCAATTTCATGCTCATGAAAACTTTGTAGTCAATGTTAACAATAATAATTCTCAATTATGTATTTATTCAACTAACATTAGTGTTTATCCAGTGGCAGGCACTGTCCTAAGACCATCCTGCACGCCACTTGGATGACTCGTTGCTCCTACCTTACATGAATGAAAGATTTGGGGATATCAACAGTGATGTGCACCTTCGCTGGGTAGCTGGCACCCAAACTCAGCCTGCTTCCCCCACCCTTTGTAAGGTATATTTTGTACCTTTATATTTTTGTATATTCACAAAAGTCCCCATTGTCAGATATTCTCTAAAAGTACAGTGGCAAGATTTGGAGGGGGTCTCCCTCCTAGAACTCTTTCTACAGTACATTCAGCTGGGGTCTAGTCCCTGTACCTTTCTTGGTACAATGCAGAGAGCATGGAGTTTTCACATAACATTCAGCCAAGCACCCGCCTTTAAGTTTGCTTGATAAAGAAAGCTTGCTTTGTGCTTACATCACATGTGATATGTGTTTGCCTTCACCTGCAACTCCACAACATGGGACATTACAAAAAAGTCCCTCCCTCTATGGGTTACAGATATTATGCAAATAGAAATCAAAGTTATTTTAGGCCCTCAGATAGCATTTTTGTTATTAATTTTTGCCTGGTAAACTCCATTGGTTTGGATAATTGAGGCTCATTTCTATCCCAGTCCCCTTAACAACTTCGCTCTGTTCCATGGCCACAGATGGTACCTCCTGCCACGTCATTCACCTGTGCACCCACAGGTACTGAAAGAAGGAAGTTAAGGAAGTAAATAGATTAGCCCCAACTCACAAAACCACTGAAGAACGTGTCCTCGGTTAACATCTCCTTACTTGGGAACAAGCAGCTCACATTTGACTCGTTTGCTTCACTGAGATTTCCTTTCTTTTCTCCTACCAATTTATAGGAATTATATAGGTGAGAGGAGGCAAAGGGGTTCTAAAATTTTGATATATAGAAACTAGTAACTCAAATTTTTGAGTATTTGTTATGAGACTAATTTTTCAATATAATCTCCTAGCTAAAATAATGAGCATAGAATAGATGAGATTAACTGTAGTAAAAATTACCTCAAGAAGAACCAAGATATTTGTTCAGTCATTTACTTCTTCATTGATCCATGCATTACACACGAATTCCAAGGTGGATAAACTGTATAAGTCAAAGTTTTGAGCACTGGGATAGCGTAGAATGAAGAGGTAATATTGGGGTGGTGGACAATTCAAAGATCAACAAGACACATTTCCTATCAGAAAATTCACAGCTTAGTTTGAGATGCAGAGAGAAGTAGATTAAGTACTATAATTGAATAGTTAGTAAATTCTTCCAGTTCTAGGACACCCTCTATTGGTTTTGGTTCCTCAGGTTAAGAAGATAAACATAGTAACAACAAAGATCAATACCGCTTGGGAATTTTTAAGGTAAGATACTTACTGCCAGCTATTCATCCACAGCATAAGGATCTCCAGCACAGCTCCAAGTGGGAAGCTTTGGAGACATAAGCACTAAGCCCTTCCCCAGACTATGGTGTTTCTGCCCATCTACTCTCAGTCTGTCTGCCCCAGCTCTCATTATGATAACCACCTGTATTCCATGAAGTGTACTGATGCATCTTTTGGTATCTTGTGTTCTACAGCACCTACAGCACCAAACTCTTAGCCAAAAAAAACCCAAAACAACAACAAAACAAACACTCCTTCTCTGGTAGTGTATCGTCCTGCCGGCAAGCACAAGAGATACTACATTAGACGACGTCATGTCCTTCCAATGACCTTTATCCACCATCAAAGTTACGGTATTCCAAAGATTTATGTCTACATACCAAGCAAGGAAAATATGAAGAACCCAAGTTCTGACTGTCAAATGATACCTCAATTAAATAATAAAATAAGTGCCCAATTAAGCAGTTAATTATACCAAAATTAATTCATCTGTTAAATCAAGATAAAAATAGAATCCAGGATGTTAAGGGTGGTTACGTGGGTAAATAAATAAAATATATTTAAAAACTATTACTTGTGGTGGGCCTGGGTGGCTCAGTCGTTAAGCATCTGCCTTTGGCTCAGGTCATGATTCTGGGATCCTGGGATCAAGCTCCACATCGGGCTCCCTGCTCGGCAGGAAGCCTGCTTCTCCCTCTCCTACTCCCCCTGCTCGTGTTCCCTCTTTCTGTGTCTCTCTCTGTCAAATAAAATAATTAAATCTTAAATAAATAATAGTAATAATTATTATTATTATCATTACTTGTTATAGAAGGTACATAAGAGAACACAAGGAAGAAACATAAGAGGCAGAAGTTTAAAAGTATGGATGCAAAATTACCACGAAGATCAGTTTTGAGCTCTAAGACCTCTCACTTGCATTGGACCCTTCAGGGCCTTGAAAGCAACACTAGAAATGTGTTCACTTTATCATATGTAAAATTTACAAAGTTATGATTTGCTTAGCAGCAACTGGTTAAGACTGCTATCTTTTTTCTATTCCAGTCACATCCTTCACATATCTTTCTGATCCTCTGAGTAGCTTTGGAGTGGTTTCAGAAATTTTGAGGATCTAAGGGGAAGTTGAGTTGGAGACAGTAGATTATGTTTGTATAGTGTTCCCAAGTGCTTTCCTGTATATCTAAGCCTCTGCTAGCCATCCTGGTGTAGGAATGGTCCAGGAATACTCCCTAGAGCCTACTAATAGTGCTGCCCACTCACTGTCACGGATGAAGATGTTGCAGAAGTTGCAAGCATATTAGTCTCATTGGAGAAAGTGATGTCTCAATAATACTTGAAGATGTTGACTACCTCAATGTGGATATATTTGGAAAAAATAAGTTGATATATGTAACGTGCTTAGAAGAGTACTTGGCATAGTAGCATTCCAAAAGCATTAGCTATTCTGATTATTACCCTTGATTCAACCATCAAAGGACCCAGAGTCAGACTGCCTGGTTTGGTGTTTTAGCTTTGACTATAACCAATCTTAGGCAAGGAAGAGAGCCTTATTATGTGTCAGTTCACTTAGCTGTAAATAGATTTAATCACCATAGATGCCTCAAAGAGTTGTTTTGATGATCAGGTGAAATAACACCTTCTAAGTACAGTGACTGGCCCATACATAGTAAGCACTAGCTACTGTCTTGTTCCACACATTCACTGAATGTGCACAAAGAAGCCTAAATATAACCCATGCCCTGAAGGAAGATGCCATCTCAGCAAAGAGTTAAATATGTTAACAATAGGGTAAAATAAATGTTCTAACTACATAAGAGAAGAGAGAATTGGGTGAAAGAATGATTAAAAAGTAAACTCAATGAAAAATATATTGAGGCAAAGTGTTAGTGTTGAAATTTTATTTTAACAGCCCCTCAGAGTATTTTTATGTCCTAAGACAGACAAATGAAAAGCTGAACAAATAAACTGCAAATCTTGTATTTTAGTCATTTAATAAACTGAATCACACCAATTTACGGAAACAAAAACCTACATGGAACCGAGCCACAAATGCCAAGATCAAAGCAAGTTTGATCAGTGTCTGTCTGTACAGTTAGGAGTTGTCTGGAAGGGGGACTCAACTCTAACTGAAATTCTAGGTCTCTTAGAAGTGAGTCCCTCAATCTGTGGACATGTTGATTTCCTTCTCTGTAAAGTGAAGCTGATGATACTTATGTTCCCTGTACACTGGATTGTTACAAGGGTTAAAAAAGATAATGAACATAAATAGGTATTAAACATTGGAAATGTTGTATGTGACAAGTCATTATCTTTATAGATGAGTGCATATCATCATTCAGAAAGTCATCTAAAAAATTACAATTCCTCAAACTCTGGGCCGGTGCATTGCCAGAGGTGGCTGCTTATTACATCTGAGTTGGTTAACACCGAAAACTAATTCATGAAAGTAACTATTATTGCGTTCAGGGTCATGTTAGACCAACTCTGAGGAGATTCTATTCACTGCTCAGCCATTAACTGAGATGACATGTGAGAGTAATAAATTTCCCCCAAACAGGTTAGCTGTTTATCTACAAAATGTATTGAGGTAAACAATGTTTTTTTCTAACCACAGATTCTATATATATGTAAATGCTCACATTGTATGTGGCTATTCTTTTTATTTACTTATTTATTTACTTACTTACCTACTTACTTACATACTTACAGAGCACAAGCAGGGGGAGAGGGAGAGAGAATCTCAAGCAGACTCCACACTTAGCATGGAGCCTGTCATAGGGCTTGATCTCATGACCCTGAGTTCACTACTGGAACCAAAATCAAGAGTTAGCCACTCAATCCACTGAGCCACCCACACATCCCTGTATGTAGCTATTCTAACGGTGGAATACACACACACCTACATATATATACACATACAGTATTACTTATCAAACTCAGAAGGATGAAACACTATGTATCAGGACTTTCCCAAGAGCCCCTGTTTATCTGCATTCTTTTTATTGTGCCCATTGAGATTACCCAAATCCAAGACCTAAATCCAGTACACCTCTGTACACGTCCCTATATTTTTCTGAAGCTTGAATCTTAAAATGGTGAAATAACTGAAAAAATACCTCCAGAACAGCTGTTCTTTTTTTTGTAAGTTTTTACTCTTTTCCATATTTCTCTCCTTTCAATTTTAACAAATTATTTTATATCATAGTTGCTTCGCATTTTACTGGTAACATTAAACCTACTATTGAGCCATTTACACGGTTTATCTGGTAAAGTTAAAATAGGTTTCTCTAGCTTTTATTCTAATTTCCACAATATGGATAAATCATTATAATAACATTTTTACATCCTGATATGTTTATTAGGATTGATAATAATACATCGTTAAATGATTATGCCCTATGTTATTATTAAATGGTTAGATAGTTCTACCTGTATTCCACAATCATTCTTTGCTTAGTAAAGTTCAGTTTTAAATTTAATTCCACTAATTTATTAGGAAGATGATATTCTCTCGGGTATCATTATTCTTCCATGATAAAATCTGTAGAGAGCAATTTTAAAAAGGGTAGCAATCTTGCCAAGTATAGGAAATATATATTATAAATGTGGTGTTAACAATTTAAGTACTTTTTAACTGTTTGTAGGAACTTTAATAAAATTATAATTTATTGAATGTCTAAGACTTTTCTACACTATATTAGACACTGTTCATTAATTCTTTCAGCAACGAAATGAAGTAAATCTTATCCCATTTTTACATGCAAATCATTGAAACTGAAAGGTTGAGCTAGGTAGTTATCAATAGTATTAGTATCACTGTTTATATATGAGGAAATTGTGAATTCAAGAAGTTTAGTGATTTTCCCAACACAGTGTTGTCAACCCACGGGAGCTCTAGTTTTATAGGGTTCCTCATCAACTATGCTCTGAGTTGGAGTACTAAGATTTTACCCTCCAGTTAACAACCATTTTTTTAAATTGTATTTATTTATTTGAGAGAGAGAAAAAGAGAGAGAGCACAAGCAGGGGGGGCAGAGGGAGAGGGAGAGAGAATCTCAAGCAGACTCCACACTGAGCATGAAGTAGATGCAGGCCTCAATCTCATGACACTGAGATCACAACCTGAGCTGACATGAAAAGTCAGATGCCCCATCAACTATGCCACCAAGGTGCCCCATTAACAACGATTTATTATAAACTCACAACATCTAGATTCCCTGGTGCTACTGATTTTGTATCCAGGAGAATCGCATTCATTGAATTCTTGGTAAAATTACTTATATTGTAACAGATCTATACTCCTATAGAAAAAAGAGAATACACATGCACTGTATGTGTGTGTGTGTGTATATGCATATATATATACACACATTCCCCTTCTAATCTCAAATCTAAATCATATAAGAAAATTCAACTCCACATAGGGCTTTGTAGACAAAGCAAAGATTGAAGGATTTTCCTGCATTTTTGAGATTGGCCCTGATCTATGCTCCTTCATCATTCCATTACCATAAAAATCTCAGTTACAGATGTGGATACAGGAAAGATAAGGTTATGATGTTAATTAGAATACAGCTGTTCAGTGGATAGAAAGTCTGTTGATGTGGAAGGGATACAGATAAAGAAAAGTCTAGATGTGCTGCACTCTATCTACTAATTAGCTCCTCCAAGACCATGAAGGTAGTATGAGGAAGCCTACTCTGCTATTGCCTATGTTGGCTAATAAGAAGCTTACTTAAAAGGTCAATAAAAAGGTTAATAGAGAGGTTAATAAAGGACTTTCATCTTCAAGTCAGAATTAAGCCTATATTATCAATTTTTTTTCTAAAGTTTTTAAAGAATTTCTATCATAGGTACACTTATATGTAACATAGGTGAAAAAATACAATTTAACTGCAAAAATAATATTTTTAGAAACCTACACTAAATTCCCACATTATATGTGGCAATTCTAATTGTAGTCCCATTAAAAATTCAAATGCCATTGAAATAATAAATTGTCTTCCTCTTAAAATGTGGCTTTTTAATTGAAAGAAAAATGTACAAAGACATTGAAATATTTTATTAATGGCCATCCAATTTCATTGGAAGTTTAGAGCCTTAGTTCTTCCAACTTTTTCAGCTCAGGAAGATGTAGATTTTCTTTGCAACAGTTGCTGTGTAAAATATTCTGAGATAGAATTTTTTATCATAATTAATAATAGATGAAAATTTCTGAGTTTTTGATGTTCTAAACTCTATGCTGTTTGATTTACGGTGTCTTTATAGTTGTTTTTCTGGTAATGCTCAGCCTCTTCCTGTTGGTATAAGGGTTAGTCATCTTTTTTTTTTTTTTTCCTAGATGGGTCCAATATATTTTTCCTTTTTTCCATATCTTCATGTCTTACTTGTATATGTAATTTAATAAAAAGACCAATTCTGTCATAATGAGACTGGACCCCAAATCTTCTAAGTCTCTGGTGGAATTTTTAACACATCAGTATAAAGCTACCAAATCATTCTTGCTGAATGCCTCCTTGGAATGTAAACACTACATGAGGGCATTACAACTTTTAAAACTTATTTCCAAAATAGGCATCTGCTCTTCTAGCAATTATCAAAGCTAATACTTCAGTCTTGTTCATTTTGAAGGGTTTAGTATAAGTGCTTACACATTATTATCCCTACATTATCTTTTTCATTTTTTAATTTTTTGTGGTTACTTGGGGCCATTTAAAATGGAGGGTTGAGATATATACCTTCAATTCATACAGTACAGACAAAAGACATGCTTTCCATAGAGAGCAGCCATAGGAAATATAATCCTTAGAATGTCTTCTGTTTTTTTCTATGGTGTCTTCTTTTTGAAATATAGGCTCTCTGGGAGACAGCAACAATAGAAGTTTCTATCATGTGCTCCTTTCCCTTTGTCTTCTCCCTTGCTGGTATCTGTAATCTGACTGCTAATTTGCACCTCTGCAATGGGATAACTTTATTGTTTTGATGTCCGATTATCAATTTGCACCTGTAAAGACATGCAATGTGTGTTAGATTTATGGTTGAGCTTCTGTGCATTTCAGTGGAAATGAACAACTCTCTCTGCCTATAGCATATGGGGTTGTAGTCAAGGCAGAACTGGTTTGTTTTCACCTATCTATGTCTTCATTTATAACACTGAAAAGCTCATTAAATATTTTGCTAAAAAGGATCATGAGTCATAGATAAGTGTCGTTATTCCAATGAATCCAGAATGACTGGCCACTTTTATTTTTCGTCATTATGACTTAATAAAGAGCCACTTATTTTCCTTCTGATAACCTCAGGCAACAGCATTCTTTTGTAAATTTGGCCTTATAAAAACTATGCTTGGGTGGTCTATGATTACTACTATATAGTCAGGCAAGTCTCAGTTAGTAATTCTTTTTCACGAATTAGAAAAATGTTCAGTGAGAAAATAGGTTCTTTGAAAACAGCTGAATTTCTGAATGTTTGCTAGAAAATTTAAAAAAAAATATGCCCACTGTAAATAGAGGCATTTTCATTTGCAAAATGTGGTAATCATTTTCCTCGAAGCCTGAATTGGCAAAGTATTCACCATGGTTCCTGATCTACAATAGTCCTTCCCTGTAATTGTTGCCTGTCCCAAGAACACCTATTTTCACATCAGTTTTTTTCTAATTGAACACCTTTCAGGGAATGCTGTTTCGGTCTTAAAAATCAAAGTTACATCGTTAAAGGCTATACGGAGGTGAAATGTGTTTCCATTCTTCCTACAGAGAACAGGGCTTTAAGTATTAGATTTGGGCAGAAATATCTGATTAAAGAAGTAAAATTAATTTTAAGAGAAGCATGGGCTCAAACCTAAATAATAGCATAAACCTCTGTTTAGGTTTATGTGTAGATAGGTATATATTTAAATCCACCAGAAAAAACCCTCAGACTGTTTAAGTGCAAAAGACAATCTAATAACTTGACAGTCTGAATCATTAACTGTTTACCTAAGATTTACTATGGAGACATACAAGTCATGAGACATTAATGTTGAAAAAATACAGGCAGTCATCTCTAAATTATTACAATTAAGCATTCATTTTTCATTTTTTTGGTTAAACATAGTTTTGCTTCTATGTTTATCATGTACTCTATCACTTAGACATCAGGAGTTTTTTTAAAAAAGAGATATAAAGGAGTGTCTAGGTGGCTCAGTCCATTAACCAACAGATTTCTGATTTTAGCTGAGGTCATTATCTCAGGGGTGTGAGATCCAGCCTCATGCCCTGCTCCACACTGAGCATGGAGCCTGCCAAAGACTTTCTCCTCTCTCTGCCCCTCCTCACTGCACGTGCTCTCTCCCTCTCTCTCTAAAAAAAGAGTAAAGAACAATATGAAAATTTTCAAACATAAAATAATTAAATCTTTTGTAAACGTTCATCCTGAAATCTTTCTAGGTATGGCTGGATATTGGGAATAATTTAAATAATAATAATTTAATTATATATTTACTGAAATATTTAAGTGTACGGTAATGATCAGACTGTGAAAGGGGCACTAGACTACCTAAGAATATACCAGTGATGTCACTAACAAATAGCATGATCTCAACAGCCCGCTTTCCCACCGTGAGGCTCTAAACTAGAGCTGTACTTGAGTGCCAAGCTCTCTTCTCACTCAAAGTTTCTGTCACCTTTTCTGTCACAGTCACATAGAGAAAATGAAATCTAATCAAAGACCAAACCCCCACTTAACATCAAAATACCGTTTCAGCAGGTTACTTACTTTCCTTTAATTTCTTAAACCTCGTCTCTCTGGACTTCCCATAACTTCAGTCAAGACCAGAGAAGACTTGTTCATCCTAAACCCTATACTTTTACTTAAATCTTCTCCCACAACACGTCAACAAGAAATAGCTATGACTCCACTTAACCCAGAAAGCATACGCACCCAGATGTTAAATGCAATTCTTCTGCTTCTCAGGATTTCAGCAGAGGTTCTGAAGGCCATGGTCCTAGTCTGGGTTCCTCAGAAAGCAGAATTACAAACTGAGGACTTAAGGTGGTATTTCTTTATTAGGGTGCTGAGGTGAGGAAAATGGCAGTGTAGCAGGGAAGGAGAAAGAGCCTGTGCAAGGATACATGATGAAGCTGGGCATTGCTAAATGCAACTGACTGTCTCGCCTTTCAAACTGTCCTCTAAATTCAGGCACCTCAGTGGTTCAGTTGGTTAAGCATCTACCTTAACCATGACCTTGGCTCAGGTCATGATCTCGGGGTCCTGTGATGGAGCCCTGCATGGGGCTCCCTGCTCAGTGGGGAGTCTGCTTCTCTCTCACCCTCTGCCCCTCCCCACATGGACCAGATGTAGACTCTATAGAAGGAAATCGGATTGTTCTGCTTTAAAAAGAGTTCTTCCTGGAAGTCTTTCTGGAGGGGATGGGTGAGTCCAGCCTGGAGTGGTCCCTGAGAATCTAGCAAGCAGAGGGAAAAATCATGAACCACCTTCAGAGAGAAGAGCTCTGAGAGATATCCCACACCAAGGTGAGTCTGGAGAGATGAAGGGAATGGATTTCTGTGTTTCTGTGCATTCAGCTCACACAGCCAGATTACAATTCTTTCCATCTAGTGAGACCTGGCTTGCTTCACCTCTTTTTCATTCCACCTTTGGATGGAATCAAGCAACAACAAGCACAGACAGGGTAGAGGACAGACTGAGAAAACAAGAAGGAAAGAAACCCACCATGCCCCCTTACTGCAGATCTTCTTGCCCGAAATAGTCAAGAACAGTGGGAGGAAGAACGTTTAAGTTGGATAAAAGATGAAAGTATTCACTGGATGGAAATTTTTAATTAGTGAAATGGGTTTTTAAGACTAAAGGAGGGCAGAAAAGCTACTGGGGCTGCCCAAGACTTTGACAAAAGTTGGAAAAATAAAAACAAAAACAAATCCGGAGCATGGGATCCTTATGGGAAATAAGATTTTTTGGTAAAAGTTTTTTCCTGATCATCCTCTATACAGTCTAGCTTACTTAATAACACGTTTTAATCACCCTGCCTTATTTTGATGTTATTTTGCCCCTGGTTCTGGACTTTCACACACTATTCATCCTCTTTCATTTTGAACTTTCTTTGTGGCTCTGCATTTCATCTCCATTTTACTTTTAAATTAGATCATCTACTTCTTACAAGCTCTTATATCTCACTTTCCACAGCATCTTCCCAAACTGTACTGCCTTGCTTTCATCACTGGCTGTAGGGTCAGGAGAAACTGGACCTTGGTGGTCACTGCTGTGGGCATCTCCCTACCTATCTTCCTTTCTATAAAAAAGGCTCACCACTTTTCTGCCCTCCACACCATGGATCAGATATTCTGCACAGTAAATCTTGTTGAAATCTCTGAGAAACAGGTGGTATCAAAGAAAGAACCTCACTGATTATTTTTCTACTTAAATACGGTGGCTAAAATTGCTAAGATTTTATATTATTGACTAAATCTACAATAATGCCAATGGCTGATACTTATTGAGTATTACCCCATGTGCCAGAAATCAAACTAAGTATTTTACTTGTACTTTCTAATTCTGAGTGAAAATCTTTGCAGTGGACATAATTTTTTACCTCTATTCCAAGGAAGAGGCTCAAAGAAGTCTAGAGACTTGTCAAAGGCCAAACATCCAGAAAAATGACAGAGATGTGCATCAGAGCCTTGAGACTGACATTTTAACTACTAGGTTCTATTATTTCTCAGTGACAATAAATCTTAAAGAGAACTGAAGTTGGTGAAAACAGAATTGAGATTATGTTTTCCACCATGAATCAGGGGTCTGCTCTGAAACCTAGCAAAACTAAAAGTTCTTTGACACTGTGGGCCAGGTATCATCAACCCCTAACAGGAATTTAGTCTAAAGTTCAGAAAAATCTTCTAGGCATGAAGAAAGCTTAAAGTCACTTGTATGGCTAGAAACAACCCTTTAGGCCCATTCACCCCACTTTTAAAAGAACTTTGTTTGTTTTGTAACATCTATGTAGAAAGAATTCCTACCCTCACTTAATCAATGAGGAAACAGGAACAAAAGTAGTAATAGACCCAGCAAAATTCACAACCTCGGGCTCTGAGCTGTCGAGCTTCCAATATCTGGCCTTTTAGAGTACTGAGAAAGCAATAACCACATCTTTGTGTGACTTAATCATATAGAAACACAAGCAAAATTAAATGGTTGTTCAATTTAACTAAGCATAAAAGATACTTTATGACTTACTGAATACTGCAAAACTCTCCTTTAAACATACTCTCTATCAATTAATTCAAGATATATTTATGAAGCCTCCACAGTGAGTAAGGCATTGCAAATCTGATGTTGAGGGAATGTAAACACAGGACAGAAGGAAATCACTCATAGCAAGGCTTTGGAGGATGCTCTGATCTATCTCATGTTGACTCAATCTACTACTTACATACCATCACTGTACTTATGAATTTATTAAGAGCTTATAGCATATGTTGTTATGTCAGGAAATGTATAAAAGCATGTAGATAAAAACTGACCTTGCCTCAATGGGTTTTAAAAGTGGCATAATTAGGTCATAAACCCCCACCTCTCTAATTTAAAATAAGTATTGAAAACACTTATTCAGATGCACAAGTTTGCATAGTCATAGCTTAATTATATTTTACCAATGGATTTCTGCAAAACAACTTTAGTTGAACCTACCATTACTGACTACAGCATATAGAATGCTGTCCAAAATTTATGTTTTAAGCATAATGTGGGTTGCTTGCTTTAAATATTTTTATTATCTCCCATACAGTATTGTAAATTTTTTAAATATGCACAACTTTGAGTAAAAATGTGTATGCATTATCTAAAGATATTATTGAAGACTAAAATAACACAATTATTATAACATGGTTCTAAAGATTCTTTAACATCTAAACCTATCTACTTCCTTGTCCACTCCCTTTTATGAGAAATTTGCAGAAGTTGAAAGTTTAGTATTTAAAGAATATTAAAATCTGCATTTCTGATAACTGCTTATATTTTCAACTTTGCATGTAGTAGTTAGAGGCACACAACTTGGTCAATTAAAAAAGTGAATGTTCTTTAGAGTTCTCCTGTTAAAGAAAAGAAATTTTCCCTATTTCGGGAAAATTTAACATGAAGTTATCTTCACCAACAGCTGAAGACTTACTCCATAACACCTAGTATTTATTGTTTCCTCTAATGCCTTTTTAAAAATATCCTGAAGAAAGGAATTATGTCAGGAGCACGGGAAGGGACAGAAAACTTGGCAGAGAAAGAACACACAGCTCACTGGAACAGCTTTGAGGAACATGTGGGCTGCAGAGAGGGAGGTAACTTATGGTTGTTGTTTCATATATAAAGACAGCGTGAGAGAAAGGTGACAGGAGTAGAGGTGATACCAAGCAAGTTTCAAAAAATACTCAATGTCTTTTCCATTCAAACTAGGGTCCCCAAAAGTTAAGAATTCTTTATTTTCATTGTAATCAGCCTACATGCTACAAATAGAAAGCTCATCAGAATTCGGGAATAAATTCAGCAAATGTCACCATCTGAAATTGAGGTAAATAAGAATCAACATAAAAAAGGATAAGCTTTGCCATCTGCAAAAGTAACTCATCTTGAATATATTGCTGATGAGAACAGGGGATTCCCCATTTCCAATTGTTAAGGTTCCAGAGTATCATCCGTAACCCATCAAGATGACCATGACAGAAAGAAATAACCAAAATATTAAAGAAAGTCACAATCTTGTATAACAATTTAGAACAACTTGGTGTAAACGAACACCACTTTGAAGTGGATGCTTTGATATTAAGAATTTTTCCTCTGTTTTTAGATGAAAGAGGGCTCCTGACATTTACTTGATCAATTCTGGTTCTGTATGCAGAAATATTTTAGAAATGACAATAAATCCAAGTAGATTTCCATTCCCACTACTCCAATGATGGCCCTCTTATTCCAGTCACCAATGAGCTCAGTCTTGCCAAATCAATTTTATGTCCTAACCTGACTTGGACTCTCAGCAGTATTCAACTTCCTTCCTCTTGAAGAGTTCTCTTTTCTGTGACACATTCCCTTCCTGGTTTCTTTCAATCTCACTGGCTGTTTCATTCCCTTTTCCTTTGCTGACTTCTTTACTGCTCAATGTCAATCTTGAAATAATATGATTCTCTAAGGCTTGTTACTTTGTCTTCTTTTTTTTTTGCCTCTGTTTACATATTCTTTCGAGGTGATCTCATTCAGACCTATGGTTTTAAATACTACCTATATTCAGATTACACACATTATTACATTTTTAGTCCTGAGTCAAGGATTTATATACCCAACTGTTTATCATTTCCACTTAGATTGGGGTAACATGTATCTCAAAGTGAGTTAAAACCCAATTGGCTCCATCTCAACAAATGGGAATCCTCACTTGTCTAGGTGACCAAGTCATAGACTAAAACAGATTCTCGATGTCCCTCTCTGTCTCCCACAGGTACAGGCATATCTTAATCTGTCCACTTCTCTCTATTCAAACAATACCGTAGTCCAAGTCACCTGGATGACTGTATTGGTCTCATAATTGAGGCCTATTTCCCTTCTGCAGCTCTCCAATTCTTTTCCGAGATCGTTAACAGATAACATCTATTCCCTATTTAACTCTCCACTGCTTTCCCATTGTAGTAAGAATGAAAACCCAGGACTTCAGACCTTTGCACCAGAGAAATTCCAAGACTGTATCTTGCATTATTCTTTCCCTCACTTGCAGGACACCAGTCACACTTGCCTTTCCTGCTTCCAGACACACCTCGCTCATACCTGACTTCTGAATTTTGTACTTGCTGTCCTCTCACCCGGTAGCAGTAGTCTGTCCCAGGATGCCCATAGGTCAAGCTTCTCTATAATATTTAGATCACATCACAATGCCTTTCCTGACCACCCAGTCTGAAATAGTCTAACCTCCAACTGAGTCTCTCTTTTCACGTTATCATATTTTGTTGTCTGTGCAATATTTATCATAGTCTGAAATCATCTTATTTATTTAATTGCTTATTTTCCATCTCCATATCTTAACCATATGCTCCAGAGAAGGAAGGCCCTTTTCTGTCTTGTACACAGTTGCATTTCTATCTTCTGGAATAGACTCCAACATACAGAATAAAAGCTTAATAAATATTTTTAATTAATTACTTAAATATCTGAAATTAAATATATAATACATGTTATATATTAAATATGTTATATATATGTTCTCTCCATATAGCAAGATTATATATTCAATAGAGAGATTTTATATTAAATATATGATTATATAAATATAATAAAATATATATAAATTTATATATAATATACTATCCTTGCACAACCTTACAGGGGAGATATTAAATTTATATACATTCCAAAGAGGAGAACACCAAAATCAGAGAGTTAAGAGTTTCAAAGTTTGTTTGTGAATGCATGTTGAGAATTTAAATTCATATTTTAAAAAAAGATTACTATGGTATAATGTTCTCCTAGAAGGTTAAACAAATCTATACATTCTTATTTTTGTTTAATATCGATGTTGTAGAAGTTAATTTATGTGTCTCAGTCCCCCAGAGTCTCATAATCTCCAGGTATTCAAATAATTAAGCATTTCTGGACCTGCAAAGTTGAGTCTGGATTCGAGGTGCCTGGTGACTACACTTAGAAACTGGCATTCTATGAGGCCTGATCTCAGTTAGCCAGATGCTCATAAGTCATGTTCATAAAATTCCATTGGCTTTATCTCTGGTTCCATCACTGCAGCCCAGAAATCATGACAAATCTAGTCTAGAAAATTTAGATCAATCTGAGCAGATGAGAGGCCCTCTACACCGCAGTACAACAAAGTTTAACCCTTTTAGAACAGAGAAGCCTAATGTGCCACCATTACAGAACGGTGAAGATTCGAGATAGATATGTTTTCATCCCTGGGTTGTTTTACTCTTTAAGAAGGGCCCTACTTTGTTACAATGCCAAGTACAGATTATTTCAAAGCTATACATTCTAAAAAATTACTGGGAAGGAAGGGTAATAGTTATGTATTAAAGCCCTTGAAATCAATAATTCCTTTATTTAAATAACTCTTTAATATCTAATAGGGTGCCATGTTTATAAGGAATTCCTAATTTTTGCTTTAGAAAGATAGGAAGAAATGAGTGGGTTGTTATAATTCATGTATAATCTCATCTTTTACTTGAAGACTGGTCCAGATAAACTTACTGCTGGCTGGAATAAAAGGAGGGAAAGGGAAAAACAGAATGGAAAACCTCACAATGAAAAAATGCGGAATATGAGGCTTAGGCAAACAGCAATGAAAGCCAGTGGTGGTTTTTAAAAGAGAATATTGTAAAGACAGAAACTGAAGTGTTTTCCAAAATGAATTAATACACTTTGATCTGGGATTCTCAAAGCCAAACCATTACTTTCAAATTGTAAAAAATGACCTTGGTGTGCAAATGAAGTTTTCACTGTTTAGTTATGGATTTGAAAGCACAGTATTATTAAGCTGCTAAAGCATATTTCTTCATAAAAATAATAAAATTACATATAGGCAGAAAATAACCTGTATTTTAGTAAAATAAGTCCCAATAATAATAATGTTATGTACTATTACCATATTGACCTGACATGAATTATTTTTAAAATATGTTATAAACACATAAAATACATAAATACAGAAGTACTTTAAAAATAAAACCTTAATTCACGCGCAATGGTATTCACATGTTATAATCCCTTTGTATATTGAGTCTTTTACCACGCACAATTCAATGGGTCAACATTGACAGAAATGTAGGCACATCCTGTACTATTTTAACTCTATCATTAATTTATTTTGATGATTAAACCATAAGTTTTCCTTATTTAGGAACTAGCTTTTTCAAGCCGCTAAAGATGACAAGGAGAACCAAGGTAGAACTTCTAAATAACACCTGACAGGTGGAGAGATCACTAAATACTATTGAGTCTTGTCATAGAAATGTGACCTCAATTCACATTCTGTTGAGAAAAACACAATCTAATCATTCTTCAGTTCCAAGGAAACTGATGTGGTAGCACCATTTCTCTTTAGCATTGATGTAAGAATCTTGAGGAAGGAATTAATTTAGATAGAATCTTAATTCTTGGTTATGTGATAATGCTACGCAAGAGACACAACAGACCACCTTGACAAAACTCCCTTGATGAATGAATCACAAGGAGGCCTGTTTTTAAATATTTGTTGAAGAATACAAGAGCTATTAGCTTAATGAGCTGGGGAGAGTAAAGTCAAAATATCCTGTGAATGATAAACCAAATCCCATTCCTCTTTAAATTCCAGTGGCCAAGAGAACAGATCAGGGAGGAGAGTACCTAATCAATCAGATGATAGGACTTGTGCCGTGCCCTTCATGCCGAATGATCACAGGGCACTTAACTTTAAGGCAACTCACTTTCCTGACTACAACAGAAGGGAGGCAGAATAAAACAAATTAGTAGAAGACTCAAAAATGCCAAGGGCCCTATTAAGTATAAAAAGCTAATAGGGTATGTGCTTATACCCACAAGTGTGTGCATGTGTCTCAGAGAGTGGCAGTGTAAAAAGAAATTAGCAGCACATGCTGCTTTAGCAAGACCATACAGAGTTTTCTTGATTCATAAAACCTGACTTACGAGCAAATCTCATACAAAACTAAGCGGCTTTAAAAGAGGAGCTCAGATGGAAAGACAACAGGGTTACTTAGATACAAACGTTACTTTTTTTTTTTTTTTTTTAACATCACCAAAGCAATTGGTGTTATGTTTTGATGTTATATTGGTGGGATAAGGGAAAAACAGAAGAAAAACAAACCTTCCGTGTGTGTAAGTATTTTAAAGCATCTGGGGGGAAGAGGAGTTAGAGGCAAAGTTTATTCTAGTAACGATATCAAGTGAAAACTTGGTGATTATACGCAATTTTACATCCTCCATTATTTTTTCTTTATTACTATTTCATTAATCTAGTCTTTTTCTTTTTCTTAAAAAAAATACACTGTAATAAAGGTGTCCACGTGATTCCCTGGATATGTAATTGAAATCACTATTCGTGGCAGATACTGAAGCTATATCCAAAAGATAGGCTGCAGAATACACTGTATTTTGTGTATATACGGATGATAACTGTAGTAGTCTAATTAAAACATCACCCTGTAAGGGACCTGGTAGGAAAGAAAAGGGGTTAGGTCCTTTTACATATGTGTTTCATTTCTATTAAATAAGTAAAATGTGAACAAATAAAATAGAAATACATTACATATTTTCTTCTAAATAATGTTTTGAAATTCCATTTTTTTATAGAGTGAGAAATCACAAAATGAGAGGCATTTGGGGATCTGTTTTAGTTAGTAAGGGAACCAGATGGTTGTAACTTACAAGGCTCAAGATTACAGGCCAGTCTAACAAATAAATGGTCAGTAAGAATTTATCAATCCTTTCCATACAACCACTCATTCTGGAATTGTTCTGGAATTGGCATTCCATACCCAAGGCTCTGGCCAGGACTGACCCAATGCAATCACCCCTGGTGAGACCATTGTGGGGCTGGGAGGCTCCCTCAGAACTCAAGAGCAATTTTCCCACGGGAAAACCCTCCCCTATATTGCACATTATAGATTCTCACGCTGATCATCTGTGACCAAAAAAAGGTTCCATTCCACCCTTTGAGGAAGCAGCTCACCTCTTAATGTGAGTTAGCCTGAGCAGCTTATATAAGCCACCACCAATCACACAGACTCACCACTGTACTATCAAAGGTTGTCGAAACCCACAGCCATCCAAATGTTTCTTAAGAGTAAAAATGATGGTCAAGATTTACTGGGCATTTAAAATTAGGTACCACTACTTTCTCCATTTTACAGTTGATGAGCCAAAAACTAACAGAGGTTAAATCACTAAGTTCATATCTTTTATAATGGGTGAGCTGAGACTTCAACCCACATACATTTCATTCTGAAATACACATTTTTAGCCACTATTTCAAACTAGGGTAATTAAATTTTCTATTAAAGTTAGCATGTATGCTTATGACAACTGAACTAGACTACAACAAAAGACAAATATATGAAGAAGAGACTAAATTAAAAAAAGAATCCTATCATTTGCCTAAGAGGCTATCTGGCTATCTTACAGATTTAATGCAGTCTGAGTCCTAACTTCATGTCAGAAGCCTCCCAGTAGCTTGTCCTCAGCTCTCAAAAGCAGATGCCTGCTTGGCAATAATATGGTGCCTGAAAGCTTCTTAACTGATCAAGGGCAAAGTGTTTACCTAGACGTCTGTCTTTCTCGCTGCAGTAATAATGGTTATGGCTCTCCACCCATCTTCCTTCTAGAGGCACTAAGTGCTTCATGAGGAAGACAGAAGGAAAAGAAAAGGAAGTCAGAGTCCTGCTTCCCAAGGCACCAACTCTACTTGAATGTTTCTTCACCACAGCTAATGTCCCCTTTTATATCTATCTGCCCAATATGGGGGGCTTAGTCCTCTAACCATTCAGAATGGAATCAGGAGATCTGCTTCCCTCTGCAATTACTAATACACATGACATACTTATTATTTTGTTTTAGAGGAGGCTTAGGTTCTATGTGAAGGCATTTTTAAAGAAATGTGATTAAAACTTTGAACTGAAATTCAACATGTTTTGAATGGCTTTTCTATCTGTAGAACTGAAACCTTTCTCCTGAAGACCACCCAAAAAGACTCTTAAAAGGCACAAAATCTACACACTTTCAGTAGCTTGAATATTCAGTGCCGGTGAAAGTTATTAATTCCTCTCAAAAGAACTGCCATAAAGGTGAGTTTTCAAGATGTGAATTTGCCTTTAGGAATCTGACATTGAGGTCATACAGTAACAAAATATGTTATGCCCTTTTGGAGCATAACTTTCCACTGACATCCCCCAAAAGTAAAAACCTGTAAATGCAGAAGATCCTCGGATGTAGAGATTTACCATTCATGATTCTGAGTATCCATGAGTATTCCCAAAGGACTCATAATATGTCGTCACTTGTTCTTTTTGTTGAGACATGCATTTAAATTGCTGTGAGCTGGTTTGCCTAACTCATAACTGAGTCTTGCCAACCTCCCAACATCAGCATTTCATCATGCTTGTCATATTCTCTATTTATCCCTGGGAACCATTAGTGCAATTAAAGTGAAATCCAAATCTCTTAAATGTCCTACAAGTCCCTATATGGTTTCCCCCTTTCCACCCCACCCAATTTTCTGGCCTCATGTCAAACTACCCTTCTCTCGTATTCTCCCACAGCCATACTGGTCTCCTCGCTAAACACAGAAAATACCTCCTGAAGACCTTTGCCCTTCCTATTCCCTCTATGTGAAATACCCTTTCTTCCCCCTGGTATCTACATGCTTGGCATAGTACCTTAGTTTGAACAGGTAACTGCTCTTGACGTTTTTTTTGTTTGTTTTTTGGTTTTTGGTTTTTTAGCAGGGAAGTCTTTTTTGACCCATATCAAAAAAGACTTCCAATACTGATGCTTCTTATCTCCCTCACCTTGCTTCATTGATTTCCATGGTACTTATCACTCCCTAAAATACTGTATTTATGTGTTTATTAGTTTATTGCCCCATTGAACCCTCCATTCCCATCCTACACTGCCCTTCCTTGCTTCCTGATTCTTGATCCTCTAAAGCACCCTTACTTCTGTCGCTTACAAAGCCTGGTAGCAAAGCTGGCCTCCAAGCCTCTGGAAGCCCCAGGATATCCCTCTAGAAAATTCCTTTCTCCTTCATTTCTTTACCATCCAAACAAAACCAGCTTACACTAAGAATCTTTAACTGGTACACCAGACTTCCGTTCTCTCATCCCTAAACTGAAAGGGGATCGTTTACCTTCGAAAGGTCCTTTTGCCATAAGGGAATCTTTTTTAAATTGGGCTGTATGGTTCTTAGGAGAAAACTGCAATCCCTTTAAATGGCTGACTTGGAAGTCATTCTCTAGTTACAATTAGATCCCGTTGTAAAATATAAATAAATAAAGTAGTGGTTACCAGACCACATAGCAAATCACTCAATTGCCTGACAAGAGCATCCCACCAAAAGAACCGTCTGAAAATTAAAGCTCCGTGGATGCGGGCTGGGTTGGCAGCACCTTGAAATCCCATCTGCACGCTAGCAGCCCCACCTCAATGAAAGTGTTTACATGAGGGACTTGAAGTCCGGCTTGCAATGGAGCTGCACCCCCAACTCCAACCTGACCTGTTAAGGCTACTTTTGATAATCCTCTCCAGCTGCCTCAAGGCAGGAACATCAAAAGGGCACATCAAAGCTCCCAGTCACAGTGGAGAAGAGCCTGCAAACCGGGTGTCCCTTTTTTCTTCAGGATTCACAACAAATGCAAGTCTTCAGGCCTTCCCCCAAGGAGGAGAGAGTAATTTTAAAAAATTCTAGGCTGCCTGCCCTGAGGGAGGAAAGAGACACCATCATTGCAGGTAGAGGATAAAGCCACTTCTCCCAATCATACATTTCTGAGAGTTGGAGGGCTGTTCTAACAAGAAAAAGAAAACAAACAAACCCACACACAAGAAAAGTTTGATCCATGCTTCACTGGTGTGTGTATTTTAAAATGCAAATAACAAAAGCTGAAAATGATGAAGTGAGCATGTGCTGTCTCCCTGACATGCGAGACAGGCAATTAATGAAACTCTGGGCCACAATATCAGCTGCCTGCTGACTTCTGCAATTGAATTAAAACTATCATAAGAATAATACAAGGACTTGCCCTTGTCCTTCTTGTCTATGTGTTTATTTAATTTTCTGTCCAACTGACTCTCAAATAAATTGGAAACAGCTGCCATTTTTTGATTCAGTAGCTCCATTACCCCCTTGTGACATCATTCTGGGCACGAACACTAACAATAGGTCATTATGTAGCAATTACTTTATTGATTTATGGAAGTTTTTAAGCTCCCTCAGGAATATGCACATTCAAGGGGAAAAAAGACCACTTCTATGCTCCTGTTAAGGAGAAAAACTGAACTACAACGGCTGGAATAATGTTGCTCAGATGGGACGACTGTAGGAACTGTAGGAACAATTCCTGTTTTGTTGATTTTCTGTAAGTAAGAGAGAAATGAGGAAAGACTATAAAGTTTGAAAGTTATAGTACCCATAATTGAATGAAGTAACTAAGCAAACAAATGACTCAGTGCTGCTGTTATGTAATAGGAGGACTTCAGTGATATAATAGAAGTTGCTTAAAACAAATTAAGTGTTCAAACTCCCATGATGAATGAATTTTCTGAACATAACATTTCATGAATACCACTGCATGAAAACATGCTTTCCTTCTCAATTCAAATGTATATCATAAGATTTCACATTTAACTTAAATGCCTGCCCTACACCACTCAGTGGATCATATTTTTAACAGCCTGTCCATTCTTAATCAGGCTGTTTACTTGGACCCCTAATATAAATAAGCAGAAGTTTCCTCTCTTGTAAACAGCTATTTTTACTTCACATTCCTCTAGTTTGGAGAACTCTAATCTAGAGATAAAAAAAAAAAAATTAAAAAAAGGGAAAATGTGCCCTCTGGATAGTAACTTAACAGCAAGATTCTAAGCTGATGAGCTGAGCAACAGCCTGTTACATTTTGAGGAAAATGGTTGTTTCTTGATTGAAATCTGTATCTGCGATTTGTTAGCTCATATTGGAGGTCAAGAGTTTAATATTCTGGCTCTTCTGTCAATGCCCTGATAAAGGAACCATCTTAGACTCAACATCTGGCTCAATTCCCAATGGGAAGAACGGCTATGGAAGAGACATCGCTGTGAGAACACATGGAGCTGTGGCTTGCCCTAGATCAGTTGCCTAAGGGTGAGCAAAGATGTTGAAACTTGAGTGTTTCAAAGGTAATAGGCAGCCTCTGATGAGCTTAAACTACTCCTACTGATATTTTTTTCAGTTCTGACCAGATCCTAAAAGGAATTAGGAAATAAATAATGATTTAGGTAATAGAGAAAAGTAGTAAGTCATCTTGCTCAGGACCTCCATCTTCTTAACTCATAGCTAAGACAATTTCAGGAGTCCTTGATCACGCACAAGTCTTAAACCCTGTATACTTAAGAGAAAAGCCCAAAAAGTGATTTAGAGGAGGAAGTCTCCTTTCTATTCTGATTCTGAAAACATTATTGACAGTCTTCCAGGTAAAGAATACAACACAGGGGAAAGGATGTGTCATAAATGTTGAAACAGAGTCCTGCTCCAGGGAGGACAGCTCTGGAGAAAAGTAGAAGAAAACAAAGGCATACTCCTGATCTTGGGGAGCTGACAATGCAGCTCGGCTCCTAGATGGTAGTTTAAAACAACACAGATGACCTTATGTAATATAAAACAAGACAAAGCAAAACACTGGCCTTCACATTAGGAGATCTCAGTTATAATCACAATTACACTATTAATTAGATTTGAGATCTTGGATAAGTCACAATTTTCCTAGGACTCTATTTACCTCAGTCTGAACTAAAAATGGTGGGTCAGGTAATACCTGGACCCCCTTTAGTCCTCACAAATCCCATAATCCTCATAAATCATATATCACACAATTTCTTGCCTGCGTTCTTATGCTGTGATTTATGAACATACTTCAGCTAATGCATGAAAACAGTACATGAGTCTCTGTTTAAAATTTTTAAAAAATGAGAATATTTTACTTTGCTTATGCACAACACATCTTTCTCACATCTGAATGTCACAATTCTTGCATTCTTCACAAGATAGCCCAAATTCATAACTCCTTATCAGGAAAACATTTGTAATCATGGTAAAAAAGCACATGTTAACATAAAGCCTTTAGTGTTAAAATATCATTTCTAAACTATCAAGTTATGCTTCCTTGATAATTGGTTGTTAAAGTAATACTTACAGATGAAAAATATTAGGAATGTGTAAAATGAAGGGAACATTTCATTTGGGATGATACAAATCACTGATATCTTTTTGAAAGAGGTAAATCTGGAGCCAAGTCTTAAGGTTACAGTCACAGCATCTTGAAAGAGAAAAAGCAGCCATTCCATGGAATTATAAGAGCAATGACAAGAAGAGGGCATAACATGGAGACTAAATTTTATGAAGTGGAATGAATGACTATGTTAGAGATAAATAGGGTATGTATGTGCATAGTATGAAATAGATGGGGGCTGGCATGCCATTAGCATAGATAAAGAGAATCTACTTTGCTTCTTGGGGGGAATGCATGACTAAAGTAATGTCTAAGGAAGACTTTCTTTAGCCATGTGATGAGTACACTGTAGAACAGAGGGAATAGAAACAAATAACACAACCAAGAGATAGCACAGTCAAGGAATGAAGTTATAAAATGCGGGACTAGGGTAATGACTATGGAAATGGAAAAGAAGGCTCAAATCCAAAAAACCCAGAAAGAAAGAATTAATAGAATATGAGAACTAACATGACATGTGAAGCCAAATGAAACTTTTAAAAAGGAAGTAGTAAAAAATTAACTACCAGATGAATGTCCCAGAAAGTTAATTGGACAGTTGATTCATTGGGAGAGGAACACAGAAAAGAAAATGTTTATTTCATTGAGTTCAGGGCACACATGTTCCCCTGGAGGTACAGCTAAATGAAAACATCGAGTTAATAAATAGATGTGGAAGACTAGTGAAAGTTCAGAGTGGGAGCATCACTTTTTCATTCAGCAAAAATTTATCAAATATCAAATATCTCTGATGCACCAGGCATGGTTCTAGATACCAGAAATAAAGAGATAATAGTATAATCCCTGCACTCCAGAAATGGTGTCTAGTATAAGAGAGAAAATTACTTGGCCTCTTGTAATACTTGTATCATCTTGTAATCAGACTGATAGACTAGTTAATCAACATTATTCAACATAAGCCAAAGGAAATGCCCACAGCCCAGATGACTATGTGAGTTTGGGAAAGAAATTTAGGATACCGCCTGGAGCAGGAGATTCCTACATAAAGGAAAGTCAGCAGGGAGAACAATCTAGAGATTACAGTTTAAGCATAACTAGGACTGGTAGTGGGATAAAATAAAAAATAGTAGAAAGAAAACAAGTGAGTTTACCTTCATCTTTACCTTTCTATTCAGAATTGTATGAGATTCTATTCTGTGCATGTAAAAGAATGAAGACATAAAGATGGGGGGGTGCAGGGGCAGAAACTATCATTAATCACAGGTGATTCCACATGTAGACCACACCAAAAGATTCTATACATAAAATTTTAAAATCAATAAGTCAATTTAGCAAGGTTACTATATATTAAAGGTCAATGCTCAGAAATAATGTATGTCTTTATACATCTAGGAAAACTTGGAAAATAAAAACAATAAAAATTTTAAAATAGTATTATTTAATATCACAACAAAATGCACCAAATATCTGAAAATAAATATAATAAAAGACATCCTAGACATTTGTACCAAAAGCTATAAAACAATGCTGAGATAAAGATGTATAAAAGGGAAAATAAACCATGTTCATAGATTGGAGGAATCAATGTTTTTAATATGATAGTTCTTACCAAATTATCTGTGTATTTAATGTGATTACAATCATCCCAGAGAGTTTTTGCAGAAACTGCTAAACTGATTCTCTAATTATATGGAAATGCAAAGGAACTGGAAAATCACAGCAATCTTGAAGAAGAAAAACAAATTTTTCCCCACCAGATCTCAAGACTTTTATCTAAAGTAATTAGGACAATGTACAAAACTAGAAAAATAGAACAGAACAGAAGGTATGGGAACACACCCATACACATACAATCAACTGCTATATGGCAAAGGTACCACTGCAATTCAGTTTGGGGAAAGGATGGTCTTTTCAATAAGCAATATTACATTAATTGAACATCTATATTTAAGAGAATGAATCTTGACCTGTCTTTCATACCAGACACAAAAATTAATTCAAGATATATCATCAATCTAAATTTCAAAGAAGATAACAAAAAGTTCTAAAAAATAAGAGATTATCCTTATGACATTATTTTTAAGATTTCTTAAATGAAGCATTATAGCACAAGCCTTTGAATGAAAAGATTGAAAAGTTTGATATTCTAAAATTAAGTTCTCAAAGTAAGAACTTCTATATACAAAGGGCTCATACCCAAAACATATAAAGAACTTCTACAAATAAAAAAAAAAATTAATGGAGAAAGGCTTGAAGGCTTGAATAGAAATTTCAAAAGAGAATACCAAATTGGCCTGTGTGCTATGCACTGTGCTCATCATTGTTATTCCTGAGGAAAATGCAAATTAAACCAAAATTAGATGCAACTACATGCCCTCTTGGGTTACTAAAATTAAGGAAGACTGACAATATCAAGCATTGCTGAATAAGTGGAACTCTCATACATTGTTGGTAAGAGACTAATTGATATAGTCACTTAAAAAACTTTTTGGCAGGGTCTACTAAAGCTAAACATTTTCATATTCTATGACCCAGAAATTTCACTCCTAAGTATATATCCCCAACTGAAATTATTGCTATTTCACCAAAAGACAAGAATGTTCATAACAGCATTATTCATAAGAGGAAAGAACTGAAAACCATCAAAAGGTCCATCAATAACAGAATGGAAATGCCCATCATCTATAGAATGGATGAACAGATGGTGGTATGCTCATACAGTGGAATGCTATAAAGCAAGGGAATAGAATAAACTGCTGGAACACACAACAAAATCAATGAATTTCAAGACATAATTTTGGGCAAAAGAAATCAGATAAACTAAAACCATTCCATAGTTCCATTTATATAAAGTTCAAAACAAGTAAAACTAGTCTTTTGACAAATAGCGGTAGGATAATTGAAAACAACAACTGGACCCACACCTCGTTCCATTTTAAAATTAACCCAAAATAAACTATACACCTAAATGTAAAGCTGGAAACTATAAAACTTAGAGAAGAAAATAAATTAGAAACTTTGTTATCTTCAATTAGGCAAATATTTCTTAGCATCCATAAAATGTTCTGCTTTTCAACAGTGTTGAAAATAAAAGACAAGCCACAGACTAGAAGAAAATATTTATAGATCGTATATCCAATGAAGTACTTGTATCCAGAATACATAAAGAACTCTCAAAGACCGTAAGAAAACAAACAACTCCATTAAAACACATACACACACACACACACACACACACACACACACACACGAGCAAAGGAATTAAAGAGACATTTGACTAAAGAAAATATATGGATGACAAATAAGCACATGAAAAGATGCTCAATATTATTGTTTATAAGGAAAAGCAACATAAATAAAACCAGAATGACATACTACTTCACATCTATTAGAATGGCTAAAATTAAAAAGACTGACCACGCTAAATGTCGCTAAGATTACGGAGAAACCAGAATTTTCAATAACTGCTAGTAGAAAGGGAATGGTACCACCACTTTGGAAAAGTTGGGCAGTTTTTTTTAAGTTAAATATAAACATATTACATGATCAAGCCATTCTGCTTGATATTTACTCAAAATAAATAAAAAGCCTATATTATGTTTATTACAACTTTATTTGTAAAACCCAAAAACTGGAAACAAAAATGGATTTTAAAAAAATGTGTGGCATATCCATACCCTGGAAGTCTACTCAGCAATAGAACAAAAACAAAGTATTGAAACATGATCTATCAAGTACACATCACAGAATAATTACGTTCAATGAGAAAGGCAAACAAATTAAAGGCTGTATGATTCCATTTATGTAAAATACAGGAAAGCGCAAGGGCGCCTCGGTGATTGAGTGGGTTGAGCGTCTGACTCTTGGTTTCAGCTGGGGTCATGGTCTCAGGTCCTGGAATGGAGCCCCACATGTGGCTCTGCATTCAGTGGGGAATTTGCTTGAGATTCTCTCCCTTTGACCCTTCCCCCACTTGTGCACTGGCTCTCTCCCACTCTCTCGCTCTCACTCTCTCTCTAATAAGTAAATAAATCTTTAAAAAAAAATACAGGAGACTGCAATCAATAGTTGCTCTGGGATTGGAGAGTAAGGAAGCATGAAAGAGAGAGATTACGAAGAGGCCAGAGGAAACTTTCATGACCGATGGATATGTATATCATCTTGATCGTTGTTTTTACAGATGTATATCTGTCAAAACATCAAACTATGTGCTTTGAAATATTTAATTCATTGCCTACCAATGATACCTTTAAAAACTATAGATTTTTTCAAATTGGCAAAATTAATATCTGGGGTAGTAGTTCCTCAGAAGGGACATCAGGGAGCATATGATAGTACTATACTATACTATATGTATGTGCTACAGTATGTACTATAGTTTCTATAGCTTGATATAGGTATATATGCCCAAAAAAAAGCAAAAAAAAATAAGCTATATATTCCATATTTGTGTATTTCACTATATTTAAATTACAATTTCCATAAAAATAAGTTTTCCTCAAAAATACTTAAGGGACTTAACGTAGTGAGTATAGAGTAGAATCTAGAACTATGTCTTGCATAAGACATCCATAAATAAAAAACAGAAGACCAAAAAAGAGAAGAAATGACAAAGCAGTATAAACAAAAATACTGAAAACATGGGAGAAATACAAAGGTAAAGGTAAATAAGTTTTGCTCCAGCAATTTAAAGGAATCCAACATGACCATATGAAAAAGCTGGCACTGTGATCTATACTCTATTAACAAAATTACTGCAGAATACATTTTGTTCACCTTTTCTCTGTTGTCATGCTTTCTTATTTTATAATCCCCTTCTTTTGTTCTATCTAATCCAGTTGGATCAAACACTACCCTTAAAATTTCCTCTCTTCGCTTTGTTCCATGACATAGAGTCTCTCTCTCCTGATCATGACTCTGGTCTTTGTCTTCTGTGTTTATTCAGTGAAACATAGTTGAGGGGTTTCCTCTTCCACGTGGCTTGCCATACTCCTAGAAGATGTGCCCCCAATTGATAGATGTGATCTCTTCCCTGCCACTATCTGATCACTGTAGGAAATAGCAGGAGTGAGGGGAATAGGTAAGAGAGAGCAGGGATAGGACTGCAGACAGAGAATAAGAAATAGCTGAAGGGCGGGAATAAAGGGGTAGAAGCATTTGAATAGGCCCAGTGCTAGCAGGGGTAGCTAGATTTGCTTCAGGCGATCAGAGTAATCTAGGGGAAATCAGCAACACAAAAGGATAGATTGTATGAGATTACCGTGAAAGGGGATGGTGAGTAGGTGGAAACATTAGACATAATCATGTAAGAAAGCAGTGAATTTTGGAAATATTTATAGAGAAATCAGAATTCAGGCAGGATTTTTACTTTAACTTGTGAATGTCATAAACAGGAGAAAGAGAATATTTGAGAAGGAGTTCGTATAACTTTTCCTCTAAATTCACAGGAAAGAAGTGAGCAAAAGAAAGGAGTTTATACCTCACTTTAAACCCACTCAATTTAACTTCTAGCATAAAATGAAGAGAAATAACTTTTGTGTCTTCCTGCTTTGTGTTTACTATACAGGTCTGGGGGGCTGGGGTGTGCATACGGTGGGGGGGGGGTGTCTGAATGGGCATGGTTGCCATGGAATTTGACAGAGAGAAAGGAAGTGTCATGGTCTGGACATAGCCACTTTGAAAGTTAAAGATCTCACAACTGCTAGAGAGCAAGCCGATGTTCCTGAAAATCAGGAGTATAAAACAGATGACAGGGGTTTTGTGGTTTAAGGAAGTTGATCTATCAGTTGAGACAAAATAAACCAAGAGCTCAAAGGACATAGTATTGGAATTTTCAGATGATCACTGAGGGAAGAATCTTCAAAATGAGCAGCATTGTAACTCCTGGAAACATAAACTCTGACGTCTTTTAAACTTTGTGTGGAGTGGGTTATGCTGAGCCCACAGGTGTATGGAATACACCGGCTGCCAAAGGGAGAGTGAAGTCCCGTGGAAAGTTGCTACATGATTTCATATGTTTCATTGTTGGTCACCTTCCAATCTAAATTATCAGCTCGCCAAAGATGGATAAAATTACATAATATGATTAAAAGCTTTAAAACTCTAAGGTTAAAGAGTCATCACACATTTTAATTAAAGCAGATGTGAAGTGACCCTTTCCAAAGGCAAAAGATCCACGTATAAACATCATTCTGCTATCTGACCAAAACAAACTAAGACTATAATCCAATGTATACATACACATATTTGTACCTATGTGTGCATGTATACGGAGCATGCTGGTGGGTTAAATAATTTCTATACCATAAATGAAGGTAAAGAAAACACTTAAGGGGAGGGAAAAAGAGAGGGAAAGGGCTATATATATTGTAGATGAAGTAACTGGTATTCAATGATATTTTCCCCTACACCAATGAACCTAAACTCCTTGTATTGATTTCTTAATGTAATCCTTCCTCTTAAATCTGGACTGGACCCATGACTCATTCTGACCAAAACACAGCAGAAGTCAGCTTCCACTGCTATCATGACAAGTAACTTTGGCTGGGGCTTCCCAAAGCTCTCACTTTTGAGACCCTTTTTTCTTAGACCCAGCCATCAAGCCATATGCATAGTGTCCCAGTCGATTGTCCCCAGTGATCCCAGATGGCAGCCAGCATCCACTGCCAGCTGCTGGAATGTGCTCAGAAATTCCAATCCAGTCCTACTCCTAAAAAACATCAATGTCCAACAACACATGCAGCAGAAGAACAGCCAGCAGAACCCAGTCAACCCACAGAACTATAAGAGACAAGTCAGTTGTTGTCTATTACATTGTTTTTAAAAAGTTTATTCTTCAAGAATCAATAGCCAAAATGATTTATCAATTACTTAATGTGACAGCACACCAGTTAGATATTATCATGTAGCAAATCACCCAAAAAGAGTGATTTAAAACAGGAAATCATCCAACTTTTTCTTAAAGGGCCAGATAGTAAATATTTTCGCCTTTGTGGACCATACAGTCTCTGTCCCAACTACTTAATTCTGCCACTGTCTTGTGAAAGAAGCCAAAGACAATACACAAAGAAATGGGCATGGCTGTATTCCAATAAAACTTTACAAAAACTGGCAGGTGGCCCACAGCCATAGTTTGTCAACCTCTCTTTTCAAAAAATACGCATGTATTATTACTCACAGTTCTATAGGTCAGGGAGCTGGTTCTGCTGAACTGAGCCAGGTTTAGCTGATCTCAGCTTGGTTTGCTCATGCACCTGTCATCAGCTGGCAGGTTAGTAGGGGTCTGGCTGGTCTATGATGGCCTCATGTACAGCTGGTGTTCTGCTGGCTGCCAGCTGGAGTGACAGAGGTGACTGGGACACATGTCTCTTATCATCCATCAGGCTAGCCTAGGCTTGTTCATATAGAGGTGGCAGAGTTCCAAGAAAATAAACAAAAACACACAGGCCTTTTGAGGCCTAGACTCAGCATTGGCACATTTTTACTTCTGTTCTATTCCATTGGCCAACGTAAGTCACAGGATTGATATACACTCAAAGGATGGGAGAATACACTCAATCCCTTGATGGAGGAGCTGCAAAGTCGCAATGCAAATGGCATGCGCAATGCAAATGTGGAGCGCTGTGCTATTTTTGCAAATCATGAGACTACTAATACGTAAATCTAAGAGCTAAGATTTTAAATGGGAGTTGTTCCATTTTCTTTATTTTATAAATTAAGAAAATGAAATCCACAGAAAGGGATTGGCTCCACCAAGTCATTCTTCTTAGGTAGCACAGCCCTGGAGCCAGAAGAACAACTTACTAATTGTGTGTCTAACTAGGTTGTGGTTTTTTGACCCCTTGGAGTGTCCACATAGGGCCTTCAGGGGTTTCTAACACAACTGTGAAAAATTTCTCTTCTACACACAATCCTAGTCAGGTGGCCTCTACCTCAAAGTTCCCAATTCCAGTAAAGGCACACCTAGGGTGGGAAATATTTACTGACCACCGAGATCTCTTCAACTCCCCCTTATATCCAGACAGCCCTTCTTTATTATACTCTTAGAATCTTAATTCCTAATTTAGCATATCTTCAGCCTAAAATGTCTCCAAACATCTGCATCACTTGGTCACATTCCATGAATATGGAGTGGCCTGGTGATAATAAGTCCAGTGAGAATGACTCTTACTCAAACAGTTAAGCCAAAGACTTGCTGTAAACACACTTAGAATGAGGTGGCTACAGGCTACAAATTAGTCACCAGCTGCCACAGTTATAGGCAACATCCCGACTAGTCAGTTCATAATAACCCACAGGGACTTAGAATGTTCAAGCTAAAACCTTCCCTTCCATTCTCAATTGCTGTGCTGTTGGAAAAACAGTAGAATTATCTTTCCCACCCTGATTTAATGGCTTCTGGTAAGGATATAGCCTATATTATGTTCAATCTCCTACTCAAAGTTTAAAAGCTTATGAAAAATAAAATTTTCTGTCTTTGCTTTACCCTGTGGACAGGACTGACTTAAGCCAGAGCATATGCTAGAAGAAGCTGAGTCTCAGACTCCAGAAACATTACAATTTGTCCTGGAAGCTGGACTATCCCCAACTTGGCTCCGTTTCATTAAGCTAGTAAGTTGTTCTGATGTTTTGTTTATGTTTTCATGACTCAAAAAAATTTCTAAAATTTCTTTGTAGCCGACTTTCTAGTATTTCTAAGCAGCATTCTCGTATTTTTATCTCTACATCAAGCACCTTCTATGTAATTCAACACTTATTAAGAGTCAACCCTAAATCCAATGTTAGGCCACAAACAATCTCCTAAACACAATCTGAAACTATTTCTCATGCCATAATAATAAACTGAGCTATGCAGCGCCAACATAAGTGATTTTCTGAGCTTTAGCTGCACTGACTCATCATCATTATGCTCACTTGTTTTTATGGCTTCAATGTTTATAGTGTGGCATCACCAATATTCACCTTCGTTTCCCTGTACCCACATACAGACTGCCAAAGCCTATAGGTTCTACCTTCCTCATATCTCGGCAGTTGGTTTTTTCTTATTCTCTTTGCCCCCACTTGCATGAAGTTCTTATGTAGGCAATCTTTGTGCTCGTGTTCATGCTATTCCTTGTAATAAAATGTCTTTTCTCACCATCTCTGCCTACTAAAGCTTCACTTGCACTATAATAATACTTGTTTTCCCTGACCAAATCTGACCACTCCACTTATGAAACCTCTATCTTTTTCTACCTCTATTGTGGCATAATAAAATGAAACAAAATGAATGAATGAATGAATGAATGAATGATGTATAATAATGAAAGAAATAATGAGTGAAAATTATCATCCATATTATAGGTCCATTATTTATGTGTTTGTTGTATAGGTCCCCGTTTCCCCAGGAAGCTAATTTCCCTCTAACTTAAGGTGCCTTTAGCATATCTAACATAGAACTTAACTTTCTAAGGCAAATCCACAAAAGGCCTCACTGTAATGCATAATCCTTTCTGTTGATATAGCAGCAGTTGTACCAAATCTGGCAAGAAGAGTCTCATGGGGAAGTAGAACCCACATTTCCACAATCATGTAGGAAGTGTAAAGGCAAAATTGTTAATAGCCTCCCCAGGGTTTTAGCTCTTGCTATGATGCCTCCATGATTTCATCATGGTTTAAGAGTAATGAAATATCTCAATGCAAGTTTCAAAGCATAAAATAAAAATCAGTGTGCTTTGGTCATTTTTTCCAAAGCCTGGGTTTGTTATTAAGGTCTACAAGTTTCTTTCATATGTAACCTGATTACATAACAGAATCAAAACTGATTTCCAACCTAGGTAGTATTACCATGCATCCTGTTATAATGTTTTAAGAACAACTTCTTGCACAGAAATATCAAATATGTTGTTTTATATCTCTTTTCTTTAGTGTAAGATTGGCTTCTTTCTTTAGGAGCAACTCACTTTTTTAGTGAAGATATTTTCTTTTTTCAGCCAAATAACTACACATTTCTTTGAGATTTTTGAAAACTTCATGTGTGCGAAGATGAGAGAAGAGAGAAATTCAGGTCTCATGGTATTCTCAAAACAGATATATTATAATTAGGGTAATTAACTCCTAGACCTAGAGCAGCTGTATCTGAACAAAATCTGCATACATACCTCTGGGTATATATTTGTGGGTTTCATCAATACTTGCTTCTTTTTTTAACTTATTTTAGAATTGTGATTGAAATCAAGTTTACAGGTCTGATCCCATATGAATTAATTAATTTTGTTCCATTCCTCAGTAGCTTCCATTTATTGAGTGCCTACTCTAAGCCAGTCATCATGACATGCTCTCTGCATTTATCTCAAAAACTACCAAATCTGATCCCCTACCTATGCTTCTTCTTCCAGTGAAAAACACCATCGTCCGTCCAGCTGGCAAGCAAGAAACATACTTGTTGCCTCCTCTCTTACAAACCTTATTTCCAATTCTCACCAAGTTCTAGGATTTTTACCTTCTAAGTACATCTAGGGTCAATCTACATCTCTCTAGCTCCACTGCCAGTCTCCTATTTCAAACTGAAATAAGCTACAACCCAACTACTGAAAGAGCTAACTAGTTTTCTTACATTTACGCGGGGCTTTTCTTGCCCACACTCTCCCCTAGTGTCTATCCAAGTCTTTGCCTTTTCTTAAAGTAGTTTGTCTTTTATTATTGAGCTTTAGGAGTTCTTCGTATGTTCTGGATATAAGTGATCTTTTCAAAATGTACGGCCTGTTCTGGCAAATAACAGGAAATCAATGTTCCTTTTTGAATAGATGAATGAATAAACCCTTTAGAGCATAAAGGCTTAAGAAACAGATTCTCAGAGAAGTTAGGGTTGTTGCACAAGTTTACCTAATAAATTGCAGAATCAGGATTGGAAACGAGGTCTATCTGATTTCAAACACAGATCTTTCCACTGTGCTGTATTGATTCCCAATTCACTATCTCTCTCTCTCTCTCTCTCTCTCTCTCACACACACACACACACACACAAATACCCTTAAATTTGTTGAACCATCTTATAAATGTGGTCTTTGTTAGTTGCTGGATAAGGAAATGGGGGAGTGTCAAGAGAATATAAATGAATATAGATACAGGTGCTATCAGTAATAGAAAAGTTATACAAAGTTTATGCTCCATTGTGACTGGGTCAGTGGCCTGTAGGTCTACTATCTATCTATCTATCTATCTATCTATCTATCTATCTTCCATCCTTCCATGCACCCATCCATCCATGCATCCATCCTTCCATAATCTGTCTAAAAAGATAGTTTCTCTATTTATAAAGCGTGTGGTCTAAGGCATACCTTTTCTATCCCGATAAAGGACGCTAATAATAATAAGTGTATATCAGGAAGAGTTATTTTCTACAGTTCGTTTTTTAGTAAAATTAGCCTTCAGAAAAATGCAAAAATTGTAAGTGTTCAATAAGATGAGACTGACAAATAAATGCAAGTGTATAATCCACACTACTGTCAAGATAAAGAATGTTTTCATCACCTAGAAAATTCCTTCATGCCCCTACACAATCTCATCCACTCCAAGAACAACCATTTTTTCTTTTTTGTTGTTGTTTGTTTGTTTTAATCATAGATTAGTTTTGCCTTTTCTAGAATCTTGTATGAATGAAGTCACAATATATACTCTTTTGTGTCTGGTTTCTTTCTCTCAGCCTAATGTCTTTGAGATATGTCATATAGCTATATTTATCAGTCATTTATTCATTTTTATAGGTGAGTATTATTCCATTACATGAATATACCACTATATTTTTATCCATTCTCCTTTTGCTTTATTTCTGATTTGGAAATATTAGGAATAAAGTCATTGTGAGTCATTTTGAACAAGTATTTCTATGGATATATGCTTTCCATTTCTTTTGGCTTAATGTCCAGAAGTGGAATGCTAGGTTATATGGTAGGCGTATGTTTAACTTTATAGGAAATTGACAAAATTTCTTCCAAAGTAGTTGTACTATTTTTCATGCCTACCAGCATTGTATGAGAATTCTAGTTGCCACATATTCTAGTTGACATTTGGTGATATCTCATCACCAAATGTAGTTTAAATTTTAACCATTCTAGGGGTTAATAATGGTATCTCATTGAGTTTTTAGTTTGCATTTCCTTGATGATTAAAGAGGCTGAATACTTTCTCATTTTTTTATTGGCTATTTGTCTGTATTTCTTGTGAAGTATCTGAACATGTTTTTCACTAATATTAAATAGGATAGTTTATTAAATAGGATAGTCTTTTAATTAGTGAACTATAGGATTTCTTTATATGTTCTGGATACAGGTCTTCAGCAGATGCATGTTTTATGAATATTTTGTGGCTTGCCTAATCTCGTTTTTTAATGGAGACTTTTGGTGAGCAGACTTTAAGTCAAATTTTCAGTTTTTTTCTTTATAATGATGGCTTTATGTGTTTTGTCTAAGAAATCTTTGTCATTTGGGTCTCAAAAAATAGTCCTTTGGAGGAGAGATAAATAGGCAGAGTACAGAGGATTTTTAGGGCAGTGGAAATTGTATGATACCATAATAGGAGATACATCATTATACGTTTGTCAAACCCATAAAATTTACAACACCAAGCATGAACCATAATGCAAATTATGGACTTTGGGTGATTATGATTTATCAATATAGGTTCATCAATTGTAACAAATAAACCATTCTGATAGGCAATGTTGATAATAGGGGAAGCTGTGCATGTGTGGGGGCAGGGAATACATAGGAAATTTCTGTACCCTCCCCTAGATTTTGCTGCAAACCTAAAACTACTCCCCCCCCCAAAATAAACTATTTTTTAAAATAGCAGTGCCTAAGGGGCACCTGGGTGGCTCAGTTGGTTAAGCTTCTACCTTTAGGTCAGGTCATGATGCCAGGGTCCTGGGTGCTGGGACCGCATCCGACTCCCTGCTCAGCCAGGAGTCTGCTTCTCCCTCTTCCTCTGGCTCTCCTTTTCCCTCTGCCTCTCCCCCAGCTTGTGCCCTTGCTCACTCTCTTTCAAATAAATAAATAAAATCTTTAAAAAAAAATGAATTGGGTCTCTTTCTGTACTCGTTATCCTCCTACAAGTTCCACACTATTTGATTAAAATAGCTTTATAGTAATTCTTTAAGTGAGGTAATATAAGTATTCTAAATATATTGGTTTTTTATTGTTTTGACTTTTCTGTAACATTTAAATTTCTATATGAATTTTAGAATATTGTCAATTTTTATTTAAAAAGTTTGCTGTTATTATATTGATTCTGTCGATTAATTTGGGGAGAATAGATAATATTAAGTGTTCCAATTAGTGAACATGGAATAACTCTCCATTTATTTAGGTTTTCTTTATATTAGGAATTTTGGTAAATTTTACTACAGAAATCTTGTACTTTTTAAAACTTATTCCTAAATATTAATGTTTTCATCAAATATCGTAAATAGAAAAGAATTTTAAGTTCATATTCTTATTTTTGGTGTTAGCATTTAGGAAATACAGTGAATTTTTAATATTGACCTTGTGTTTTACAGTTGGGAAATTTACTTGATATTTTTAATAACTGCTTTGTAAATTCTTTAGAATTTTCTATATAGATAATTATGTCTTCTATAAAAAGGATAATTTTACTTCTTTTTTCCCAATATTTATGATATTATTTCTTTCTCTTCCCTTATAGGACCAGCTTTGACTTCCACTGCTGAACAGAAATGATTGAAGCAGAAATCATTGCATTGTCACTTATCTTAGGGGAAAAGCATCCAGTCTTTCATGATTAAATATGTTAGCTATAGATTTTACATAGATGCCCTTTTTTACATTGAGGAAGTTCTATTTCTCGTTTGCTGGGTATTTTATTATGAACAGATATTTAGTATTGTCAAATATTTTTTACAATAAAAACTATAGTGACTGTACAATTTGTCATTTATTCAGTTAATATGGTGAACCATATTCCATTGCTATGTTAATGTCCAATGTTAAACTTTGCGTTGCTGGAATAAACCTCACTTGGTCTTGATGTAATGTAGTCTTTATGTTTTGATTCTAAGTGCTGTCTTTTAACAAGGAATTTTGTAGTTATGTTCATGAATACTATTGGTCTGTAATTTTTCTTTCTGTTGATATCAGGTTCTGTTATAAAGATTATGCTGAACTCACCAAATAAAAACATTGGTATTATTTCTTCCTTAAATGCTTGATAGAACTCATCTGTCAATCTATCTGTCCATTTTACCTACCTAGTCCAGTTGGTTGGCATAAACTGCTAATAATATTCCCATATTTTCTTGCAAGACTTTTAAAATCTGTAGTGAATCCCCTCTTTCATTACTGATCTTGGTAATTGGTGATAATTTTTTTCTCTTTTTCTGGATCATCTTCCTAGATGATCAGTCTTTTTCAGAAACCAAATTTGGCTCTTCCATTAATTTCTCGTTATTTTATTTTGCTCAGTTATGTTTTGTTTGTTTGTACTTTCGAGGGTAGAAACCAAAGTCACTGCTTTTAAAACTCATTTTCTGGCTCTGTGCCGCTGCCCGCAGAAGCGGCCTGGCCTCGCGGAAGGTGTGAGCTGGTGCCAGGACCTCACTGGTGGCAGCGGAGGCGCAGGGGGGGCAGAGCTGGGGGGCAGATCTGGCCAGAAGCCACCCTGGTGGGGAGTTCCATACGTTCCACACCTTGGTGATGGCAGAGGCGAGTTTTCCTAGGGAAGGATATCAGGAAAGCTATGAAGAATGCCACAGACTGGGTATAACTGAAGGAGGACAATATGGGACCTTACACCGAGCTAAAATTGGGTCTGAGATTGGGTGCTGTCAAGGGCGTGCTTTCTCTTGGACAGCTCTCCTGAGCAGTTGCACCACGGAGAAAAACAACTTTGTTCATCACTAAATGTTCAGCCAGACTTTCTAATTAGTGTGGAAAGTCCTGGGCTTTCGGTTTGAGGATGCTAGGTGAACGAAGACGGAACATGGAGGAAGAGCTATGGGGAAGCCGAGACCCACGGGGACTGCCTGGTCCGGGGCCACCCGCGGCAGAGCTAGCACCTGAGTCCTGCCCATGGCTGTCAGCTCCGTCCGGTGCGGCCTGCCCTGCTGTGCGCCCTGGCGGCCAGGGAGCTGGGTCGCTGCTCTCAGGCCCGGAGTGTACACGTCCCCGCTGTGCGCACACGTCCCCACTGTGCTCTGTGGAACTATGGGGAATGAATCCACTGTGGCCAGTCGACGTGGGCATCTGGCTGAGCGGGGGTTCAAAGGGAAGCTGGGCATGCTCTTCCCACTGTCTCCAGAGGGCAGTGCGGCTAAGCAGCATGAAAAATGATTAAGGGGGATAATATGCTAAAGACTCAGTGTCAGGCCACTGTTCTGTATGCAGAAAGTTCTGCAGCCTTACGTTGAAGACAGTGCGCTTCTCCCTTAATACACATTCTTTTTTGTCTATGCCGGTACTTAAAAGGCATCACGCTACACACGCTAAGGTACGAATTGGTGGAGCAGGTGGTTGGGTGAGTGGTTCTTGGGGGTTCCTCTGTCCTTACGTAGGGCGCCTCACGTGGCGCCCTTAAGGTTGCTGGTAGATCCCGCCTGCTCCTGTTGGAGGCAGTGCATCTGAAAGTAATGCATGAGGTTAATAAAGGGGTAACCATGACCCTGTTTCAGTTCCTAAAATCTTTCCAAAATGTCTTATTGATTGCTGCTGTGCTATGCAAGCTGGTGATTCTGAGAGCCTGCCAGGAGACTCGAGGCTGGGGTCCCCCGCTTGGTATTTTCTTCCCTCTCATTCAGTTGCCGTCACTGTGTGCTGAGGGAGTGAGAAATGGCTCAGTCGGTGAAGGACAAGACTTGGGCTCCATCCTGCCACACTGTTGCAGGCATGTATGTCTCTATGCACGTCCCTCATCTGGGCCCCACCTGAGTTCCAGGGCCGCTCGCATGTTTGCGCACTGCTGCAGACAGTGCCCGCCTCACCGCTGATCCTAAGGCCACAAATATCGCCGGATCCCTTATGATTTCGTCTTCAACCTAAGCGCTATTTACAGTGTGCTCTTCAATTTCCACGTATTTGGGACTTTTCTTAATACCTCAATATTATCGATGTCTAATTTAACTCCATTTTTGGTTTATGGCCTAGTATATCATCTATTCTGCTGAATGGTTTTGGGGTGGGGGTTCTTTGTGTTTTTCCAGGGTTATGGGGTGGGTTTTTTAACTTGGTTCTTCTGTTTCGTTTTGTTTTGTTTTTGCACTAGAAAGGAATGTGATTCTATTGTTGTTGGGTTTGGTATATACCAATGTCAATTAGGTTAGAGACAGGGTTGTTCAGATTTTCTTTATCCTTACTATATTCTGTCTACTTGTACTATCAATTATTGAGAATAGGATGTTTAAATTTTCAACTTATATTTGTGAATTTGTCTATTTCTCTTTAGTTCTATAAGTTTGTGTTTCACATTGTTACTAGGAACATACACATTTATGTTGAATGATGAATTGAAATTATCTTTTAATCATTATCAAAGGTCTGCCAAGTCACTAAGGTTCTATTAATTTTTTCAGTATCTTTCCCTGTTCTTCATTTTAGATAATTTATAGCACTCTACTTTGAAATTAGCTCACTTTCTGTCATTTTGCATGTGTTATTAGGATCATCCACTGATATTTTGTTAATTACAAATATCCCATTTTCAAATGTACGTTTTTCTTTTGGCTACTTTTCATAGCTCCCAATTTTCTGCTGAGATTTATTTGCTGTTCATTCATTGTAAGCATACATTCCCTTTAGTCTTTAAGCATATGTATAATAGCTATTTTAAAGTCCTTGCCTGCTAATTCAAACATGGAGGTCACCTTGGGATTTATTCCTAATGACTGATTTTTCTTTTGGCTACGAACCACTATTTCATGTTTCTTTGCTTGTCTAGTAATTGTTTCATCATTGTGGATGATGTGCACCAGGGAGTCTAGATTGCATGAACTTCCTTTAAGAGATGTTGAATTTCTGCTAGTAAGCAATTAAGTTACTGGTAGGTATATTTGAGCTTATCAGGCTTGGTTTTATTTTTGTTAAGGTGGTTCTATTCCAATTTTAAACTTAATCCTGGTGCATGCTCCTTACTTCACAGTATGGAGTCTCAACTAAATACTGAAGTCTTTTTGTGAGGTCTCTCTACTCTGATAGGACTGAAACTCTATCTCCTATCATTGCATCAAGAAATCTCTGCTAGGCCTCTTGGTAGCTTGTCTTGAGTCTATGCATCTCAATGATTTTTCAAGGACCTGAAATAAAATCCCACACAGACTTTTAGGCATTTCCCCCTGTGAAGCTTTTTCTTCTTAGGTACCTTCCCCAACAAATCCAGGAAGTGTCCCAGCCTAGAACTCCTGCTCTTAAGCAAAGTGAGACAATTATTCTACTTAAGTTCCATTCTACTTGAGCTCCATGGTTATAGGAAAGTCCCTCTAGAAAAAAGTAGGAGTATGCATGAGCTCACCTGGCATGCTTTCCTTATCTTAAGAATCACAATCTTGAACTACCTGTTCTTCAAGTTCTAAAAATATTTGCCATATTTATTTTGCCTATTTTTATAAGGTTTTTTTGGGGGAAGGGGGGCAAATTCAGAACCAGCTACTCTGTCGAGACTAGAAGTAGAAGATGTCAAAGCATAATCCTTTAAAATACCCGTGATTAACTTTTTATTTTTACAACTCTATTAACTGTACATTTCTTAATTGATGCTTTAGCAATGTAAACTGATAACTGAAATTACAGATGGTATACAGAGGCATCTTGTTGTTGACTTAATAAAAGTACATTTCAGTCCACCACAAATGCAAAACTCAAAAATAAGAGAAAAAATACATATATATTTTATGCTATGTATGTTTCCTGAACCTAGAGATTCATGGCAGGAAGGGAGGATTGGAGCAGTTGAGCCAGGCAGCAACTCTGTTCTCTTATGTATTAAAACCAAGACTGAATTCTGGGACATAGCTCACTATATTTATGTACAGATATAAGAACACTGTTCTGGCACACATGAGCTTAATCAGAGGAATAATAAACAACTCTCCAATAAAGGAAAATGTACTCTTTTTGTGTAGTTTAATAGTTTATAGGCTGAGACTTGTGAGAGAGTCAGACAACTTTACATGAAGTTCTCTCCAACTGAAATTTCAAATTGTTTTCTCCATGAAAAGAGAAAGGACAAAGTATTATATAACAAAACATTTTCCCAGAAGTATACTGAAAGCTAGACACTCATGATATTTGACTGTAAGTATATATTAGGGGTCCAAATATATGAAAAAGATAAAACAAAGGGAAATAAAAGAAACACAGAATGCCAACATTTTTTCAAGTCAAAAATGTATCCTAAGAAAAAGATAAGTAATGATTACAAAGAAAAGTTTCTGAGTTTCAACAGTAATATAGAGATAATTATTTGAACATGGGAATGAAAAGGGGGAGGAGGAAAAAAGAAGAAGAAGAAGAAAGAGAAAGAAGAAAAAAGAGAAAGAAGGGAGGGAGAAAGAAAAGAAAGGAAGGAGAAGGGCTGCACTATCTTTAGTTTCTATCTAATAACTACTGTTGTAAACTCTTTCCATGGAGTCCCATACTTAATCCTTACTACGACCCTACAAACTAGGCTTTGACAAAGAGGCTAGCTGACCCCCAGAGAACCCTTCTTCCCTTCCTTGGTGGAGAGTCACTGCTGGAAAGCAGCTGTCCAGCCAGGATGACATTTCCCTGCCCCTTTCTATCTAGGAGGAGGGTGTGTGACTAGTCCTCACCAGTGAGACGAGAGTGGGAGTGATGGGTGTCATTTATAGAATGAAGTTGTTATGTGTCAGTTCTATCTTCTTTAGTCTCTTTCCCTCTCCTCTGAAAACTGGAAACTACAGGTAAATATGGTGAATCCACAATATGGAAGCAACCTGGGTCTTCAAACCACTCTTAAATATCGACCCAACCAGGAACACTCACTCCAGAGAAGCTATAAACATTATATGTTGTTAAACCATTGAGAATTTGGGGTTTAGTTATAGCCATTAGCATTATCTTAACAATTATGGTAACAAGGTAACAAATTAAATATGTGCTCTCTGTTGTATAAACAAGGAAACTGAGGCACATATAGACAATATCACCATCAGCAGAATAAAGGTAATTTTATTTAATTACTGCATTAATTTTAATTTTCACAAGGATACAGTTTTAATTGAGAGAAATAATGAAATCTACCCAGTGACCCGACTTTGGAATAAATACAGAAGGTAGTAAAGTATATTGCCTTTTATCTAAGTTATTGATAAGCACATCGTTTCACTGGAACTATGACAAAAATTATTGATCTGATTATTAGATCATCAATGGTGGCTACTATTTTAGAATTAACATTGAAAGTTTCTTTCATCATTTGTGAGATCAGATGTTTAAACTGGAATGACTAAGGCTGAGACAGAAAGGGGTCTATCTGACAAGCTTAGACCAAAGGAGTCCAAACAAAATCTGGGCACTGGCTTTGAGACCATTCATATAATTTTGTTCCAGAGCCAAAAACTATGATTGGAAACTGTACATAAATATGCCTCTATTCCATACTTTTTGATACTGCTTCTTTTTATATGTTAAATATTGAACATAGGAAACTGAGAAAGAGAATGCTTTTGGTGAAGAACAAAGCAGCCAAGGACAAGTTCTAGTTTTACAATGAAATGCAGCTTTCCTATCACAAGACAAATATTTCACTCCCAAAGGTTAAATAGGTTAATACTTAAAAGAAAGAATTCCACTGAAGAAAAGAATCTAATCCAAACAATTCTCTGGCACTGTGTCCATTGTGCTTTCATTTGATTATCTCTTGGATACATTTTCATGTTCTTCAATTTTTTGCGACCCTGTATTGTATAATTCTCCTAAAACAGATTTCTATTCATCTAAAACATCACTAGGTCAGTGATACTTACTGCCTTCTACACTATCTGTTTTACTTACATTTATTCCTATCTTAAAAACAGATCAAGGTTTATAGATGTGTTTTATCAAATGATGGTGCCATTAGCATTTATTGGGCCTTGGTCATTACGAACCTGGTCTTATCCCACTTTTCCTTACACTGTGTCTTCTCTTTTAAGCTAATGGCTGGACAGAAATCTCCATGAAAATTCATTGTTTCTCTGGTCTTTGTATTCTTTTAGTATTTTTTCCAACTCTATCAGTACTAATATGGTTTTAAGTTCTCATTTCCCCCCCAAGATCACTTCAAATTCTAATTGTTTTGAGGCATACAGATCATCCCGTAATTTGGGGGGAAAGACTAAAATCTGTTAAAGAACATACAACAAAAGAATAACATAGGTAGATAATACTCAAGAAATTTCCAGGTGTCATTTCTAAAAGTTCCATAAGAAAAAAAGACGACTGGTGCCCTGAGATGAAGGAACTACAAAACCTGGACTGATGAAAAGGTAAATATTTCAGGGGAGAAAAAAAATTATTTTGTAAGTTCATTCAGTAAAGAAGTTTTTGAGTCCTTAGATGTCAAGATCTGGTCTAAGACCTGGAGAACTAGATTGTGCCCTGTAATATATGCCCAGTCAAAGGAACACAGATGGTAAGGGAAGGGGGGCAACTTTTCTAATTCTCACCAAGACTCCTTGGTACCAGAAGATGCTTTGATTAAAACATATATTGCCCTGCCTTCAAGGAACTTGGAGCAGGGACTGACAGGCGTTGAGCAAGTAAACTAACAATGTAAAGACACAAATTGCTGACAACAGATAATGAAGGAAAGTAGCAGGGTGCTGAGAGAGAGAATGATGGGGACAAAATGAACTTTTCTTCATCAAGGTTCCTTGTCACCTCTCTGATAAAGCGATATTTAGGTTAACACTTTTTTTTCTTTTTTTTTAAGAGAAAGAGAGTGTGCATGGAGGGGGTGGGCAGGTGCAGAGGGAGAGGGAGAACCTGTTCAGCAGGCTCCACACCCAATGGTTGAAATGGAGTGTGGGCAATCCTAGCCAAGTGAATAGTCTGCACAAAGTATTCAAGCTACAAAGAATTTGAAAAAAAAAAAAAAGTACTGAACAAAAACCAGACTGACTTCACTTTCTATTGGGTTAGTCCAAAAATGGCACTAAAAATGTGTTTTTGGCTGCACCATAATATAAAATACATCAGTTTTATTTTAATGCCAATTATTCCAAATTCTTACTTCTATAAATTCCTTAACAACAGGTCACCCCTTTCTTGGAAGCATTTGGAAGCAAGGTGTTTTGTGAGTCAAGGTACTGGCCCGCAAATTCTGTCTTGTCCCAGGATGCAAACCTTACCACTCCCTCCTGGAACAATGCAAACTCAGGCATAGCAGGGGCCCCCATTTGACCACCTAACCTGGAATACCCTCACAAAGCCTGGGCTGACCTGCTGGTCCAACGTTAGAGGTGCAATTTGCACGAAAAACTAAGGCATTTGAGAATGACTTTTGTTGTTACTGGCAGAGAGAATTGAAGAATATGAGTTTGGCCCATAGAGGATGTAATAGAAGAGTAATTTTGAAGTACAGCAAGGCAGGTCCTATTAACATTGTCCTTTAGTCTGTTTTCAGTGGAGATTTGCCTGAGGAGAGGTCTGGGAAGGGAGAGGGTTAAAAGAAAAGGTGATAATGTATGTAAACGACCTGATAGGCACTTGATCTATAATACAGTCAATCGGTGTTACCTACTAACAATATTTGTAAAGCATATGAGAAGTCTGCTATCATCCAGGTTCTGGCTGATCAAAAAAAATGCTCCTTTGTTCATTGCTTTTGCTTGGGGAGATACAGATTGTAGCGTTATTAAGGGATTTAGTAACTGTCTCACATTTCCCTTTTTATACCACTATTGTCCCCTTCCATGGAGCACTGCAAAATGGCTACAAACCCAGATCTGCGAACAACTCTAGGTATTGCATAATTTCTTAAACTAAAGTTTGATAATGATCATAGGTTGTATTTCTAGTTTACATCATTTCCTGCAAGTGTTTGGAGTTACCCGGTTAAGCTTACTGGAACAAGGCATTTAAAAACATATTTAAACTGAATATTGAAGAGCTTTTAAACAGATGTAGTATAGGGCTTTACCACATGCATTATACGGGAAATGGGAAATTGTCAACACTTTTCAGTCTGTCTTGTGGGAACTCCTCCAACATCACACCGTGCCTATCACTTTTCATTAAACAAATGAAATAATCGCTGTACCTTTATAAATGTGCATCACACTTAAACAGATATAGCTGCACTGACCTAGCTTTACCTTCAAAATAGAAATCAAAAAAGGTAGAATCTGCGTACAATATATTAATCACACACATTGAAATTGAGAACATCTCCAGTTTCTAGAAATCAAATCAGAAACTAAAAGCACAAATATTTCCACAAAAACAATTTTGTGTGAAAATCAAACTAGCTAACTAGCTCATTTAGAAAAGGAGGATGGCCTTGGCCATGAGCACTACCACAAAATACCTGGTACAGTGCCTGGCATGTAATAGATGATCTTTTTATGGCATTCATTATTTCTGATACTCTGATCACAGATCCAAATGTTTATACTGGTTTCTCATATATAGTTAGTTTTGTTGAAGTATCCTTCATTTTATCCCTGGACTTTTCAGGTAATTAAAACATTCTCTGAATGGATTTTTTTTTTTTTGAAAGGAGCTTTTTTAAAATGTAGAAGCATATTCTGTTTTTCTTAAATATACTAGTTTGAACATTACTTGAGCCTTTTTTCATGAATCAGGGTCTTTTTTTTTTCTTTACTTGTTTTTTAGAGAAAGAGAGTGGGGGGGGCGTGGGCAGGTACAGAGGGAGAGGGAGAGAGAATCTTAAGCAGGCTCCCCCCCAGTGCAGAGCCCAATGCAAGGCCTGATATCACAATGCTGAGATCATGACCTGAGTCATGATCCATTCAGAGAATCCATTCAGAGAATGTTTTAATTACCTGAAAAGTCCAGGGATAGAAAGGAGGATACTTCAACAAAACTAACTATATATGAGAAACCAGTATAAACATTTGGATCTGTGATCAGAGTATCAGAAATAATGAATGCCATAAAAAGATCTATTACATGCCAGGCACTGTACCAGGTATTTTGTGGTAGTGCTCATGGCCAAGGCCATCCTCCTTTTCTAAATGAGCTAGTTAGCTAGTTTGGTTCTCACATAAAATTGTTTTGTGGAAATATTTGTGCTTTCAGTTTCTGAAAATCAAGTCAGAGGATTAACCAACTGAGCTACCCATGTGCCCCTGAATTGGGGTCATTTTTACGAACATCACATCCTAAACTGCACAGCACTTCTTGGGGACCACTGATTTTTCGCATCTGTTCTCCACCTAGAACTCTGAAAATCTCTTCTTAACGTAAGATGCTTATTTCCAAGTGAAGCAATCTACTTTTATACATAAATATGCCAGTTTGCTTTCCATATTTTTGACTCATGAAACCATCCTTATGCCAGCTCACATATAAAATATGGCTAGAAAGAAAAAAAAAATGAGCCCATGATGAAATGTTTGGCTGAGATGAGGCACTACATCACCAAATGCTGTCTACAACATTAGGAGAAAAAAAATGCCTAGCCTCTTATTGGGTAAAAGTCCAAAGAACAGTATCTTCCTTCCTATGTTCATTTGGTCATTACTAATCTCATTTGTTTACTAATTTCCAGTGATAGACCATTTGGGGGCATTCATTACAAAAAGAAAGTGTCCAGTTCAAATGAAGTCCTAGAAGGCAAGGCACCATATTTAAGCCAATAAATCAATAAAACAATGCAGCCAACAAGCACCAAACTTCATCAATTCGTAGAATTGTTTGATCAACTCCTCAGTCCCTTGAATGAAGCAGGCAATTCTTTTTTTGGTTACATAAAAGAAGGAAAGACAGAAAAAGAGAAAAACAACCAAAAACAAAGCAAATGAAAAACTCTGCTCTACAACAAACTGGCCTCAAGCACACAAGTGAGTAGTCTGCAATCTACTCGTGGTTTTACTTTTGTTTTGTATTTGTATCTTTAATAAACGGTCCTGCAAAAATGGCGCAGGCCTTTTTTTTTTTTTCCTATTTCAGAAGTCTTTGGTCACTATTACCCAGGGAATTAGCACAAAACACAAGAGGGTTTTTAGTTTTCACTCATGTTGAGTGGCAGCAGAACTTCTCATTCGTAAGAGCTACACTTTGCAGAGCAATTGAAGAAAATAATTATCAGGTCAAACAGACGCTTTATCCTCAGTAGCCATCTATCCAAAGTTCCACTGAAAGATCTTTAAATTTTCCTCTAAAAAGTCCCTTTGGATGCAAACCTCCTTAAAGCACACCATGAAGGGTCAATTCTAAAAGGCCTTCTAGTGACTCAGCGAACGAGGCAAATTATGACCCTTAAGCTTATATTTCTCTATTAGATATTATCTCATATCCTTACCTAAAGTCTGATTTATACAAATTGGCTCACTTTCTAAGGATTTGCTCTTATTTTAAATACAGCTTTTCAGTCAAACTTCACTTTCGGTGGAAATACATTTTTGATAGCCAGGGCTGAACATAAAATTCCATTATTTAAGTGGCAAAGAGTTGGTAAGTCAAGTCCATGAGGCCTGTGGCAGTAACTTACTCTGTTTGTGGTTTCTACTTTGTTAGACTCTGTGGAGCCATGAATCTATCTTGTCCTCAAAAAACTGAAAGAGGGGGCTTTTAAAATAAATGTAATGCTAAATTTATGTGCCCCAGGAGCAGCATATCAAGGCCTCTGGACTGATTAGACCCAGATGTTGGTAACAATGTTAGTGTTATGGACCAACTGCAGGTGTGGGAATAGATCCCCTTCCCTGGGACCCTCAGCAATCAGACCAGTGGTTTCTTCTGGCTCTCGGTTTGGAGTTTTCAATTAACACTACAATGGTATTGTTGTTCTCCAGTATTAGATCATATGTCATGTAAATGAAGTTGAATATACAGTTAAACTTGACAAGGTGATTTAGGCCAAGGATACATGTGTTCAGTATTATAACTTGATTGAGGTTAAATAATAATAATAAAAAAGCCCTGACATGCTATAAAGTTTTTATTATTTGGCTTATCAGTAGATTTTCACATTACGCTTTCATAAAACAGAATGTCATTTATGGCAGGGCGAGACGCCTATGGAAAGGGAGACACAAACCTACTTATAAATGACTGAAATGATTAATTCCAGGCTGGACGCTTTTCTAAAGTCCGCATGGCAACTGGAAGTTCCCTGGGCGCATTTTTATTTGCCTGCTTCCATTTTCCAAAATTCTTAGTTCTGTATCTTCTCCTTTAACGTGAGTGACCAGTGCCCACATAATCACCCCCGCTGGCGAGAGCAACAGTAGTGTGTGGGCTGGGATCGTTCTGAACTATTGCTTGACCTAAAACAATGAAGCCAGCTCATCCATGACCGAGACAGGAGTCCACACTCCTTGGGGTGTCATGATGCCTGGAAGCCCAGCTCACTAAAACACATTCTGATAGCTGCCATCTCTTGGAGTTAGACTGTAAGCTTCTCGGGGCAGGAACCTTATCTGTTATGTGTTCATAGGTGCCATGGACACTGATGGTCCCGTGAATAAATACCAATAAAAACAACTGTGTAGGTCCATTTTGTACTTCACACACATAGAACATTTATAACTCTCATTAATGTTGATGGACCGTGCACAGTACAGACCTCTCCCATTTTACTTATGCTTTCATTTGTTGCAGCAATCTCTTAGAGACCAGACCACATTGTCAATCAGCTGGGTAAAATGTGCTGTGCCGTGCCAGCACTGAGGGCAAGTTTCATGCCCTATGAAGGTATGTACTACACACAGAAAGAGAGATAGGATCCATTTTGGGGTGCACTACACATGGAAAGAGAGACAAGATCCATTTTTTTCTGTGAGCATGAGTCAGCTCGCAGACTAAATCAACCCAATACTATCACAACTCTGAAGTAACGTCTTTCAGTCAATGATAAGTAACTGGGAAAATGGAGTGAGCCCTGAGAGTCACATCCAACCGCTTGGTGAAGATGAGGATGGGCTGATGGCATCCCACTCCCCTTTCTCTGCAGCCACCTATATGCATCTATGGCATTTCCTCTTTAAAGCTGTGAATTGTTTGTTACAGCTAGAAACATTGATTCCTAGTATTATTACAAATATTTCAGAAAGTTAGTGAATCTCAGTTTGCCTTTCTGCAAAATAAACCCAAGGTAAGATGGAATAAGTGAGCTAATAATCTCTGAGGAAAAACTCAAGTCTTCTTTGTGGATGAATTATTTCAAGACACCACATTGTAGTTTGGTATGTTCATTCATTCAGGCATTTGTTCAGCAAATGTTGAGCATCTGTAATGAGCATGGCATGGTGCAGGGCACTTGGATTCAAAGATGAATAATTCACAGTCCTTTCTGCTAGAAAAGACAGACACATGAGCCTAAGTGCCATAAAACAATTCCATAAGTGCAATGATAGAGACATATAGAGTATCATGGATAATACATCAATAGCAACATTCAGAAGTGAATTAAATACATGAGCATATCATTTTTAAGGCTGCCCTATTTCTTCTTAATACAGAAGAGACTATAAACAGTAGCATTTCCATTGTGGAAAAATGTGCTTTGAGTAATGCCATCAAGGCTATTTTTAGTGTTAATTAAAATGAGTGAAAATAAATGACATGAAAAATGAAGATGTTAGTCTACTAACATAAAATAAATTCTGATTCCTTACTCTTCCAGGATATACTAGGTATGTTTATAATTAACTTTCTAAGTTAATTTTTATCTAGAAATTCCCTTTAAAAATTCCTCTTTATCTAGCCTTTTCTAGGGCCCTATCAAATATTTATAATCTATGGAACCTATGTAACTGTCCCCATGTGCAATGATAAAATGCAGCCGATTGATTTTTCTGCCAAGTAAGTAGAAGAGTTATGAATAGTTATTCTATATTGTAAGTTCCCCCATTACAGTAATGTACTCTTCCCCCCACACTCCAATGATGTCCAAAAGCATGAAGAAAATGAGAAGTAATGATGTTAGTGACTAAAATTACCATTCCAAAAATAATTCATCATGTCGCTTCAATTTCTAAGGCAGTTTCTGGAAGCTAACATATTTACTATAGTGGAAAGCGGAAGCATAGCAAGTAAACATTCCTGTTATGAAGAAATCAAAGATTAATTGGTTTAGGATAGTCTGTTACTCTCAAACCACTTTCAGAGCAAACATAGGCAATTACTTGCTCTCTGAGAAACACCAAAACGAAACTAAGAAATTACTTGTTGCTTGGGTTAGCAACATGTCACACAAACTAATGCAGTCTCAGTCATGACTATGACACTACATCTGTCATGTAAGGGGAGGTAGTACTCATCCTGTACCACAGATGAGAAAACTGACCACAAAATGGCAATGCAACTCATCTCTTGTGGTATGGATCTCAAATTGGCTGAGAAAGCAATGATAATGCATAATTTAACTTTTAATTCCCTGTTGCAAACACCTAATAAACCCATTCAGCATGATCCATTGTAGCTACGTATGGAGTAGAATGCAAAGGTGAACAAAACCTTGTCTGCTTTAAGAAGTTCATGAAGGAATTATTCTAGACATCTGTGTTAAAAAGATCAGGGGATTCTGACAAGATGTGCAACAGGAAAACATTTCTTTCCTTAAACTTTCTGTTTTTCATAAGGGTAATCTCTACCAAATGCTATACCCAAGAACTACCCAGGTATTGGGTATATGGGTAATACCCAGGTATTACCTATCCTGCCTCAAGCACTTTCCCCAAAGGTGAGACTCTTCCGTCCACATATGAGTAGTACTAACCCTGAGCTGGTACTGCCCATCCATTAGGAGAGGACTAGTTTGGAACCACAGAACATTATGTGCCTGTATTAGCAAACCAAACTAGCATTTTAGCTCTTTATTATTTTGAGCAGAAATGGGATCCAAATACAAAATCCTTTTGCCTTATTTGGGATATAAAGGGACAAGCCATTTTATAATCTATGCATATCAAAAAGAGCAAGCAAACAAGCACAGTTTCCTTAAGGGGCTTTGCGGATGTTATTTATCCTTCCCCAGAAGAGATATGGAAAGGACAGTCACACTAGCACAATCATATCTCTTATTAGATAGATCTGCTCCTACAAGGAAAAATGACTGCATAGTTGTGCTAAGAGTCTTAGGCACCACTGGGAGTTCTCTTGAGGATCCCTCAAGAGGGAAAAAAAAAATTATTCATAAAACTAAATCATTGACCATTATTCTGCTTTCTGGTGAGGGTGTGATATTTCATGACATTGTTGTGTGTGTGTGTGTGTGTGTGTGTGTGTGTGTGTGTGTATCTGTATGCCCTACATTTACCTTCCTAGAAAGTGGTAGGTGAAGGAAGAAAGAAGAGAGAACGGCGAAGAGTCTGTGGCTCCTCTGTCCCAGTACGCGTGGGATGAAGTGGGTGGACCATCTACTAACAAGAAGAACACACCCATAGAGTTTTGGATACATAAAAAGGGTGTTAAATGGAATTAAAAATGTGGACTTAGAGTAATTTGGAAATAAGTAGACTGAGCACAGCAACACTGGACTTCTGCCAAAGATGATCTACACAGAGGTCATTCTGGCATCCATAGATCATGAGAAGCAACTTTCCAGCTCTTTCATATTTAGGCTCAGAGAAGCATGATATGGTCTGCACACACTTGGAAAGAATTCAGCATTAAGACTGCTGAAGTATTATGCAGACCACTGAGAACTTCTTTTATGTACATGTAGATACATGTATATATCTAAAATTATAAAGATACAGAAATTTTCTAGAGACATATACAAGAAATGTAAACAGTGGGACCCTGGAATGTGAAAATCAGCAATCATGTTCAAGGAAGTAAATATTTACTTAAAAAAAACCCTTCTGTCCTACTTAAAAATTTTAATATGCATATTATATTTATACATTTTAGCTTTATTGCTGTATAACTGAGAAATAAAATAGTAAGATATTTAATGTACAACATGATGATTTGATACACATACGCACTGTGAATTTTCCCCTATTGAGTTAATCAACATACCTATCACCTCACTATTTACCTATTTATTTATTTATTTATTTATCTATTACTGAGACCATTTAATTAACATTAAATTGCTAAGAGAATTAACATTCTCTTATCAAATTTCAATTATACAATACAATGTAATCAGCCATAGTCACCATGTTATATATTAGATCTTCAAGCCTATTTATCTAATACCTTAAAGTTTGTACCCTTATACCAACCTCTTCCTAACCCTCAATACCCAGCCTCTAGCAACTACCATTCTACTTTCTGTTCCTATGAGTTTGATTTTTTGTTGTTGTTGTTAAGATTCCATATATAAATGATATCATGCAATATTTGTCTTTGCCCAGCTTATTTCACTTAACATAATGCCCTCTGGCTTCATCCATGCAGTCGCAAATGACAGGATTTCCTTCTTTCTAAAAGTTGAATAATATTCCATAACATGTATGTATAGCACATTCGCTTTCCTTTTTTTTTCTTTGAGTTCTTATTTAAATTCAGTTAGTTAATATACAGTGTATGTAATATTAGTTTTTTCAGCTGTAGAATTTAGTGATTCAGGACTTCCACACAACACCCAGCACTCATCACAAGTGCTTTCCATATGCCCATCCCCCATCCACTCACCCTCCAGCAGCCCTCAGTTTGTTCTCTACCGTTAAAAGCCTGTTTATGGTTTGCCTCTATTTTTTGTGCCCCTATGTTCATTTCTTTTGTTTATCAGATTCCACAGATGTGTGAAATCATATGGATTTGTCTTTCTCTGACTAACTTATTTTTTTTTGCACCACCAGCAAAAAATAAGGAACACTTCACAAATTTGCGTGTCATCCTTGTGCAGGGGTCATGCTAATCTTCTCTGTATCATTCCAATTTTAGTATATGTGCTGCTGAAGTGAGCACTCTGACTAACTTATTTTACTTAGCATAATACACTCTTGTTCCATCCATGTTGTTGCAAATGGAAAGATTTCATTCTTTTTTATGGCTAAGTAATATTCCATTGAATATGTATACCACATCTTTATCCATTCATCAACCGATGGACATGGGGTTTTTTCATAATTTGGCTATTGTTGATGACACTGCTAAAAAATCAGGATGCATGTATCCCTTCAAATCAGTAGGTTTGTATCCTTTGGGTAAATACCTAGTAGTGCAATTTCTGGATCATAAGGTAGTTCTATTTTTAATTTTTTGAGGAACCTTCATACTGTTTCCCAGAATGGCTGCTATATATCACATTTTCTTAATCCATCTATTTGTTGATGGACACAGAGGTTGTTTTATACATTTTTTTAAACTATTAATGACATGAATGTATCAAGACCATGTGCCTTAAGACCAGAAATTTGAGGCAAGCAACACAAGGAATTCTACCTTTGAGCTTGAAATTGGCTTTAATTAGGGTCTTGGACAGATAAAATGATTTTGCCCATTAGTCTCCTCAAAAAATAGAAGAGTAGTAAATACTGGCTTTTTCAATCCCTCGCTTCCATTTTTCTGTGCATGGAAGAATGTATATCCCAATAACTCTAACCATAAGAGGCTTAGATTGAATCAATCAAACAATTTGTAAAAGAGGGCTCAAGCAGAAACCATCTAAAGACAAAATCTTGTTTTACCTTCTCCACTTCCTTCAGTTGACTTCTTCCATTACCCCCACACCTCTTGGTGTTTGTTTCTGTCCTTATCAGGTTTATTGTCTCAGTACACATCACCTTCCTAAGCAGCATGTCTCATTTAGTGGCTTCAGCTACGTCACCTATGCCAGCGACTCTCAGTTCTGTAGCTCTCACCCTCAACTTCTCTCCAGAACTCCAGACTCAACTTCTGTTGACAAGCCATCTCAACTTCGATTTCTGCTTTGTATTTATTGCATCTAAAACTCAACTCATCTTCCACTCAAACATGTTTGTTTTCCTACTTCTGCCAGCTCCCTTAATAATATTATCACATCAAGTGAGAAGTTCTAAAGTCACAATCTAATTCTTCCTCTCTTACTCTTGACAACCAATTTTGCCAACACAAGAACGTCCTGCAGGCAAAACCAAACCAACACACCAACGCCACCTTTGCAACTGCTTTCATACTGTCTTGTGTAGTCTATTGCAACAGACTTTTTAAAATAACTATTCTCCCATTTTTAAAGCTCTTCTCTTAACCTTTTCTTCCTCAGCACCACTAGATATTGAAATACTCTGCTAGGAAAATCTTTAAAGGCTCCCCACTTCTTAGAGGATTCACACAGACCTAGTCGACCTATGCTGGTTTATCTCCATCATTCTGTATTTCAGCCAGAAAGAACTGCTTGCTTTTCCCCTGGACCATCGTATGCACGTTCATGCTTTTTCATATTTCATCTTCAGCTTCCTTAGCCAGAAATATGACAAGTTCTGTGGGGTCGCCTAAGGTGGTATCTTTTTCTAAGCCTCACCTTCCGTCCCCCATCTGGTGGCAGTGCGTGTTGGAGGTGGAAGGATGAGCCAAGAGAGTGAAAAAAGGCCTCTTGTCAATTCATTGCCAAGAATTGCTTTGTCAAACAATGCCTAAAAAGTCTTAGACACCACAACAAACACTAGTTGAAGAAGTGAATGAAAGTCACAGGTGTTTCTGAGGATTATGCAGAATAGGGAAGGAAGAGACATAATGTTGGAAAATAAACTGTCATGTCTTTGCATCAGTGTAGTTGTAAATAATCACTGTGGTCTCTGCTGACTCTGAGATGCCATCATTCTATACATCTTACTCAGAGAGAGATAATCAAATGTATTCGTCTGATGACAAGGGAGAAATTGTTCTTTGTGGTTAATGCATTCTTATGAGTAAATAAAACACTAACCAAATGCTAAAGTGTTCAGATGTAAATAAAGTACAAGTAACACAATGAACTGTACTTAAGTAAATTAAATAAATATAACGTACTCACTGCAAACCGGCCCCAGAGAATACTGCTAAGCCAAGACAGTCCAAAACCATTTATCCTAAAAATCATGTGGTACAAGTCATATCACTCAACAATATTTCAAGATTCTGAGTAAATATCCTTGCTTTCTCAGCAAAAGATTTCTGTATTAATGTTTCCCTGGAGATGAATCATGTCTCTTTAAAAAATATCAGAAAAATAGGAAATATTATTTGGCTTGCTATGTTTTCAAGTCAGTGATATGAAAAACCGAAAGGATGAAAAACAGAAATGAAAGGACTTTTTATTTCTGAAGACAAATCAAATAGGCATGCATGATAAACAGAAGCAATAGAACTTTTAAATGTGTGATTAGACTTTATCTGAAACATCCTCACCCACCCCATCCTGTATATCTTTGTATAAGCCTGGAAAGGCTTTGTCCACCTTCTTTGTCCAACTTCAGGGATCTATAATGGGAAACTAGTTTCAGGAACCAATATTCTTTTCCTGGTTATATCTAACATCCAGAAGGTGAGGGTACCATTGAACTCCCGGAGAGAAGCCACCCAGAATATTCCCTATGACTTCCACTTTGGTCTTGGAAACCAAGATGAAATTGGGAGCGATCAAGATGATTCGACCAAACATCCAGAAGAAGGCTTTGTACTCCACAAAATGCTTCACCTTCTACCATGCTTATTCCACTTGTCCTCATTCCCTCCAGTGGCACCTTGCACAGTTTTCAAGGCTTCTCTATTTGAAGGATGGAAAAACACCATGATTAACTCTTCTCTCCACCCCACTTCATGCTCACATCCCCACTTCAACCCAAGTTCTAGCCTCAAATTGTAGAGAAATATACTCTTAAATAGTTGGAAACCATTCATGGTAGAAAACTGACAGCAAAAGAAAGCCCATATTTTCCCAGATTCCTTGGATTTTGACTTTGCATCTACCCCCTTCAAGGAGGGGCAGGGTTTGTTTCCTCACCCCTTAAATCTGGGCTGCCCCTGTGACTTATCTTGGCCAGAAAAGACCAGTGAAAGTGACACTAACCCAATTCTGAACCCAGGCCTCTAGGGGCCTTGTGTGCTTTCTCTCTTTCTTGGAACCCTGCTGCTGCCATGAAAGTCAACCCGGGATGGCCTTCTGGATGATGAGAGGCTGCATGGAGCAGGGCTGAGCCAGCCCAGTCATCCAGGCCCAGGGCCCAGTCATGTGGGAAGGCCCAGCATTAATCAGTCAGTCTTTGTCAATGACTTGCCAGCCAAGAACAGAACTGCCCTGTCCATTCACAGACTCATGAGGTAAGTAAATGATTATTATTTTATGCTGCTGGTTTGTGTGGTGTGGTTGGTTTTCGTGCTGCACATTGTGGTGGAAGACAATGGATACACTCATTTAGGTTGAGAATATGCCAACCTGGAGCTATCTGTAATAGCATACTCCCTGGCATGAACTCCCTATATTGTTTCAGTGCAACAGCAGAATGCCAGTCACAGTAGCCTCATAGACACCAGATATGAGCCCAAGAACTCACAATGAGCTTCTAGGGAAAAGACCACTAAGACAGGAGTTAGGGCCAGATCACAGTCTAAGGCCAAGAGTTGAAGGCAGGAGCCATAGACAGAAGGCCAGGCAGAGTGAACTCATTAACTAACCCAGTCAATAATTCTTTAACAGTTGGAATCAACAGAAAAAGAGTCAACACTAAAGCCTGTGGTATAAGTTAGAAAAAAAGGATCAGTCTAGGAAAAGAAATTACCATAGAAAAGAACCCCAGGAGATAGTAAATATAATAAGGCAGCCAGCTGAATATCTGTCTTTTCATATATGGATATCTGAATGCTGGCTGATTGAGGGTTAGATTTATATTGGCCAAAGGAGCATATTACTTTATTAAACTAGACTTCATTCTTCATCACAAAGGATATGTTTGTTTTTCCACTAGCCCTTGTATTCAGTCTCAGCAACTTGTCCAGTACCTACACATACTAGATGCTCAGCAAATGTGTTGACTAACTGACTGACTGAATGAATAAATGAATGAATGAGTAAACTGAGATGTTTATCTGCAGTAAACATCTGAGCTAAATCCAGGTTAGCCAAGCTCTGGCACTAAGAGACCCTGGGGAAAAGGCTGATCCACAAGGACAATTAAGACAGAACTTTTGGATCATAAATTTTCATGATTAATGTTTTCATGATCATTTATTTCACAAACCTGACTTTGGATCCCTGGATCTTTCACATAAGAAGCACTTAATAATGTTTTCTGAATTGCATTAGAGGCCATAATGGAGCAAGTAATGTTCTCTTTTATTGATCTTAGATACCATGACCTACCGGGAATTCTCCAAAATGATCTCCACCTCCATCACCTTCCTCAAGCAAGGATAGTCTCATGTGCAACTACACTGGGATCTGAACATAAAATCGGAATAGAGAGCCCAGAGAAGCCACCCACAGGCTCCCTTCAAGTTTGTTTTCATCAAAGCCCAAGACCCAAAAGTATCCCCCAAGATTAGCAAGGGACTCTACCTCCAGGAGCAGAGGCCAGCAGAACTGAATTTAATGCCTATTCTAAAATGGACATTTACCAAGTGGCCCAGAGTGACTTTGCTTGGATCCTAGACATATATTATTTCATCCACTTTGTACCTTCAAAAGGTGAAAATACTATGTATCAACATAATTAAAATGTAGAATCGAATCACGGATCGATTGGGATTTCACAGACTATCATTAAGGGACACCCTTGCTGGAGGTTGCTTTAAACAAAGGCTAGTGAGGGGCTCTCTCCCTCTGCTATCATGTGCTTTAGTAATAATGCAGCTTTGGTGAGTAATCATACAAATGCTAAGGCCATCATCTTGGCATCTTGATGCCAAGGCCAAGAGTCTTGGCCTCATCAGTTGTGGGAGTTATGATCCTTCATGTTGGGCTTCTTTAATTGATTAACTTCTTCCCCGCAGCAAGCAATAAAAGATGAGGGGAAACCTTTCATTAACATTAAATGTGTCTTTTTCCATGAAATGAAATGAAATGGAGTCAAACTTTTTAAAATGTAGGCTACACGTAAAATGATCACCATTTCTGAACAGAGCACAATGATACTGATAAAACATACACCATTATATCTGTTATTTTCTGCTAACTCACTATAAATAAGAAAATGAGTCCACCTGGGTGAAACATTATCAGGTTTCCATTGATAACTAAGCCCCTAACTATATGCACCACACTAAACAGCAGTCTCTAGAATATTTGGGACGATAGAGATATGGCACGGACTTTATGCACATTGAATAATATCACAACAATCACCTACTATGAATTGCATTATTCCCTCTCTCTTTGGTTTTAGGAACCATTTTTTTTTACCCTGTCATATAATCCTGTGTGTGTGTTAAAGCCTCACACATACCATAGCCTGTAGCACCTTAGATCTCAAATTACTAAATTACTTTGTTATAAGTATCAAGAAAAATCTTGATAATATCAAGATTTATTATCAAGAAAAATCTTTTCACTGTATTCTTTGTCCTTTGCTATCAGTCAGCAGAAATCAAAGATGTTTAAGCAGACTCTGTTGCTAAAGTGTTTTTACAGTAAAGTCGTATCAGAATGCCTTGACTTTTCAAAGCTAGACTGGAAAGTCTATTTGAAAATGCATTCTTAAAATATGTGTCAATCTTCTTTTCCAACCCAAATCCCAAAATGTAAAGTTATTTAAAATGGAGAAAAGTTAATAGGAGTATGGATATGTACCTGCGTATTTTTCAAATTTTTGATTCATGTTAGAAAATCTGAAAATTGGTTCATCAGATTTTCATAAAAATCAAATAATTCTGCCAAAGTTGTAGCATTATGATATAAATATGGTTATTGACAACTTAAAGGGGACTCTTTGAACATCAATCTAATTAACTGCATCTCTTCTTGTCATAGTGATCATTTACTGTTAGGGGCCCTAAGACAGAGTTGCTGGAAGAGTTAGACAGTAGAGAAAGCTAATAGAAGATAAAATGTAGCAGGAATTTATGGAAAGGAACTACAGCATTTAAATATACCTAACCCCCAAATGCAGGGGTTCTGAGTTTCCGATGACACATCACTAAACTAAGATTTCAGAAAGTTCTAGTCTAATTATAAAGTTGCCTTTGAACCTATACAGTGATAGAGAGACAGTGATAGAAAGATATGGTAGGAGTGGGCTGAGAAAATGGGAGTAAACTGTATAGAAAAATTACATCTAAAGGTAAGAAAACACACACACACATTATATATATATATAAATATAATTGTAAAGCACCCTTTCAACCCAAATTTATAATGAGAAATAACTACATGATATTCTTTATTTGATCTGGTATCCCTTCCTCCTTGTCTGATGACCAGTATTTGTTAAAATAAGTTAAGAGTAAATTGAATAAGCAGGGGCCAGGGAAAAAGGCCAGGCAAGGGGTCTTGATAGAAGCCACATGGGTTAAGAACACTCTAGTCTATTCAATTAAATTCAGAAAATGCTTATTAGTATCTACATTGTATTGATGCTATACTTGGCACCATAGAGACAAAGATGAAAGCAACAAGACTCCCCAACTTCGAGAAATTTATTGGGGAGTAGGGGAGAGAAATGTTTGAACAAACAAACAAACGCTCGTGTGATACATGCAGTATCAGAATCACAGAAGGAAAACAAAGAAGGGATGTGTCACGCTGTCCAGGAGGGAGAGAAAAGAAAAAGTACCTCCTGACCAAAGTTTTGAAAGATGAATAAAAGTTCAAGGATAAAATGTTAAGGGACTTCTAAGCAGATGGGACAACATATGCAAAAATACAGAGCCAGGGAGCAGCAGGTTATGAGAAGCAAGCTCGGGGCAAATTCTGAGTGAGTTACATAGAGATAGATAAGGATTGATATATGACCAGAGTCTTGAATTCCATGCCAAAGAACTTGCTTGAATGTTATCCTGTAGACGATATCCAAGATGGAAGGAGATGAAAATTGGAACCAACAGGGTCAGATTTACATTTCAGAAACTGTGCCCAGGGCAGAGAGGAAGATGGATGGAAGAGCTATATGAACAGAAGCATGGAGACCCATAGGAGACTGCTACATGAAAACCTTGAAGTTTCCACCTCACTAATTGTGATCATTGAAATGGAGATCTTTCTACTTTCTACAAAACAAGGGAAAGCTTACAAGATGATTCATCATTCAAACAATGAAAGCCTTACAAGGGGATTCATTTGGATTTTCAGATACCTAAGCCTTGTCAAGATGTGGACTTACAAGAAAAGCACAGAAATGGTTATATTAAAAGCATAAAGAGATTGTTATGCTTAAAAGCGTCATTTTTGTTCAATATTGCCTGGCATATGGTGGGCACTAAATATTTATTAAATGACTGAACAAATTAAGAAATATAATTGCCCTTCACATTGGGCCCTTTTCCTATTATTTACAAATCATTCTTAGTAATTTATAACTTGCAATAGAAAATAGAGTTAGCTTAAATACTTAAATAAGTAATCAAACTGAGTTTATTTAAAATTTTTTTTCTATAAATCAGACTTTTATTTAGTCAGGCTGCCCTTTACCCCAATTAATCCAAATCAGTGAGCTTTTACTGTAATTGAAAGTTGTGCATGCTTGCCATTTCCACTGACCCTCTAAGAGCCTGTAATGGCAATTGGAAATTTTCCAAGGTGCTGGTACCTTTAATATCTCCTTTACTCTTCTTTCAGACAATAGAAGTTTGCATTGTCAAGTTTAAATCTTCGAGAATGCTCCCTCATCCCTGAAATAGCTCTTTTAGAAGTTTTGTTCTTTCTTAACCCTGGCTTTACTTCATAAATCCTTATGTGGAAATTAAGGACTCTTCTCTCATTCCCCATCTCCTGCAATTTCAATCAATTTCGATCCAGAGTCCTGTGGCAGCCTCAGCTTCACTCTCCTGCACTTGGTCATCAAGCCCTGTTCCATCTACCACCGAAATGCCTCTCCTGTCTGTTGTTTCCACTGGGCCCCTCTTCTACTCCCCGACCTCTCACCATTTCTTGCCCAGATCTTCCCAAAGATTTCCCACCTCTGTTGTCATTGCCCCTCCATCCATTCAGAACTGCCGTCCAAGATATTTCTTCTCTGGGATGCAAAACTGATCATGTGACTTTTCTTGGTGGCTTTAAAAACTTCAGTGCCCACTCCCCCAAACTCCACCACCTTATTCACAAACCCAAGTCCAAACTCAGAGCCTTGTCCCAAAGGCCCTGTGCACGTGACCCTCAGACTCCCCTCACATACTTTCACACCTCTGTACTCTCACATATTTTCCCTCTGGCTCGCCCACTCTTCAACCAGCAGACTCATATACATCCCTCCAAGATGCACTCAAGGGGAAAGGAGCTGCAAGGTAGTGCTTAAGAGCATGGGCATTAATGTGCTTAAACTTTGGTGTGGACCGGGGCCCCTGGGGGGCTCAGAGGTTAAAGGCCTCTGCTTTCGGCTCAGGTCATGATCTCAGGGTCCTGGGGTCAAGCCCCGCATCAGGCTCTCTGCTCAGCAGGGAGCCTGCGTCCCCCTCTCTCTCTGCTTGCTTCTCCGCCTACTTGTGATCTCTCTCTCTCTCTCTCTGTCAAATAGATAGATACAATCTTAAAAAAAAAAAAAAAACTTTGGTGTGGACCGAGCCCAGCTTCCAACTGTCCCCCAGCTCTGCCACCTCCTGGCTCTGGGAACTGGGGCAGATGGCTCAGCCTTCCTGGGGTCCAGTGTCTTCATAACAGAAGAGCCATTTTACAGGGTGCTATAAGAATTTAATGAGCTCAAGTCTCTAAAGTGCTCAGTTCAGTGCCTTCAACATAGTAATTGTGCCTCAGTGACTATTACCATCGACTCCCATGTCCTTCTCTTCGACCACCATTTCCTTAAGTCAAAATCGATGGATTCTCTTCCTGTGCTCTTGGAATGTCTTGCTTATTTATTCAATAGCATTTTTCTTATGGTAGGATGTTTATTTCTTTAATAATAACCATAGTTAACTGTTCATTCGGCATTTTATAAACTCGTCACTGTTGTGAGCCTCTAATATGTAGTATCTAACTTAACCCTCAGCAACTCCATGAGGTAGCTCTGGTTAAGATCCCATATTAGTGGTGGAGACACTGAAACCAGAGAGGATGATCCACGGGCCTGATGTCACTCTGCTGGGTAAGAGCAGGACAAGAATCTGAAACCAGGCAACCCTACTCAGAATTCATTCTCTTAACCAGGGTTAAGCCTCTTGGAATAAAACAGAAATTGCATCCCTTTCATCTCTGTGTGACTAGTATATACAAGGCTTCTACACACAAGGAGGTCTCTTATGAGCTTCTGAGGAGACTCTCGGAACCCAAGGTCTAAGCTGCTAAACTCAGAATGTACTGAAAACCGAGGAGCAGTATAAGCTGCCCATCCAGGCTGTTCTTCTATTTCTCTCTGCAGAATCAGTTCCTCTGTTTTGGTCCAATTATACTCAGTGTGGTCCAGTACCCTACCCCTCCCTCTACAGGGAGGCAACGAAGGGAGATTTCTGTGACTGGAGAAATTACTCCAAAACATACGGACTATACACAATGTACTCCACCTTTATATATGTTGTAATAAGTGGATGAATACAAAATTGTCTGTACTTGGCAATTAGTCTCAAAGAATCTTTTGTCACAATGGAGAAATGTTGCCACTTGATAACTAACTGAACTTAAGAAAGGAACAATCTGGAAAAAGTATATACCCACATTTACATTCAGAGAGATGGATATAAAGAAGCTATATAGATTTATATATTTTTAAAAATTCTTTAGGGGGAAATAGCATACTTCTGAAATGTGAAGTTTTTACCAACTAAAATGACATTATTTGATAGGGGAACAAGATTGAATATAAAGGCCCGGATATACTTTTCATCATCTGCTTCAGCTACTTGTGCTCTTATTTCCATTTATAAAATAGGTGAATATAAAAATCCCCCAGGATTGGTCTGCATATTTAAAAAACTGTAGGCCTGTAAATTCTGTGTAAATTCGTATCTCTGTTGTGAACATCACTCAATAAATCTCTAAATTAAACACACAATGCTTTCATACTGCCCGAGTTCTCGCTAGGTCTGAGGTCATATCATCAGCATGTACACATTCGGAGCATTTCATGAACTATATGATGTCGGCAGGTCATTAATAAAAACTGAAAAAGTAAAAAGCCCCATAATTAGCTCCTGAGGTAACTTTGAATGTAACATTTTCACCTCATATTCAACACCATTAAACAAAATGACTGGGGTTTATTCACTAATGTAGCCTGAGAACCATTCCACTATAGTTAAACTTTGCCAAATTGAGGGACACTCAAATAGCAATATGTTGTGATTCATCGAATCAAAGGCCACAGGCAAATCAATAGAGATAGTTGCTGCATAAAAAATGATAATGAACAAATGTAACAATATCGTCAAGGTTACCTTGAGAAGAGCAAAGAAGTGGTTTAAAATCATCACTAAAAATAAGGTCAATGTATCAGCTTTGAATGGAAAGCTCAGTAATTTTTTAGCAGATTTAGGAGAAACTAGAAGAAGGCACATAAGTAACCCCTGGGGGAAAAAATAATCTCTCAAGGTATATTGTAAAAGTTGGGTCTCTTAATATTATAAGTAACCTCAGATGTGAGAGACCCACTAGCAAAAGGCTAAGACCTTCGTATGACAGTGATAAGAGCAAATTCTGAGGAACAGAAACCAAGTACATTAAATCAGTGCATCTATTCATATGTAAGTCTTGAAGGAAAGAAGCAACATATTTATCAAATGACAAGGGGAAAAAAGGGATGTGAAATCATTTAATTCTTCCCTCATTTTAAATCTATTTGACTATCTTTCAACAAAGTCCAATCCCTAGAGGAAACTATAACGCTTACCTCAATTACTCACGTGGCTTTTTAGATGATTTGGTAATATAAGAAAGGCGGTATCAAATTATCAATAAGGAACTTGTTGCTCATTCAGATAAAAAGGGTCACACTGGTGTAAACCTGAATCGGTTCTAGACAGTTGATGGGAAGCATAGTCATCATATTTTTCCAATGATAGAAGTCTAAAATCATACAGCTAGAAACTACCTTTAAGAGTATTTACTCCAGGGACGCCTAGGTGGCCTAGTTGGTTGAGCGGCTGATCATTGGTTTCCGCTCAGGTCATGATCTTAGGTTTGTGAGCTCAAGACCCCATATCGGGCTTTCCTCTTAGTGGGGAGTCAGCTTGAGATTCTTTGTCCTTCCCCCTCCCCATCTGTTCCTCACCTCAGCTCATGCTCTCTCTTTAAGATAAATAAACAAAATCTTTTTAAAAAATAAATGGATTTCATGTTTAAAAAGAAAAGAGTACTGGGGCGCCTGGGGTGGCTCAGTCAGTTAAGCATCTGCCTTCATCTCAGGGCATGATCCCGGGGTCCTGGGATGGAGCCAGTGTCAGGCTCCCTGTTCAGCGGGGAGTCTGCTTCTCCCCCTGCTTGTGCTCCCTCTCTCTCTCTGACAAATAAACAAATAAAATCTTAAAAAAAAGTTTTCACACCATCAGCCTCTTCTTTCTTTTACAGTACTCTTTTCTCAATACACTACATAATGAAATGCTTTTTGTATTAACTGTTCCATGAGTTTTTCTAAGGAATTTTTAAACACTCACACAGTAATAATATTGGTAAATTTCACCTAATATTTAAACATTTTTCTAAACCACAAAATCACATGGTAAAGCAAGTAAACCTCATTTACAAAATCAAGGTTGAACTTAAGGCCAATCAGGAATCTGAAAGTTATGAAAGGGACACAGGCAAGTTAAATCCTATCTTCTCAAGTTGTGTGATTATCCTTTTTGTCTTGAGTAGAAAAATCTCAAAAAATTGCTTTATGTTTTAATAACACAGGATAAACTATTTTTTACCCAACAAAATGCTTTCTTGACGGCTTGATTTTGAGTTCTTAGAGCAATATTTAGTCTTTAGAAATCATCACTTTGTTGGGGCACCTGGTTGGCTGGGTCAGTTAAGCATATGCCTTCAGCTCAGCTCAGGTCATGATCTCAAGGTCCTGGGGTGGAGCCCCACCTCAGGCTCCCTGCTCAGCAGGGAGTTGGCTTCTCCCTTTGCCCCACCTACTCGTGCTTGCTCACTTATGTGCACTCTCTCACTCTCTCTCAAATTAATAAATAAAATCTTAAAAAAAAAAAAATCATGACTTTTTAATACACATACAAGCATGAATTTCTCAGCCATTTTATCTTGGAAGCCCAGCACAATGTCCACAATGGTATCATTTTAGGCCATTCATACCCTAATCAACTCACAACACAAAAAAATTTTTACAGAGCTTCACAGCAAAACTAGATGTGTTTATTTATCAAAGGAGTCACCAGGAAAGTTTTATAAATGTTATGAATCTGAATGATCGTTCAAATGATGACCACAGTTAATTGTTGCAATTTCAGTTTATGGCATAGTTTCTTTCACCATCACCATTATAAACTTTCCTTTTTGCATTGCCACAGACAGTCCCTAAGGCTTCCTGATAGGTTCTGAATTATTGACTGGTTTCAGTAGAGCCCAATTTAGAAAGGAAACCTTTTCATTAGGACTGTTTAATTTTAATCTCCAAAATTCAAATAGGATCCAAGGGCAGAAAGAGAAAGAGGTAATTTTGCTACAGCACAGAAAATAAGACAATGTTCTAGCACATGACTAACTAACCCTTGACCTGAGTGGGACCACCTAGGCATACAGTTTATTTAACTTGCTGAATTTTGCCTTTGAAACTAATACTTTTAAAATACGAACTTCCTAACCCATATTGCAGAGCTTTGCAAGCTGGATGGCTGAAATTACTAGACAGCACTAGTTCTTAATCAACTGAGAGACACAGACAGATCCCTTTGAATACCTGGTAAAAAGTCTCAGACTGCTCTCCTAAACATAAGCATGCAAATATAAATTTTTGCACACAATTGCAGGGATCATGGACCACCTGGCGGAAATCCCTGCATTGTTCCCTACAGCAAAATTGGAAAACTTTCTTTTTCAACTGAAAATTAGCTGCCATGGCATTTGAATGATGTGGTAAATGTGTGCTGGTTTTCCCCAATACAATTTTCTTTAGACTACATTATTTGCTAAGATGTTAAAAAAAAAAAATGACTCCAGATGTTTTAGTCAAGAATGGTACAATGGTACAAAAGCATCATTCTACTAGCCCTTCTTTATATACCTTCCCTAGCACTGTACATACATAATCATCCTAAAATATAAAGAACCAAGGGCAGAAGGTAAGTAGAATTTTGGGAATTTCACTGAATATATAAGGTCTTGGAGACACAATGAAATTGGCCTAAGTTTTGGAGTCTAAAATTGCTACCCATCTTTATTAGTCTGGCCCAGCATGAATGGTTTCAATTTATCTAGAAAACCCCTATAATGAACCACAATGTCACTACAAGAAAGACCTTCATCCTGAGTATCTGGCTTTTCTAAGCCAAGTTTAATAGTTGCAGCCACATCAATAAGGTTTTGAGTGTGTGTTCTACACTCTCTAACTTAAAGATTCAAACATCTGTGAAAGGGCAGCCAGATAGCCTCTCACATCAACTTCCATCTGTCTGGATATTAGATAACCAGCAGTAAAATCTACTCAAATCTCTGGATTTGGAATTATTGAGGCCAGCATTCTAGCACTCACTCCTGTGTGAATGGATTATTCCAAACAATCTACCAACAACTACTTACTTAGGGTGTCTGTGCCAGGTGCTGTGTGCAGGAATGAGTTAACACCAATAAAACACTTAGAACAGTGCCTACTCACTGTCAGCACTTCATAAATGACAATGTTATTGTTATCATTATTATTGCTTTTATGGCTATACAAATTCAAAGGGGTCCTAATGTTTTCACTCAAGGAGCTGTGATCTAGTGAGGCATTTAAAACAGACTGTGGTAAAGTGATGAATGGAAGTGTGCAGAATTGCCACAGAAACCATGAGGTGGGCTATGGAAGTCCTTCAAGGACGAATCAGGAAGGAGGTGTGGCTTTCTCTGGAGGCAATTAATGTACACAAATCATGATACATCATATATTTGGGTGGCGAGGAGGTTAGTATAGTTGGAGCAAAGATTACAAGTGAAGGTCTAACAGAGATGAGGCCAAAAAGGAAAGGAGAGGCAGATTATGACAAGTCGTTGGGTGCTAAGAGCTAAGGAGTTTAGATTTTATTATGAAGGCCACAGAGAGTTATTTAAAAGACTTTTTATACAACAGAGTTCTGCCACTATCAGCTGTGTGACTTTGATTCATTCACTTGACCTTGCTGGGTTTTGATTTCACACGTGAAACAAAAGAAAGGCAGAGTTCATGGTTGCTGAGGTCTCATCGAGTTGATATTTTAAAATGATTCCATTGTTCTTGTGTCAAGAATGACCAAAATAAAAGGAAGATTAAAAAGTTCTCATTTGGCAACAGCCAAATGCAGAGATATTTATATGGCTTTCGAACTTTATATTTAACTTATCTCTGAATGAAGTAACAAATTACTTTCTGATTTTGGCTTATGCCTTTTGCTTTAGAGGCAAATAGAAAATAAAGGAAGGCTTCCAAAAATTACAGATATCAAAATAATAATCAAAATGTATTTGAAGTCCTACTTACAATTTGCATAAGATATTTTTCTGTTTTGAATTTGAAAAAGGAGGAGAAAAACCCTGCAAATTATTGCTCAGTCATTAACACAGTCAGGTACCACTTCAGTAGCTAATATTCAATCAGCCGATTAAAATCATCTAGTCAGTTACCTTATGATTTTCCAATTTTATAGTCAGATCAGTCAGAGATGCAAGCAATTAATACATATCTAAACTATCAACAGTTTTAGTTTTGTAGTGAGTCTCACTAAAATTCTAATTTTGATTGATAAGTACAAAATTGAACTTTTCAAGACTATTTGTTTCTTTCAGACTAAAAGAAACATTGTTTCTTTTATTGTTTCATTGTTTCTTTGAGACTAAAATGGTTCTTCATAAACTGCATCCATGCCTCAAGCAAACACAGGAAATCTGATTAAACTGTTATAAATATATTCCAGCCACCCTCCTCTGTATTCTTTCCCTGACCATTTTTCTTACTTGAAAAATAGAGCCAATCAACCAAAACCAGAAAAATTGTTAGGTTTTGTCACAGTGGAAGATAGGCAGAAGATGTAAGAACAGAAGCAAAAAAAGAAAAATTAACAGAAGATAAATGGCAATTTAATAATTCTGCTTTAATGTCTATCTGTTAGTAAAACTCCTCATTCTTCCTGAAGGCCTTACTCTTTATCTACTGCTGCTCTAACCTCATCCCTTAAATCCCCATTCACTATACTAAAGTAACCCACTTTAGGAATCAAATTTGAGTGGATTTTGTATTGTACTGAAATGTATACTCCCCTTCCTCTACCTTTTTTTTTTTTTTTTAAGAGAGAGAACACGTCCTCTAGCAGGGAGAGGGAGAGAGGGCGAGGAAGAGGGAGAGAGAAAAACTCAAGCAAACTCTGTGCTGAGCAGGGAGCCTGACTTGGAGTTCGATTTCAGAACCCTGAGATCATGACTGGAGCCAAAATCAAGAGTCATATCCTTGCGCACGTGGGTCGCTTAGTTGGTTAAGCGACTGCCTTCGGTTCAGGTCCTGATCCTGCAGTCCCAGATGGGGTCCGGATCAGGCTTCCCTTCCAGGGAATCTGCTTGTTTCACTGACCTTTTCCCCTCTCATGCTCTCTTTCTCTCTCTCTCTCTTAAATAAATAAATAAATAAATAAATAAATAAATAAATAAATAAAATCTTAAAAAAAAAAAAAGAGTTGGATCCTTAACCAACTGAGCCCCCCAGGTGTCCCCCTTCTTCTACTTTTCAATTAAAATTAAATGCCTTGAGGCCAAACTATGCCTGTTTAGGTCTGCCATCTCCATTTGTCCCACTCCTCCTGCTTTCTAGCACATTCTTCCATGCCATCTTCTCTACCCTTTACATTCTGTTTCCATTACTTAACTTTCTGCCAAGCTTTCCCACTAGCACTTGTTTAAAATTGCTCATTCTGGAAGACTTTCATCACAACTTTATCAAAAAGTAAATTCAATTCTATTGGCCTCTTTATCTAATAAATGTCACTAATCTCCATTTTATCTAATTCTCCATTATTTTGTCCATTTATATTGAAATTTCAGTAGGCAAAGACCAGTTCCACCCTAGTATATTTAAATTTTCTGGGTATCTGGTGCTCAAGTGACTTTCCACAATATTGGCCTGGCTGTCTATAATACCGGTCCAGGTTCTAGTCATCCCAAGCAGATAGGAAAAAAGATTGAGGGTTACATTCACCTCACACCCAGCCTATCATATCTCAAGATCCCCCTAAGCTTATGCACAGATGCTCAAGTTTGCAGCCTTCTTGGTCTACGATGCCAGGAACTGTACTCTCAGCTACAGAGTAAGCAGTATGAGTACAGGTGCCCCTCTACAGATAGGTCCAGAATAGGTTATTGTTTGGAAATAGATTTTCCTCTAAGTTTCTTAATCTCCCCTGTGTGATTTATCCTCAACCAGATGAAAATATGCTTAAGTAAACATAGGGTAGTTCATACAGAATTCCCAGAAAACCAATCCCTGAACTCTTTTTTTCATTTTTCCAGCTTCCTCTGGGTCTTCCCATGGGATCATTTTCAGGATTACACATAGAAGTTGTAAGGACGGAAAATCTACCCTTTAGTAGTAGTTTAGGAGAGTCCATGATTCTAGGAAGTGAGGGCATATCCCATAAACCATTTGCTGTCAACTTAGAGTCCCTAGTCCCCTTGGTATTTACTGTCCCTACCTCCTCTGAGCTTATCTACCTGACAATGGACTTGTGTACATGTTTTTGTCTCACCTTGAGCACAAGAACTTTGTCAGAGGCAGCTTTCTGGTCTCCATAGTCTCTTCCAATGGCACATAATATACTTTAATTGTTCATTAAATATGTTTAAAACAAATAAGTGGAAAATTCAGGATTAGTGTAAAGATCATGTATTCTATGTTTAAAATGTGGGTCATCCATTTAAATAAAAATCTTAAGGAAAGATAATCTCATTACGATGTGGGCAAGCTTCTCACAGGAACAAAGTACAAGAGGGCAAGGGAGCAAGTATACTAAATTACAATGGGTGGAAATGATACTATATGACGGGCTGAGATCTCAAGTAAGGAGGAGAATTAATCTTAATATAAATTATTTCTAAACTTCATCCAGATCTAGAATTTTATTGTTTTTTTCCTTCTTTTCTCACTTTCTTTCTCATTCTCTCTCTTTTTTTTTTAAGTCTTTCAACCTGACCTGATATTAAAACAAACATCTGGAACAAAAATGAGTCAGCAGCCAGGTCACATGAATTGCCTATGGCCATGAGGAAGCCACAAAAAACTATTCTCTCTTCTCAATACCTGCTGCTCAAAGGAATGAGTAAAAGTGGCAGCCCTTCACCTAATACCATAACCAAAATACCTCAGTATGTCAGACAATGAGCCTATATATTCGCAGATATCTCAGGAGCTACTGTTATACAAAGCTAAAATAAAGTAGGAGCCACATAAATAAAAAACAAATCAAAACAAGATCTAAATAATGCTGATTACTATTTTTGAAAAAGAAATATGAACTCTTGTATGGTCTTGGTTTTAGATGAAAATTAAATACCTGGCAATTTAATAAAATCATCTGTAGCACAAAACATACTTCAGAATCATATTTATTATCTCTTAAAAGTAGTGTGATTGAAAATAAGTATAGATATGGAGTGGGAGGATCATAACTGTCTACATTTAATTTACCTCTTCTTGCTCTGGAATCCCCACTCCCACTAATGGTAGGGTGAAGTGGAAATGACAGGGTCCTTAAATGTGACAATTAAAGGTATTTTAGCTACCTGCTAGGGTCTCACCTCCTGTCCAATTCTTCTGTCACCCTGTCTTTACCCTTCCCCTAGCGGAAAGGGTGTTTGAATGGAAGAGTATTCACACTGAATAGAACCTGAGTTCTCCTCTACTCTGATTTATTCTGTGTCAGACCTTATACTTTGTTTCTCAATATTCAGAGACTTCTTTCAGAGTTTAGGAAATCCCTTTCTCTTGCTGGCAAAATTTTCTTTCCAGATAAGAGAATCAAAAGAAAATTAATTTAGGATACTGATCAAAGTCCATTTATGTCCTCTTCGTCCTAGGTGGTATCCTCTCTCTCCGGAAGCAGTAAATGGGCAACAAGGCAACGTATTTTACAAGAAATTTTACAAATACATCAGTCTGATCATGACTAAGGGGGTTGTGGAAAACCGGAAAAGAAAGTGGAAATGTGAAAGGAGAGGGGGAAAAAAAGGGAAGGCCAAAAGGGATAGAAGGAAAAAAAAAATGATGATTGGAAAGGAAACAGACAATAAAGAAGGAGCTAGAGAGAAAGTAGCAAAAGTAAGAAGGAAACGGGAGGTCCAAGGAAGGCCAGAAAGTGGGTGCTGCGACATTAACATGCCCCCGCCCACTGAGAAGTGGAAGGGTCTAAAGCTGTTCTTCCCCCCACCCCCAGTCTATCCTGTTCCCCAATGTTCTTTCCTTAAGCAAATCACAGCCTGGCCTCTCTGATGCAGCCCTCCAGCGGCTCCTGAAGCTCACGGAGTTGTCTCCACAGAGCCCTAAAAGCTCTGCCATAGCCATACCACTCCCTGTACTATGTATAGAAGCCACGAGGATGACACGCATTCCCTCTCCTCTGCTGACCCACCAAGCCCTTGTATGTTTTTTTCCACAATGCCCTTCTCCCCCTTTTTCTACCTGAATACTTTCTAGTCATCCTTAAACATACTGCCCAAATGGCACACACTCCCAAATGCCTAATGCCTCTCTCTCCCTCTTCTTATATGTCCTTATGACAACCCATGAATAATTCTTATAGTCATCAATCTTCTGGTCTGCCCCACCCACACGACTAGGCTGAAGTCACTTTATTCTCTGTGGCTCCAATGCCTAACTCAGTGACTTATACACACATAATAGGAACTTGATACCTACTTTTAAATAAGGTGGTTTCAACTGGTTTTCATTTTCCTTAGGAGTTGGCCCCATTGCACTACGATGCTGATAAAGACATCCACCCTGCTACGGGGCCTGATCCTTTTCTTCTTTCACTGTCCTGATTACCCCCAATCTCTGACTCTTATGTTGTGGTTCTGGTCCCATGTCCCAGGCAGGCCGGGTGTGGTATATGTGAGAGCGTTCACTTTCTTATACCAGACACAAAATACCTATCTAGCAACCCATGCTTAATTTTGATTCTTCAAAATAGAAATACTCTCTGGTTCATCTATACAAATTGCACTTCTCATTGCTAATCAGGAAATCACAACCATTTTTTCTTGTGCTTTCAGACTATTCCCATGATCCTACACACTTCTATTACTACAAACTCTCTTTATATACAGTGATTTTCAAACAGGGGCCTGCACACGCCTGGGGAAATGTTCCAGAATCCCAGAGAAGGAGGGTAAGGTACATATGCCTTGAAAATGCCATCTTGGGAGCATAGACTCTGTAGTTTAAGATCACTGGCCTATAGGATGACCACAAAAGGGGTGCAGAGTAAAGGTGGCCCTCAATTCAAAACTAGGCATAGGCAAGGCTGGATCTGAAGCTAACACTTTCCCAAAAGTTGTTAGTACCCTGACACAATTAAACTCACCTCCACACTCATCCTTCTGAGAGTTCCCTTCTCTCTGCCCTAGAACTAAACCATCCTCCTTCTTCCTATGTGCTTCTTGTGGTTCTGCATGAGTTTGCTAAGTGGTCTTCCAAAATCCATCGAACTCCTTATCATCCTGAGGCCACTTCAGGATGGTGTTAGAGAAAGGGAGCTAGCAACCAAGGCAAATTCAACTGTTTCTCTGGACTCAGACTCAGATCATTTTTAGGCACATTAAAATTTGAGAGCTATAATTCTATTCCTTCCCTCTTTTTTGTTACTGTTTTTATTATTTATGGATAGCTTTGCATTTGTATCTTCAGTAAACTTTTTCAAAGTATGGTGATATTTCAGTTAATTTTTGAGGTCAGAGTTCTCTGCATTTGAGCAGAGCTGAGAGGATCATTTCTAGGGGTCATGTCAATCTAAAGAAGGCGCTTCCTGTATGCATTCTAAGATATGTACCTGGAGATTCTATGGCCGAATTAATTATTTTAGAAAAGATCAAATTGAATAAGAATAGGAAGGAGGGGAGAGTTGATTACATGTGTTTTCTAAGCCATTTTGACTCTGTACTAAAAAGTATTGTGCAAATAAAGTACTTATTTAAGATCACTGTATTTTTTATTTTGTATAGCCTGACATTTTTTCTAACTAGCTGAATGAAGAACATTCTCTAGGAATGAGCTAAGGCCACAAGACAATAAGTCCCCATGAACAGAATGCTACCTGATAATGAATGATAGGGAATAAAACTCTTGGCAACATAAATTTTTATCTTTTTTTCCTCTCTTTCCTTTTCTTCTTCCCTCCCTCCCTCCCTTCCTACTTTTCATTTTCTTCCCTTTTTCTTTCCTTCTCTTTTTTTGAGGCTCTGCTAATTTTGATACATTTTATCAACCAGTACAGAAAACATTAGTTAGCTGAAAGATCAGTGCTGTGCATGCAACCAGAAATAGGAGAACATATTTTTAGTTTCCATTTGCCCACATTATACTTTATCTGAGCCTTGTGCTTCCAGAAAGAAATTTCTCTTTTGTGTCCCACAAAATGGCTAACCACAATGGACCACCTGTTATTTCACATTCTAAGATAGTATCCACCCCCATCTTTCTTCGATGACTTAGATAACACCCATCTCCATCCTTCTCATGATTCCCACAAGGTTCTCCCTTGCTCCCTTGTCTCTCTCCTCTACTAAGCCCCAGATCCCCTTACTTCTCTTCTAGATGTTCTCTACTAATGAGCAAACATTCATATTTGCCTTATTACAAAACTCCGAATAAAATCATTTCCTAAAAAAAGAAAAGAAAAGAAAAAAGATGTTAGCACTCTGGAGAAAAGTGGTATGTTGAAAAATAAAAACATGTCTAAACTGGCTTCTTTCCAAAGGTACCACATTTTCCAGAAAACAAAAAATCCAAAGTCCTTGGGTTTTTCTGGCTGTTATATGACTGAAAGAGCAAGGAATATAGTGTCAGGAGACTCTGTTGTCATAGAGCAACCAGTTCTAATGCTGGAAGTTCAAGGGGTACCAAGTCTCTGTGAATAAGATCACATCCTAAAACTAAAAAAATAAATAACTATTGGATAGTACTCAATTGTAGAAAAGGAAGGAAGCAAAAAGAGTATTTTAGAGTCCTACATTCTATCAAAGAAAGATTTCTCGGTCTCTTTTGGATGGATGAAGGCAATTTTCCAAACAGGACACTCTCCAGTAGCCTGCCCTCTGCTAGCAGGTTTTCTACTCTGACTTCAGTGAAGTCACCTGCTTTCTGATCTGGGAGTTATTCCAGATGCATCTGGAGTTCTCTCTGACAAGGACTGCCAGATAGATTACAGGACATCAGTTAAATTTGAATTTCTGATAAACAACAGGTGTTTATTTAGTGTAAGTATGTACTATGAAACATATGGAATGTACTTATATTTTTAAATAAAAGGATGTGGAGAAAAGGGAACTCTTATGCACTGTTGGTGGGTAAATGGGTGCAGCCACTATGGAAAACAGTATGGAGGGTTCTCAAAAGTTTTTTTAAGAAGTTAAAAATAGAGTTATATGATCCAGCAATTCTACTTCTGGGTATTTATCCTAAGGAAACAAAAACACTAACTTGCAAAGATATCTGCACCTCCACATTTATTGCAGCATTATTTACAATAGCCAAGATATGAAAACAACCTAAGTGTCCACTGACAGATGAATAGATATAGAAAATGTGATAGATATACAACTGAATTATTATTCATCTATTTAAAAAGAAGGAAAGCTTGCCATTTGTAACGACATAAATTGATCTTGAGGGCATCATGCTAAATAAAATAAGAAAGAAACACAAATACCATATCATCTCATTTATATGTGGAACCTAAAAACAAACAAACAAAAAAACAAAACAAAACGACATCAACAAAAAAACAGACTCGTAGATACAGAGAACAGTTTGATGGTTGTTTGTGGAAGGTGGGCAAATGGGCAAAGGTGGTCAAAAGGTACAAACTTCCAGTTATAACTAAAGAAAAAATCTGTTGTTCATGTGAAATTCAAATTTAACCAAACATCTTGTGCTTTTATTTGTTAAACTAGCAACCTTACTCTAGACAGTGTCAGGATGTTGGACCAGCCAACCACAGCTCAACGCTTAGATATAATAACAAAATTCACCCCACCTCCTAATATCTTTCATATACATAGGACTTATTTTCTGGCTACTAATCAAGATTTGGGCTTCCTTGTGATAAGTATTGTTCACCATTGCTCATCGCAGGGAAAGCTACTGTGTTAGTTGGTCTTTAAAGTTGGCTGCACCCCACTGGGCTCTATTTTTAATTATACTTCAGTTAAAGGAAATTCTTGGATAGGTTCAGCTGAAGAGATATGAGAGTTCATGAGTCCTTCTTTCAGGAACTGAGATTAAATCCAAAAAAAGCAAACTCAAAACTTTCCCAAGAAAATCATGTACTTCCACATACCTCTCCTATTACTTCAGAATCCTGTGAATGCTGATCTTCTCCCCAGAGCTGGTAAATCATGCTGAGAGAAAAAAGGAAGGAGAGGAAAGAGAAAAAGAGGGAGTTCAGGGGAAAGGATACACATGCTCTGATTCTTCTCCTTTGGCCAAGAGGTATGGTGAGCAAAAACTCCTGCCCAACCAGTGTATGTTCCTTGGGGCCCAAAGAAATTGATTCCCTATCTCTCTCCTGGAGCTACAGGTGCCAAATGGAATATTGACCCAGGAAAATACTAAAAAGAGAAGGACCAGAATCCAGCAGCAAGTCAAGAAGAGAAGTGAGATGAAAGGAGCATATGATGTGTTCAACCATAATCATTTGTGGTCTTGGATGATTATATCCAGCAGGAACTTTTTTTCAGGTGTCTTTTGTATCCTCTCAACATGGTGGTGAAAGGTAGAATCAGTTGATGACTCAAGGACAGAGCAGAAAGGGGCCTGGATGACATGATGCACAAGGTCACCTAATTGTTTATTTTGTCATAGCCTGGCCCTCATTACAATGATACAGGAAAGGGGCTCATGTCCCAAGTAATGTCATCAGGATTTGGTAATGGAGCTTCCTCATGTATTAGAGAATGAGCTTAACCTCCTTCCTAGATTATCAACTCTCCAACCATCCCTTTAAACTAACTCTTATTTCCTAAGCCTTATAACATTTACATTACTCTTCTCTGAGATCTTTAGTTTCAACATTTACAGAAGCCATATCAGATATGGGGAAGATGCTGTTTAAAGAGAGCCCTAGGTTAATAATCAGAGACCTGATTTCTAACCTGGGGGTCTATAGCTCCTGGTTCGCGGGCTCTACCTTGCCACTGTATTATCTGTGATCAGTCACTTAACCCTCTCAACTTCACTTTCTCACCTATAAAACAGGCATACAACACTGCTACTACCAATAAAAAACAAAACTAACAAGAGCGATAACATATATCATCAATAATATCAATGATAGTAACAGTCTTGCCTGCACATAGCAGGCAAGAAATCCTAGAACTGAATATAAATATTCTCTAGTAAATAGAAAGGACAATGGCCAATGTCAAAGGGTTTCTTCTCTCCTGAAAATACTGACCCAAATCCCATCAAGGGACCCTTCTGGAATTCCCACCCTCAGGAGGGCAACTGAGTGGGACATCTGTAATTGCCTTACTTTAAAAACTCCATTTGGCCCTATATGGTGATTGTTGGTGTTTGGAATTTGAATAGCCACCTGTCCCTTAGGCCTTCTTATTTGTGCTTTTTTTCAAAATTAAAAACAACATTCTACTTATTGAAATTGTATTTTAGCATTTTAAGAACTCAAAGTGGCTCCTAGATCTGTTAACATTTAAGGTTTTTTTTTATATATCCTCTGTTTCCCCTTTCCCCTAATTTTTCGCCTAACTTAATAGTTTAATATCATTTTTACTAAAAAAAATAGTACTTTTATTCATAATTTAACATATTAGCTCTATTGATTATTCATTTCACTGTTAATATTGTTCCTTTAATTTCTCATGGATTCCATTGTTTATTTAGTCTGAAATCCTTCCAGTTTTAGTTTTACTTTTATTTCTTTATATTGTCTTATCTCCTTTATTTTTAATCTCCAAACTACCCTCCCCCAACAAATGCAATTCTCTTTTTACTTTTACATTGTTTCCATTCACCTGGCCCTTAAAAAAATGGTGAGGTCATGTGACTGGGATAAAGGGACAACTATAAAGAGAATTCAAGTCCTAGGTAAAGAGGCTGGGTTTCTCCTTCTTCCTTTTTTTTTTTTTTTTTTTTTTTAACTAAACCAACAGTGATTATTTTTATATCATTTTGTATCATATATTTTTATATCATTACCATTCCTTCCAGAGTTCAACTTCTGACTTTAAAACTTTCAAGCTAAGTAAACTAGTAGACCCATAGGTTAAGTCTCCAGAATAACAAATATTCCCCCAGAGGCAATGCAGCTGACCAGCTGGAATGGTATTGTCTTCTCATATTATGTTTATAGGGGAATCCTTGGGAAAATCTCTGCCCTGGGACTAAATCTCCAAGCTCCTGACATGCAATGATTTTTCCTTTCTAAGGAAACACAGATTGTAACCATTTTTTCAACTGAAGTCACTGTGTCCATCCCAGTAAAATATCTGCACTGAGGGAGAATAAATAACATGTGAAAATCCCCAGCTTAAATATAAGTCTCTCTAATCTACTGAGAAAGGAATTGGCCCTTTTGTTTGAGGTCAAATGAGACTCTGCCTGAGAGGAGGACTTGAAGGAGATGTTTTATTTTTAATACACCAAGTGGAGTGGACTGAAATCAAGTTACCCGTTTTGCTTCCTGAATGGTGGCCCCAAATTTCCCTGCCAGGGTGTGGCAATAAACCAAAAGCATTATTCCATCTTCATCCATCCTTATTTGTGGCTGAGCCAAGCCAGGTAAATAGGGAGGTTCCCAGCATCGGACAATAGGGCTTGAGCACATGAGTGGGGTATCTAATATTACAAAAGTAATATTCATTCGTATATATTAGTAATACACAACCTAGAATATAAGAGTACGTAAACCATTTGTCTTATCCGCTGTGGGTCTGAAATCTTTTTTTTCTACATATGACTAAAGTATTCTAAATATTATCTAGCCTGGGGAAAATTCTTTAATTTTAAAAATCCTAAATCAATTTTCATTCCTTTATGAAAGTGTATCTACCTCATCACAATAAACCCTACATATGAACCCCACCACACTGATGGAGTGAAAAATACAGGAGGGCAGAAGTTCCCACTGAAGCAGGAAAGCTCAATGTTATAACTTAGGTTTAATCTTAAAAACAACAAAAGATCAGGAACCTTCCAATAAGACCCATTTAAATGAACTGCATTAAGAATCTACAGTCAAGATAATAGATTGTTTTGTATCATCCTCCCTCTGGCATAATTAGTTTTAAAAATGATTAACTTCTCTTAGTTAAGGATAGTTGAGGATAGATCTCCTCAACCCCTTTCTTTATCATAAGAGAGGAGAACATTTTGGGGTGCCTGGGTGGCTCAGTTAGTTAAGCAACTGCCTTCGGCTCAGGTCATGATCCCAGAGTCCCGAGATCGAGTCCAACATCGGGCTCCCAGCTCCATGGGGAGTCCACTTCTCACTCTGACCTTCTCCCTTTCATGCTCTCTCTCACTCTCTCTCTTTCCAAATAAATAAATAAATAAATAAATAAATAAATAAAGAGAGAGAAGAACATTTTGACAAGGCCTAAGATTATCCTCAAGAAGACTTTTAGAACGGAGAAAAATAGGCTTAAAGAACTCAGAACCCTAATTTAACACTCCAGGCCTGTCAAAACTCTAGGAACTAAAATAATGAGACACCTCAGTCATTTATGATTAGAAACCTCAACTTGCCACATAAAGAGGGTCCTCTCCATCAACAGTGAACAGGCTTGTCCTATAACCACTCACTCACCTACTGTTGTGGGTTGAATTGTGCCCCTACAAAAGATACGTCGAAGTCCTAACTCCCAGTACTTCTGAATGTAATTTTACTCAGAAATAGGGTGTCTGCAGATGTAACCAAGTTAAAATGAGGTCATTCAAAAGAAGAGAAGAGAAGAGACAGCGGGGAGAAGGCCAGGTAGGACAGAGTCCGAGATTGGAGTGATAGATGCGCAAGCCAAGGAACACCAAGGTTTGATGCCACTGCCAGAAGCCAAAAAGAGGCAAGGAAGGATTCTCCCCAGAGTCTCAGAGACAGAGCCACCCTGCTAACATCTGGAGCCTCCTAGCCTCCAGATCTGTGAATAAAGACATTTCTGCTGTTTCAAGCTACAGTTTGTGGTACTTTATTACAGTAGCCCTAGAAAACGGATACACCTGCTAAAGAGAAAATAAAATAACATGAAGGGAGGGGGTTCAAATTCTTAATAAATGAGTTGATTATGTACACAGATTAGACTTTTACAAATATAATATTATCACTCACTCGAGTTCCCATTCCCTGTGCCCTGAGGTTCAGCCATCCACAGAATGGGCTGGATCTGTCTGCTACCATTGTCTGAACGCTTGTGAGCTCAGATCCCCAACACTAAACATTCTACATTTGCTGCTTCACTTAGTCCTTATACTGGACTCGAACTTATGCATTATTTTCCCCATTTCGCAGATGGAAAAAAAAAAAAGTTGGAGAGGTTAAACAAGTAACTTGCCCCAGGTCACAAAGCTAGTAAGAGGGCTACTGTGATTTAAACCATTTCTGTTGGATATTCATTTCCGGGCTCTTAACCATAATACTCATTGATTTTACTTCACACTTCGTCCAACAATATTTAACCTCTTCAAATATTCTTTTCTGTTCATGGCATAGAACATTGTTTCTAAATTGGGCATAGGAACGAGATCAGAATCATCCCACGGGGTGCTTTTTCAAAACTTGTAACCCCCTTAAAAAATACTAGCACAGAGCTTCAAATATTTTCATTCTCTGCAGCTCCCTCTCACTTCCTCTCCCTCCTCCCTCTCTCTCTTACATTCCATATAACCCCATAGCCACATCCCTTTCTCAGGCTAAATATCACTCAACTTCTTTCAAGTGCATTTAAATGCCATTTATTCAGTGATCTCTCCTTGATGTCTCAGTCTAGTTGGGACCTGTGATAATACCGCCTCAAAGCACCCTGTATTTCTCCTTTCTGGCAATTATCACGATAAAAATGAAACAATTATCGCAGGACACACCTGCTAAGTGGCCCAAGGACCTGTTAGCATGACCCACATAGAAGTTAGGGTAATTGACTCTTCTACTAGTTCTATTGCTCCAAGATTAAGAAAGTACAGGCTGCATTAGCCTGGGGAAGCTGAGCATGATCGATCAATAACTAGTATATTTATGTGAAAGTGTGCTCTTAGTCCTCGCCATATCAAACATTTATAAAAATGAGACTGCTCAGATGAAAGGTCCCGGTCATATCCAGACTAGACAATGTACACAACTGCTCTCGTTTGGGGTGGAGAAGGCTTTGCATGGGGAGAGGCAACTGGTTCCAGATCGATGTACTCTCTCTCACTCTCACTCAGTCTTATCAGTGGCAAGTAGGCATCTGCCAGCTTATATCTTTACAATTGGAACTTATTACCATTTTCTCCACTGTGTGTCTGCCTATGCTGTTTGCCTTCTGAATTCCATAGAGAGTAAGTTTTATTTAATTCCCCAGGTGATGTTTCCTCTGTAAATTACTGCTTTTCCCCAGGACCTAGTAAGCATGGGATTTTTCTCTCCATAATTAAGATTCTTCTTACAGAATGAAGAAGGATGAAATGTTAAATATAGGTCCAAATCTTCTAAGTTTTCTCAGGGACTCTAAAAACTTCTGACTGTAAACAAACATGGATGATAGAAAAACAAATTCGTTCTCCAAGGAATAGGCTTTCTACATGTAGAATAATTCAGACACAGGAAAATGTAGGCTGATCCTGTTAATCCAAATAAATGACAAGGAAAATCTCTCCTATCCTTCCCACATCTTCAATTAGTTGTATGCCTTAGTTTTATATCTCTTCTGGAAAAGAGCACAGGGGTTGGTTAGCTGCCAGGCTTAAATTAACAGCCTCTTCCTCTCTAACTATTAGATGCACCCAACATTTGATGCATTTTTTTTTTCCTCAGAGATCTAAATGCTAGGTTTGGCAAAGATTCTGCCAAAGGTCCATCACACAAATTCCAGGATGTGGCCCACAGGCTGCATGCACTCTCTAGACTTATTTAATTTGGGCTACAATGTTTTGTTTGGTTTGGTTTAATGTTTAAATTGGTCAAGATTTGCTGCACAACAAACAACCCCAAATCTCAATGGCTTACAACCACAAACATTTACGTCTCACTCCGAGGCTTGCCTGCTGGCTGGGGCTCCGCTGGGCTCAGCAGGAATTCACAAGCATCTTCTGGAATTGACTGAGCTTGGTGGCAATCTGTAGGTAAAGTCCTCCTTCTAGGACTAAGGAAGGAGCCTTTCTCAAGGTAAATGCAGGAGTGAAAGGGGGTAGGAAATAAAAGGTGCTTCATAAAGCCACAGCTCACTTTTCCCCAAGATTTCACTGGGCAATCCAAGTCACATGACCAAATCCCAAACCAGTGTGGTAAGTGATATCTGTTCTATCAGTTCTATTGGAAAACCCTGAAGAGTTCCATGGTAACAGCTGTGGATGTGTAATTCTACTCCCAGGAAGGGATGAAGAGTTGGGATCAATGACTCAAACTAACATAACTGTCAATGTTTAAAAATTGGGATGGGGTCCATGAAAATCTAAATATCCAACTTTTCTTAAAAAAAATAAAAATAAAAAAGATGTAGTAAAAGGAGCCCAAAGCTCAAAATATAACTTATCCTATTTTCACAAAGGGACCTGTAGAAAGAGGATTCCCCATGAAGACAAAGCCAGAATTCTTGTTTCTTTGAATCAAGATCTATGAATCCATAACCATCCACACTAGCAGTCACTCTTACTCTAAGGAAAAGTCCACTGTATCTGAGCTTCAAATGTCTGGATTCAAATCCTGGCTCACCATTTACTACCTGTGTAACCTCGGGCAAGTCACTTCATCTTTCCGAATTATCACTTCTTTATCTCACAGGGTTGTAGCGAAGACTAATTGAGATAATACACATAAAAGTTATTCTGTGAACTGAAACACGCGACACAGATGTTGGTTGTCATTATTAGCAGGACTCACCTAGTGAAACCTAAATTACTGTTTAAGGAAATGACCAATTTGCATAGCCACCTGGATTTTTACTGTCAACGACTTTGACTGGGATTCAAATGCTCTAACAGCAGGGGGATTTCATTCACTGAAGATCCAGCTGGTATGCCAGTTTGGGGTGTGCACTAAAAGATGCTTGGAAATACCTGCTGGTCTTTCAGCTATTGTGCGATAAAACCAGGTAGGGGAATCCTTTTATCATTTCCACAGCTGAATATGCTTTAAACCCCCTAACAGAGCCAAAATTGTCAGACCCAATTCCACTTGTGATGAAATCCAACCAGGTTAACATGCTCTTCCCTTGTTAGCCACCTATGCTTTTCGGGATGAAATCCTGCAGCCCTAAAACAGGCAAAACTTGACTTAACTTCAAGGAAAGTTTTGGGTTTCAATGGGCCTTTGAAGTCCCTTCAAAAGAGATAGGGACTTCAATGAGAGGTTTGCCTATACAGAGGACCACAGAGGCAGGCCATTTGTAGAAATTCAGTTCATCTAGGAGAAGTTGTCTGGTGAAAATTGGTTCAGAAAGGAGGGGCTAAGTGAGGCGTGTAAGTTTAAACTCAGTAGAATGAAAATGAGTCTGTTTCAGATGATCAGACTTGGTTGTTTTGTACTTTTCTTCGTGAGTTTCTAAAAGCAAGCTTTTTATTTTTGCTGCCATGAAGGCCAATCAATTTAATAACTGGTTAAATTAGAGCCACCATATGCTACACAAAACTCCGGAACTGCTTAGCACATGATAAGGTTTCAATATATAGGTATTTAATTATTTAATTAACAAATAAGTATTTTAAAATAAAGATTTCCACAAAGGCTATGAATTGAGACTTGGGCTCATGAATAAACACCTTCAACTTATATTAAGAGCATTCTTTAACATCAGATAAGCTACAGTGTGAATTCTTTAAATAGTTTTTTATCATATAATATTCTCCAAATCAAGCTAATAGTAATTACATATTGGGGATCTTATATCAAAACATTTCTATCAGGGCATATTATGCTGTAACTAAATCATTTTTACTGTGAAAGTTATTGTTTTCTAAGCTGTAAGAAATGTCAGATGGTGCCAGAGGAAGTTAATTATAGCAAATTTATTTAACCAGAGCTCACTGCAGAAGAGATTCTATCAAATAGCTATAATACAATTTTATATTGTATATATATAAAACATACATGTTTGCCATTCCATAAGAGGATATTTCCTTCCGGAAAATGTGGTTCCTGAATATGTACTGGAATTCCTGGAGTCCTTTCAACTTGAAAGATAGCAACTCTGTCAGGTATGAATCCAAGGATGTTCTCTCGCTAAGAAAGTTGTTATTATATGAACCCATAGCTGCTCGAGATTTTTAGAATGTTTTTCAGCTGGAAGCTGTACTAAGACTCAGCTATGATCAAAATAGGAATTCTAAAACACAGTACTTTTTTCCAGAAAAAGATAGCACATTGTATTCCGTGCTGAATTCGAATACTTCTTAGGAATCTAAGGATTTTATTTAGTCCACAGATTAAGATCTTAGAGTAAATATAATAAAAATACTTTAAAGGTTATGTATCAACAAGGTGTCAGTGTGCATAAGGATGAAGTATTCTAGTCATAATTAAATTTCAAATCTAATTATAATTTGAGGCGTCCTTTTAATTACATTGCGATATTTTCTTTTCCTAGGAAGATGAATGGTATAGCATCTTTTATCTGTAATTTTCGTTTAATTAAAAATGTAAATAAATCAAGCCTCGTTCTTAAAAATATTTACTTTCCACATAAAAGAGAAGATTTATAAAGTTGGGTTTTATCTAGTTAATCATATTTACTTTAGCCATAAACATATGATGTATGAATATATAGGGGCAGAGATCTAAATTTTCCTAAATATTATGAAACAAAAAAAGTGTTGCCTGCGATTATCTTTCTTGCCAGTTAGAATTCTTCCATCACTTCTGGCAAAATCTTATTAATCCTTCAAAGCCAAGTTCAAATGTCACCTCCTTTGCTTGAAGCCTTCCCTAACTCCCAAAGCCAAATTCAAGGGTAGACAACTGAGCAACAGCCAGCAATTTAAATAGCCCCGAGATTTTACTAAATTGTTGGAGAAAGGCCTTTAGCAGAATTCCCTCAGAAGGAGGACTGCATATAGTTGGAAACCTGAGCCATGTGAGCAAAGAGGTGAACTACACTCCTCCCCCTGCGTGGTATATATGCATATGAGGGAACGCTAAACTGCCTTCTAAGGATCCACCTCCTTGGCAAGGCTTGATTCTCCTCTGTGGGATGTACAAGTTTAAAGCTGAGCTGGGATTCTTGGACAATAGAAGATGAGCTGGGAACAGGCTTGAGTGTTCCTCCTCTGCCCTACTCCCGGACCTCTTCTCTAAGTTAATGTTAAACAAATATTTGTAAATACCTCCTGATTCTATTTCCTTACACTGCGCCAACCTCAGACCATAGAATACAAACTAAGAAAGAAGGGATATGAAGACATGACAGGGAAGTGAAAAGGTAGTAAGATTCATGAATGGCAGAACCTATGGGGTGGGAAGAATTTTGGAATGGAGAATGAGCAGGAAACTTGGAAAAGGGTGATCAGAGAATGGGAATTTGAATGGAGTTTGTAGAGAAGTTGTAATTATTAGTAATGATAAAGGTTTGGCTGTGACCAGGGAGCTAATGGCTTAGGTAAGGTAAAGAATGAGATCATTAGAGCAAAGGAGGCCAGGAGTACAGGAATAGAAGGACTGGCAAGAATAATGAATTCACTGACATTATGACAGAAAATGCTGGATTCAATGACAATAAGTCAAGAAATGAAAAGTTTAAGGAATTAGAGAGAGCGGCCCAGGGTGCCTTAGACAATAAGAGCAAGGAGAAGATATTAGGTAGTTTGATGGTTTAATGACTTCAGATGCAAAGCTGGGGTTTATAATTAGGAAGAAGGAAAAAGACCTGAAAGTAGCAATGAGGAGTAAGAAAAGCATCTAACCTACCTCCCCACAACAATGAAGAGAGAAAACAAATATCAGCTGAAAGAGGAAGAGGAGAGGAAGACCAGTTCTTCAGCTAATGAGGTCAAGTGATTGGGGATTCAGAAGTAAAAGAAATGGTCATAGAAGAGGTTTAGGACATAAGGGATTTTTGCTGATCGCTGACTCTGAGTTCCAGAAGAGACAGTGGAACTGTTGTGGCGTTGGAGAGAGATGAGCCACAGCTCATGAAAGGAGATATACCGGGCTATGTGGGCAATAAAGTATAGGGATGTGGGATTACCTTGCCACGTTGGGCTTTCTGAGGCATTGAAATAAATAGGGTTGAAGGATGAAATCAGTTTAGTTCCAATGGCCTCAAGACTGATGGTGATGAGGAGGCTGTGAGTATGGTACAGGAGGAGGAGCTATGGGCCAGCCAGGATCTGTAGAGTCCTACGGCCCTTTCCTCACCCCTGCCTGCTTGGAGGCTATGACCAGGTGGTCTCAGCCAGAGCACCAGAACCTCAGTGGCACCCTCTCTTAAAAACTGGACCACTAGGCAGAGGATTTTACCTGAGCATCTAGGACTCTTAACTACTGTTATATTATGATCCTTTTTTTCTGTTAAAAAAAAATAGAGATCCGTTAAATATTTTTGAGGATCAAAATAATAAAATTCAAGTTGTGTTTTGCAAAAATCGAGTAGTTTTTAGAAGTCAGTCTCAGAGAGCCAGTGGGTATTGATGCTGGGTAGCCTCTAAGATTTCACACTGGAAAGAATATCTTCTGATCATCCACAATCCAGATGCTCCCTCTGGCTTTTGAAAGAGCCATCAATGATCATAAAATATTCCTTCCAGTATAAAACCTTAGAGGCTCTGGATTTTATCTTATTGAGAAGCCATTATTTCTTGAAAGGAAGCCACATTAAAACCTACCGGATTAACTTATCTCTCTATAAGAACAGTCTTCTACTTCAAGTCTTTGAGCATAGGTTACCTTCTCAGCAGGCCTTCCTGGACCACCGGAGTTGAAAGTGAGAAAGAGAAAGAGAGAGAGAGAATGAATTTTATATATAATCCTTCTTCTTGATTCTGCTTTTCTGGAGAACCCTGAATAATACATGGACTTTAGGGCTCCCCACTATCTGACTTCACTGGTTATAACAACAGCCAGGTTATGCTGTAGGACTGGGAAAAAAAAAAGAGCTCATTGTCCTCCTGCCGTCTCTGTGAACGGGAAAATGTGAGCACAAGAGCATGTTATGATCTATGCAAAATCTTGGTGGGTGGGGAGGTTGTAGCTTTTCCAGGGTGTTAAATGGGTTAAAAGTTTGACTGCCTTTTAGTTGATCTCACTGCGGTTTTTTTCCATTTTTGAAATGGAGGGAATAAAAGATTTAGAGGTATGGTTTGTGCTTTGAGTGGAGATTGCTGAAATTAGAGCAAATAAAAGAGGTCTTGATGTCCTATAGCCCAGGAGTAGCCTCAGTCCCTGAGGTTTTCTCTTAGAAGCCAATCTGGAGTAAAAAACTGAAAGCTTCAGGTTCTAGAAAATAATTTCTTTCCTTCTTTCCTTCTTTTACTCAATCAACAAACTTTTATTAAGCACTGTGCTCTAACCTTTGCACAAAGAGATTTTATAGATACAAAAACAATTAAAACAAGATTTCTTCTTGCAAAAGACAATAGCATATGATTCATGATTCACCTGTATACAGGGAATAGCAAAGAGACACACCTAATATACAACTGCTGAGCATGTGCTCTATGCTAGGTCCACTCACAAATAAAACAGTTCCTACACTTGAGAAGTTTATAATCCGATTACGGGGGGAGGGAGACAGTTCAATGCATTTCCATATAGAAGCATAAAGATCTATTGTCTATAGGCACTATCAGATATAGAGTTGGAGGGGGCAAGTAATAACTACATTGGTTTGGGAACAAAGAGATGTGTGTATAAAAGTTCAAAAAGTCTGAGGCATCTGGGTAGTCCAGTAGGTTCAGCATCTGCTTTCATCTCAGGTCATGATCCCAGGGTCCTGAGATAGACCTCCACTTACAGCTTCCTGCTTAGTGAAGAGCCTGCTTCTCCCTCTGACCCTCCTCCTTCTTATGCTTTCTCTCTCTCAATAAATAAATAAATAAATAAATAAATAAATAAAATTTTTAAAAATCTAAAAAAAAGTTCAAAAGTCTAAGTGCAAGTTAGAAACTTGAGAAATACACCCATGTACTTCATGAAAAGAAATGCACCTAGATCTTCCTTCAGCATGCTGACATGACCATGTCATAGGTCCCTGAAAGCCTATTAAAGAGTATCATAGAAATAGTCATAGTCAAAATTACAGAAAATGTCTTGAAAGTGAAGGCACCTCAAGGTAGGGAGCCAATTAGGAATGATTTCTGAGGGTTCCAGAATTTGGGATTTAGCTCAGTGAATTTTATTTTTTTAATTTAGGGATTTGATAAAGGGTTAAATTTTATTTAAAAACTTTTTTAAAGAGCTTTGTTATGCTAAATAAGGGCATTTTACAAAAGCACTCCCCTCTAGCATCACAATAATCTCATAAAGGATATTTTGAAAACATATTTATGTAAAATACACATAGCCAAAAGCTCATAAGTGACAGTTCAATGAATTCTTACAAACTAAACCCATTTTTGTATCTAGCATTCAGATTAAGAACAATACTCACAGCCCAGGAACCCCCTTATGTTCTCTCTCACTAGCTATTCCAATTCTTCAGTGACTTTTAAAGATTAATTCTCCTTGTTATATATTATAAAGGTTGCTGTATCACAAAAAAATAAAAATAGGAAAGTAGTAACTATAGATTTTAAAAGTCCATGTCTTTTAGTTGAATAACTGTGGATTCATGCAAAATTCACCTCTTTTTTTTTCATTTTACTGTCAATTGGTGAAAAGTTTGTCATGGATCTACATTGGTATATGGACCGCCTTGAGAAATCAATGGTCTAGGTGAAAGATGATGGGAAACCTGAACTTTGTTAGTTATAGTAGTGACAAAGAGAAAAAAAAGAGATATAGATGACTTAATAAAGACAGCTCTTGATAGTTATATAAGTATGTAAAGGAGGGGAGAGTCTACAATAAATTTCAGGTTTCAGGTGCGAAAATCCAAATAGGTAGTAGTTCTAATAATTAAGAAAGAGGAATAAAGGAAAAGGGGTTTAGTGAAGGTAAAATAAGATTTTAATTTAAAACAAATAAGAAGTTTGTACAGAATATTCAGGTATAGATGCCTAAAGAGATGTGTTTTTAAAAATAAAGGTTGGTATATTTAGCACTAGGAAACAATTCTCCATGATTCTTCTTTGTTTCTGTATGTATTAGGAACAAGGCACTTACTGCCTTTGTTCCAGACTATATTTTTAAGAATGTTTGTATAAGAAACAGCTTTGAAAGATAGAGAAAGTCTTCCTCTAGGGCAGAGGATAGGCATGTTTACTGCTTGTTATAAAAAATTCAAGTTCCCTAAGTTCAATATCCTATGTAACACAACCCACTAAGTTTCCTTCCGGGTGTCATCTGGCTGCCTTTGAAAGGGCATGTGGGAATTAGAGTTCAGGGAGTGCAAAATGCTGACACTCTGGCTACTGCCATTGCTGGAAATGATAAACTATCCATTGTCTCTGATCCAGGAGTCTCATGTCTTCTAGCCTCCATAAAACTCTAGCAGGTTAACATATTAACTAGGAAGTACAGTAAATTCTTAAAACCTTCACAGTTCTTGACATTTGTATTTAAATTATTACAACATTTTAATATTTAGTTTCAGTTTCAGACTTCACACTATTAAGGTCTTAACAATTAGCTAACAGACTAACACCTTTCAGAGTCTTAGGATTGATGCATTAATTTTGGCAGTTAAGGAAATGATTGTCAGTGTCCGTGGAAGGAAAACTCAAGATACCATTCTACATGGCTGTTTTAGTATTACAATTACTTGACATCTAACACTGTTTCATATATGGGCTCACTAAAATGTGAAATGAATCTAATTGGCTAAAATCTGATCAAATCTTAAACAAAATTCTTCAGAATTTCAGGATCCACAGGGTACCATGAATCAATGCTGTAATAGAAGTCCAAGGAGAGTAACTATCAAGCAGAGCCCTATAATGATCCACCCCCGAAGAGGTCCATATCCTAATCTCAAGAACCTGTGAAAATGTTACCTTACATGGCAAAAGACTTTGCAGGTGTGATTAAGTTAAGGATCTTGAGATAGGGAGATTATCTGGGTGTGACCAATGTAATCACAAGGGTCCTTCTTTATAAGGAAAAAGAGAGGAGATGATGTGATGACAAAAGCAGAGGTCAGAGAGAGACAAAGAGAGAATGAGAGAGACATTTAAATATGCTACACTACTGGCTTTGAAGATGAAGGAAGGTGCTATAACCCAACGAATGCAGGTGGCCTCCCAAAGCTAGAAAATTCAAGGAAATGGATTATCCCCTACAGCCTCTGTCCAGAAGGGAGGTAGCCCTGTTGACACCTTATTTTGTGACATCTGATCTCCATAAATGAAAAAAGAGAAATCTGTGTTGTTTAAAGCCAATGCATTTGTGGTACTTTGCCACTGTATCTATAGAAAGCTTCCTCAGTATTCACTGGCATCAGATGCCAGCAAACTCTGAGGGCAGAGCTTAGAGCTGGCCACGGCTGCCTCTGATTGGTAGGCTTGGCCCAGTGCTGAACTGTTAATAGGAATGCATTAATATGTATTTTCAGCACTGGCTGCTGGGTATTTTTGAACTTCCTCTTCAAGCAGCACCTGAACTGCAGCTCCTCCCACTTACACTGTGTTGGAAGGGCCTTCCCTGAAAACCACTATTCCTGTGGGCCATCAGGCACCGTCACCATCTCAGAAGTGTCCTCTAGCAAATGCCATCCTGACAGGCGCTTCCCTTTCTCGCTCTTGAAATGGCCAATACTCTTCATATAGTTTCTGCCTCTTCTGAGTTTCCAAGTATGGAGCTCATTCAATATTTGATATTCCTCGTGGAGTCCAGAACGTTAACCCAGTGTAGTTTAACAATGACCACATACTATGTGCCAGACACCACGCTAGGCGTGAGGCAATCAAAGACAAAGCACATTCTCTGCTGTTAAGGAGTTGACAGTTGAATGATATTTCAGCTCCTTCTGGATGATGCGTCCCCTCTCCCATAACTGGGAAGGCAGGGTCACAACAGCTGCTCTCCCCAGAGCCCTGCATATGGACAATTCCTTCTTCCTTATGGCTGTGTGGCTGGAGAGCTGCTTCAGCCTTCCTCAACTGTGCATAATCTGTGACTCAGCCCATAGGACCAACTTCTGTGAACACTCTTTTATTATAAACGTTTCTCTACTTGGGGGAGGCAGGAAGTGTGAAAATGGATTTTCCATACTGCCTTAATCAGATTTCATTTTACCCTAGACTGCTGGGTCCAGGGAAGCAAACAATCAGGAGTTCTCCATTTTTTTCCAAGAGAGCCACACAAACAACCAGTCACAGCAATGCAAGAGGTCGTCATCAAGTCCCTGGCATTTTGATCAACACTGAGTCAAAATATATACACCACCATTGTCCTTCGTCCTAGAAATCAGCATTGCTAAATATTTTTCAGTGACAAACCTCAGAGCTTACAAGGATATTAAAAGCAAAACCAAGCACCCTACCAAACAAAAAAAGCACATTTCTCACAAAGCAGGCCCATACACAGAAAAATAAGCACTTATATTTTTACTAGAATTGTTACAGAATAGATTCAAAACCTTTCCAAGACAAACGGAGGGGCATTTTCTACCCTGTTTTGGTTTCATACACGCACTTAAGCAGTTACACCTGTGCCTAAGGGTTTTTCTAGGCTTCATCTTTTAAAACCCCTGAAGTATTCTTTCTTCACTTGGCATCTTCTTTTTGCACATGAAGAGTTTTGGATGCGAAAGACCATGATGGAAGGGCTCAGTGGTTGTGTTCTTTTTCTAAGTTGGCTCACAGAGCTGCTATTCCTCTCAATTCTCGTGAAAACACACATGATTCCATGATCCTGCCCCCTCTCAGCGTAGAGTACCATCCTGCCGGCCTCTCACAGAGGCGCCCAGGACTTTCCTACACTAATTGTCTTCCAGCCAGTTGCTGCCTTTCCTACAGCAGCTCAAGCCAGACTTTGTTGCAGCCTGTGAATATTTTCCACTTCAGTGTGTGATGCCAAAATCATTCCACAAGGCCTGCTCCAAGTTTCCCTGTCAAGATAAGCTTCCAGCCTGATGTATATAGTAGATTAGCATAGAGCATTAAGACTAGACTCACAATCATAAAACTGGCAGCACAGCTTCCTAAGTTAAACAACGGAATGGATATACCCTTTAAGTCTGCAAGGTACAATAGATTTTCAGAAAGGGTATCGATTTAGAGGACTTTGCTAAAACTGATTTTTAAAAGTGATTATCTTAAGCAAAAATGATTATCTTTTATACACAAAAATATAGATTTGCCCTTCATCCATTAGATCTTAAGCATTTCTACTGCTTCTTCACAAACATTTAGAAAATAGGTATCCATGTGCCAGGGTCCTTCTGTCAGTATGCATTGTTTTAGTAATAACCAAGGAGAAAAATCATGCTGGGTTAGAACAATCTAGAACAGTAGCCTAGCTCTGACAGCAGTTACAAGCGACCATTGTGGCAGGGGATAAATATCTTCCGTAAAGAGAAACTATAGGTTATTAAATGTTTACTGTCTACCTGTAAACAATTTATTCATTTCTGAATCCCCCGTGTCTAGTACCACACCTGGCGATAAATAAATATTTATTGAGTGAGTGAGTGAATAAGAAAATGAACGAATGAGTAAACACCCCATTTTTCCCAAAGCTGTTAATTTACCCGCCTACCCTCAAGAATGTTGAGTCTTGAAAACATTCCAGATTCCTGGATCACAAGTTCTCTATGTTGACTATTCTCAGGAAATCGCTTTAAGTGTGTGTTTAAAAACCTGTTGAGTTTTCTTTTCACTTAAGTTCTATTGTTCTGCAGTTTAAAAAAAAAAATACACGTAAGAGATTCCAGAAACAATCCTGGCAGAATTTGAGGCATTAAAGCCTCCCAGCTCGATAAAAGAAACCTTCAGAGTTACTAAGAAAACTAGGAGTGACTTTTTTCTCTACTCCTGTGTCACATCCCTCAAGAAGCTCCTTTGAACCTCTACCTCCTTTTCCTACTTCTAACCCAGCCTAAATGTCCCTTCTTGAGGATTCCCAAGTTCTCGTGTTCGCTCTCACTGTCTTTTCACTGTTAATTCCCTTAATAGACTGTGGACTCAGTGGAGGCAACAACTGGGAATTTTTCTTGGTCCCTTCAGATCCTGGCATAGATATGCTTAGTAAGTGCTCAGTGTTCAAACAAACCGATGAAGGAGTGAAACATGGTATTAAATTTACCTGGGATATTTGTTTATCCAGAGGCTGGAAAACATTTGGAATGCCTTCAGAGTGGGAAGGTTACTTTCTTCTATTTAGAGAAAAGATCAAAGGGTTTCAGTCAGAGAAGAGGCCTCCATATGGTTTTTATTGTCATCTTTCTTTTTTCTCCTACTGATTAAAAATAAAAAAAGAGAGAGTCCAAAATAATCTGAGAGACTGGCAGAACTGTGAAAAGACTGTGAAGCCATATTTTTAGGGCCTTCTGGAGATCCTTGTCAACCCAGGCAAAGCTGGCCCGGGGCCTGGGGCCATCCGTTCCTAGATGCACTGGTGGACAGCTTGCCTCCTGAAGGAGTCGTCTCACGGGTTCCTCAGAGGCTGCTCTGTCTACCCTGCTCTCTCGTCCTGCCCGTTCTACCTGTCCAGCGCTCAGCCCACGGATGCCCCCCTGCTCTGTGGGTTTCCCAGCAAAAGTTGGTATCACCACTCCTCTGCCTTCTACATTTTACCTGAACTCCTGCCAGTCTCCTGCTCTGACCTCTTTTCTTCTGTCTGCCTTGTCCTTTTACTCTGTCTCCCCTGCAGAGATTTGACGCATGTCTTGATCTTGAACAGGAGCTATCCCTTCCTGGTCTACAGATTTCTTCTGCCCGAAGAAGCCGGCAGGTGTAATTATTCAAAGCAGAGCCAGTCATCGGACAAACCCCCCTGAGCAGTTCAGGGACTGAAGATCGTAAAGCCAACAAGCTGATAATCGAGGATGAGGAGCAGGGCAAGAGGAAATCTAGAAAGCAGGCAGGGAGACTCTGGGGTGGGGAATTAAAAGCTCAAACAAAGAATTAGTGTCACCGAGGGCCAGGAAGCCAAACAAAGAGCATGGGAAAACAGGTCCAGGGTTACAGAAACGAGCCCTGTTGCTGCATTAATCCTTTGCCTCTGTCACAAAAATGTGTAGTTATGACCTACTGGTGAAGGAGAAAGAGCCCACCAAGTAGGACTGCTTGTGGTTTCGAACCAAGATGCTCCACACTTGTGTTCTTGTGTTGAACCATTTACCTAAACTCTCTGCCTTGATTTCCTTTGCTGTAAAATGGAGCTAATAGCACCTACACTGGGCAGTTTCTCTGGGCACTGAATGTGATAATGTAAGCGAAGCACCGGCAGATCCCCATTCAACAAAAAGCTCTCAGTGGATGCAGTTGTCCTTATTATCGTAGTGAAGGAGATAGTTTACAGCATGACTAGCATGGGTCATGCTGATAGAAGCTAAGCTTTTAGGATCCTCTGAATAAGAATTAAAGGAGCCAGGAAAATAACATTTGCTGATAGGTAGCTCTGGAATGGAAAAAGATTAAAAGTTGGTTTTTATTTAGAATTGTTTCTACAACCTTATTGAGACACAATTGGCACGCAGAAGACTGCATATTTAAAGTATGCAACGTGATGAGTTTTGATGTATGCATACACCCATAGACCCTTCAGCACATTGAAGATAATGAACTTATCCCTCGCCCCCAAAAGTTTCCTCCTGCCCCTTGGTGATCATTCTCCCTACTCCTCCTTGCCCCACCCTCCACTATCCTCAGACAATCACGTATCTGCTTTCTGTCACTATAGGTTAATTTTCATTTTTATGGAATTTATATAAGTGGAATCACACAGTTTTGTGGGTGGGGGTCTGGCATCTTTGATTCAGCGTAATCATTTTGAAATTAACCTATATTGTTGTTTGTGTCAATGGTTCACTCTTTTTCATCACTAAGTAGCATTCCATTATATAGCTGATTTATTTATCAATCCATTTACATTTGAGTTGTTTCCACAATTTGAAGCTATTACAAAGAAAACAGCAGTGAACATTTATATACAAGTTTCTGTAGAGAATTAGACTCATTTCTCTTGAGTAAACATCTAGGATGAAAATGGTTAGGTCATATGAAAAGCGTAGGCTTCACTTTTGAAGAAACTGCCAGACTGTTTTCCAAAATGGTTTTGCCATTTACACATTTAATGGCCAAAGACTTGTGTTTTCAATTATTTTATAAGAAGAGGAAACAGCCTTGGTTCTTGTCTCTATCTGGATCTAAGATTGCTGATACCGTCCCTGGGCTCTAAGTGCTGACCTCTCTTGGAAATGTAGCCTCATTGTTTTATTCCTCTGGGTGAATGAACTTTATAAAATGAGAATCCACAAAGTTAAACAAATCAAATGCAAGTTTCATAATAACTATTAGGTAAGGCATTTATTTGTTTAACTTCTAGCTGTTTCAAGATTTGATAGGGGATCCTAGATCAAACCATCCAGCCTGTGCTGAAGGAAATACATAACAATGCTCATTCTATCCTAGTGTTCCAGCCCATCCCCGTAGGTCACTGTCACCCTTCCAGACTCCAGATGCGAAGTCTATCAAGCATGTCCATGAAGTCTGAGGACATCACTCCATATTCTGATTCTCCATGTCACTCCCATCCTTCACTTCTGAGGGGGCAACATGCCACTGCCCAAAATGCTCTTCATGTCACTGGGATAGGGAGGAATTCTCCAATAAGTCTCAGAACCAATTCAGGCTGCAAGCACAGAGTGCTGTTCAAAATAATTGCCATCTCAATTCCAAAAGATTAGAAATCTCTGTTCTAAGAATCTGATTTAAAGAGAGAAAAAACCCGTATGGTGCCAACTGGATGTTCTCATAATAGAACCATCAATATTACTGCATTTTGGCTGGCAGCTGCTAGCATAAATCACACTCCTCTCCTTCCACATCCCCCTCCCACACTCAAACCCCAGTTCTCTCTCTTTCTCTCAGTCACAAACACACACACACACACACAAACACACAAACACACAATGCATGAGAACTCTGGTTTTCTGACTAAAGGATGAAAGAAGAGATAATGGTATGGAGAAGGGCCAGAAAAGTTAACGAGAAAAATGGAAGGTAAAAGCTTATGAACTAACAAACACCTTTGGTTAGAAGAGTAAAGGCCAGAAGCTCGTCAAGAGGGACTTTGTGGAAGTATGAGTCGAAGTCAGACTTCTTCAGGTCTAGGGCACAACTATATGTCACAGAGGCATGAAAATAAACATTGTGGCACCCCAAGGGTGGGCTACTTGGGAAACTTACAGAGGCAGCTCCCTGAGTGTGGATATTGGTCTACATAACAAGGCACTTGACCAAGAAACTTTGCAGGCGTTTGACGGGGGCTGTGACAGCAGTAATGGTAACAGTGGTTGGAAAAAAAGGCAGCTAACATTGATTTGTTTGTTTGTTTAAGCTAACATTTTTTTAGGGCGGTTCCACAGCCAGCATGGAGCCCAACACGGGGCTAAAACTCACAACCCTGAGATCAAGACCTGAGCTGATACCAAGAGTCAGACACTCAACTGACCGAGCCACCCAGGGGCCCCTAACCCAACATTTATTAAGCTCTACTGTGTATTAGATGTCATGCTAGGTATCTTAGAAATTTCTCACTGTACCTTCAAAATAAACATTGTCCTGGTCTCATAAATGTGGAGGTAAAAGCACAAGAAGGTTAAGTAACTTGCATAGGCCACACAACTGGTATGTGGTCTGCTTCTAGAACCCATGCTCCCAGGGGACGCAGATGGGAGGGGGAAGAGAGTAGAGGCATGTGGCACGGAAGCTAGCAGGCTGTTGCGAGAACATGGAAACTTTGGAAACTCCCCAGATAGGTGGAAGGGACTCTCTCCAGAGAGAAGAAGGGGTGGGGGGGGGGCCACTATTATGCAGATGTGGGCTGTCCAGCACAGACATCCAGACACCAGAAAAACTTGCCAGGCGTCAATTCCAGCAGAAGGTCTTAACCACAGAACTGTCTACTGGGGATTACATTTTACAAAACCATGTCACAATTTTTAAAGATGTTGTTTGTAGAGGAAATTTCAATTCTCTTAGTCATCAATGTTTCAGAAAACAGACATGCAAGTGTAATAATTACAGGTCTCTTAGCAGCAAGAAGGAGCACTGGCTGACACCATTACTGGAGAGAATGTTCCAGCACAGCTGACAGTGGACAGAAGCTACCTGAGCATGTCTGAACTGAAGCTAGAATAGGAGTCATCAAAAGCTCCTGAAAGGGATCTCTTTAACCATAGGAGTCACTACCTCCTGGAAAGATCTGAAGGTCTGGGTGGCTACAGATGACTTTGAGGCCTGCAAAGAAATCTGCCTCTGACCTAGAAGTTTTTCCAGCTTCAAGTCTGGACTTCAGGAGAAAGCAAGCAGTTAATCTCTGCCAAGACATAGGACTGAGCTCGGGCTCTACTCCCCTGGGCTCCCCCTCACTGCCCCTCTCTCTGATGGGAATAGCCCAGGCTGCCTTGTCACCCAGGAGGTATCACCTCATTTTGGAAGCCACCACCAAGCACCTCCTTGAAAAAGCCTTCTCCCTTGTGCCCACTATCCCCCCACCCCGGGTTCTGTGGAGTTCCTCTAATGAAGGACCATATTAATTTGGTCTTAAGTCTGTCTGTCCACACTAGTGAGAAAGGTTTTTACAGGCAGGAACCCTAGCTCAGTACAGGAAATAATATCTTTTTAGAATGAAAAGATGACAACAGGGTGTGGTACAAACTTGAGCACAAGAAATCAGACTTGCTAGATATCCTAGGCTCTCTTCTGATTCTCTGTACCTTCCTCAAGGCCAGAATTGCTCCTCCCTCACCACAGGGTTCAGGAAAACTGCTAACGATATGTGACAGATAGACACTGTCCTCGGAACATCTTCGGCAAGCCCGAGGCCTCAGAGGCACCCAATTGACAGTTACCGTGATGGATGAGATTGCTACAAAAGGAGAGGCTGGCCAGAGCGGGCGATGCTCAGGCTGATGCAGAGAGACCCAGGCAAATGGGAAATTTAGGGATGTCACAACAGAGATTGTCAGTGGAATTGCTAGACCTGTCTCATATGCTACAGAACAGGCAAGAGCACTGTCCAGGCATGACTTAAAATTTGAAATATCAAGAGAAGACCCTCCTGCACGTAAAAGTTGGTATCACAGCATTGCCATCATCATCATCCAAAGCTTGGGTATTCTTTTGACATGTAGATGTATCCTCAGAGAACAACATTGTCCATTTCCTTCTTAAGAACAGGCTGAGGGAAGGGCAAGAGGGGAATTATTTCAGAATGTATTTATCCTGGCATTTTTTTATTTTATTCTCTCTACCTTACCAGAGCCTCATCCGTGATAGTAAGAGCTGTATCTTCCTAATCATTCAATTTATAGGTCCATTAGAACATGGCCCACTTCTGTGCGGCTTCTAGCTTTTAAGAATATTTAATAAAATGTAAAATACGATAAGAGTAAAACCAATGTTAATTATATGTAAGATTTTTTAAAAATAGGGTATAGGTCTTCCTGAGGCTTAATTATACCTAACAAAGATTTTGTTGTTGGGGGGAGGTGCTGAGGGGGGTTGTTAATTTACCATATTGATTCCTCTGAGACATCCCTTGAGCTATAAATTGACATTAATTATTCATAGCCCAGAGAGGTCCTATATTAGGAGAAAATTTTTCCATTAAGACTTAATTCACTAGCTCAACACTTTAAAAAGTTGGTGCCCCGGTAATTCAGGGTAGAAACGTACTCTAATCATGGCAGCCTGGGGATGAGTCTGTCATGCCTACCACAATGATAAGAGAAAACAGTGCAATGCACTAGGGAGAGAGAAACAAACTAAAAAAATCTCCCTCTTGCCCATGTTATTTACAGGCAGGACCATTATCATTACCACCATCTCGATAAAAAGACTCTTGGCCGAGCCCCCAAGATCATCTTCCTTGGTAATAAAGGACTTTGTTCTCTCTCTGCAGACATCTCTTGCGTCCACCCTTCTTGTTTTTATTATTTCCCTACCAGGACAAATATGCTCACAGAAATATTCCTCAATCTGCCTCCTCCATAGGGAATTGACCACAGGTCATGGACCATGGAATGACATACTGCATTATCATCCAATCAAACAAAAAATAATAAACAGGAGGAACTAGCTACGAGGTCTTGAAAGCATAGACCTCATAGCCAGCTCTGCCTTTGAAGTTCTACTTTTTTATTCAATACTGATGTGGTGTTGTTCTTAGCCTATGACCTGTGTGCTGTCCCCTGCAGATGGCAGAGATCTGAGGACCATTGTTGTGGACTGTGTTCATTAGATATGAAAAAAGAGACTGTGAATGAATGAAACAAAATGTCAACTCCTTTCAGATTCTTTAAGAATAAAAGCAAACAAGCCTGATACTGAATATTGCTAGGTTTCGTGCGTATCAGGGAACCAAATTAATATTGTCTATTGCATCGATTCCATCAAATGGGGGGAAAAAACAAGAATCGATCTCCAAATTAAGTTTTTTTTTTATGACATTTGCCAAATCTAGGTGATATTGTTACATCTTTTTTTAATAAAATAGCATTTGTACCATTTGTGTGGAGTATATACCAAGGCCTCCTCATGTGACTTTGAAAGAGGATGAAATTCCTCAACAGATGGGGGAAGAATGGATGCCATAGACAGAGATAATCCATATGCTAGAGAATGTTGCTAAATAGCTCGTTTCGTGGAATGGAAAGGTCAGTTGTTAGGATGAAAATTCAAATTCAGCAGGCCCACTCTCAGTTTGTCTTCCTTCATTTATTCTTTCAAATATTATAGAGTGCCTGCTATCTGCCAACACTGTACTTGGCCCTATAGATACAGCGATGAGGAAGAAGAAATCTCTACCCTCAACAAGATGAGAATCCAGTCTGGGTATAAACGCCTACCACACTCTTGTCACTCTATCTAGCATGTCACAAAGCAAGGAAGAAAGCATGCTTATCAAGGGCTCATGATAAATCCTGACCTTATTTTTAAGATTTACTGCTCTTCCTTCATCAATTCCTTTCTTAATCCTCCACAGGACTGGAAGGTGACATCAGCCCTTCATCGATTGTCCATTCCCATCTGTTCAAGAACTTTCCTCTTTGTGTACTCAGCTTCCCAACTGTGTCCCACTCAAAAGAAGACACCTAGCTTTTTTGTTCATGCATTTTTGTAAAAAGAACTGGGAGAATGTGTAGAAAGTCTCTGGGGGCAGAGAGTGCTCAAGGAAAGAGTGGAAGGGATTGGAACAAAGACAAGTGCCTTACCCTAGAGTTACAGGAGGACCCGGAAGACAGACAGAAAGTAAGGGGCTGGGAGAGATACGCTCTGGGACCTGCTCAGGTTCAGGACTTCGATTCCCCTTAACATTATTCAAGAGATGCAACTAACAACTGGAGTCACCTTCTAATTCTTTTTGTCAGATCACTGTGCCATGTAAGGACCAAAGGTTTTCAAGTTGATTGTTTCCATTCTCATCTTCAAATTAAAATAACTCAGGCCCAAAGAAATGGAAGGTTATATGGAGTTATGCAGCTATTTAGGAAAAGGTCTTAGATTGGAACCTGGATCTCCAAACTCAAGGCTTTGAATGTTTTTCCACTAAGAGCACAGACTCTGGAGTCAAACTCCTTACACTCAAATCACCAGCCCTGCTACTCACTAAACATGCCTAAGTTTCCCGAGCGATAATTCACACCCCGGAGGGTAGTTGTGAGGATAAATGAGGTAATATTTGAGAAAGTTTTATAATAATCATAGTAAGCACTCAATAAATGCAGGTAGCAGCAAAGGCTATACTAGTAGTACTAATAACAGTGGTAGAAATAGTAATGATAGTAGAAATCATTTTGCCACGTGTCTTGTATTTTCCTTAAAAAAATTTATCAACTGAGTATTGTCTCCTTACACATGGGAATATCACATACCACTTAAGCCTCCTAGAGATACATTTTAATTTTTAGAACCAGTTCATTTCTGAGCCAAAATTTCAGGTACAAGTAAACTCCTTAAAACTGTATCAGAACACTGTTTCAAGTAAACAAGGAAAAGGGTCTTTTTAAAACTCCCTGTTGAAAAGAGATCTGAGGGGCTCCGTGGCTTGCTTACAAGAATAACTTTCTCAACCTGCCTTCTTGAATGGTATGATGTTCAGAATTCTTGATCTGGACACACGTGAAAAGCAATGCACTTTATATGATTTTTTTTTCCCCAGAAAAGAGAGAGGGAATTGGCCCCCTATCAGGACCCAGAGCTGCTAAAAAGTTCAAAGTGACCAGATCCTACAACAGTAAATAACATGAGGAGAAAGTTGTTCCTCAGCCATGTCTTTCCATGTACATCCCACAGCTTGAAAAGGTTTACATTCCCTCCTTCTTGCCATCATGGCCATTCACAGGCCCTCCGGGAGTAGGGCTCAGAGACTATTCTCTACTGGCCAACTTCATACACACTATCTCTTTTAAGCCTCCCAATTCTAGACCAGAGGCATTGCTTCTCCTCACTGTGAAGTTGAGGGAATTGGGGTTCAGAAAGGCTGATGTGCCTTCTCCAAAGTCAGAAGCCATACCTGGGTTCATTTAAGGTCACAAAGCTCAAAAGTGAGATGGGGATCAAATCCTGACTCTCAATTCAGGCCTCTTTCCACGATATCCATGTCCAAAGCTGGAAGGCATGAAACAGGGCTGGACTTCTACAGAAGAATAGAGATACCATTAGCTTCTAACCCCTAGCTGCGGAGCTACGCCCAGGAGCTCATCTTGCTAGCCTTCATGGAGTTGAGTTGCCCTCTAGAGTTTAGGCCTAAAACATCCCTCCCAGGTTAACAGCACTTTCCTGCATCCACCCTATTCTTCTCCAGCTCTTACAAGTGATTTTATGAACTAATTTGAGTTTTACACGCTCCTCACTCTTCCATCTGGGGAGCATATGTTCATCCGGCTACTGAACATTTATTGAGCAATATCATGTAAAAATATCCTTGCTAGGTATCAACAATGTGGGAAAAAATGGATAAAGTAAGGTCTCTGTCCTACAGGAGTTTATAATCTGATAAGGAAGTAAAGAGGAACAGAAACGATCAGAGCAGAAAGCACGGAGTGCTGAATATCTCGGGAACGTGACAAATATAAAAGCACGTCCACGGTGACTTTTCTGGGGAGAATGCTTTCCTCACATTTCAAGGCGCAGATTTAGGAACACCACAGATCAAGTTGAAGGCAGGTCAATAAAAAGTCAATAAAAATCTGCAATTATGCAAAAAAAAAAAAAAAAGGTAGACACGCACAGAAAATCTACTGAATATGTGCAAGGCACATTGCTACAGAGCAGTACTCTTTCCAGACATAGAGCTTTTACAGAAGAAAAAAAGAAACAACAACAACAACAAAAGAGTTGATATCGATCTAACATACTGCCATCCAGCAACAGCAGAGTATTTTGTTGTAAAAATCTATAATGCAATCAATTCCTGATTAAGAATTATTTATTATTCTTTATAGAGATGATTTAGCATTTTTGCATCCTTATGAACCAGCTGATTTCCACCTATTTAATTTAAAAAAGAGATGTCCCCTATAGCCATCTAAAGAACAAAGAACGCACAGGCACTCAGCTGAGGTGGTGTGTGAACGGTGTCTCGCACTCTTTTGTTATGAAAGGATTGCTCCAGGGCCTCAATCCCATCTCTCACTCTCTTTTTTTTTTTAACCTGCCGTACCAGAAAAAGTCTACAGAAATGTGAATCTAGTTCCATGATCGTGAAAGTACATTTTGAGGCCAATTAGGGGAAACTGATGAAGGACATTAGATACAATGATGCACGCATAATCACTGCTTTATGGATTTCCTCCTCTACCTGCTAATTCATTCCTGCTGATAGCCAGGGTTCTCTAGGTCTTAACTTTTTTTCAGATCCCAATTACTCAATGTAAACAAATGAAGAGGAAATATGGGTATTCAATGTGATTCATTTGAACAGAAGGTAGGAAACATTAGTATCGATGTATTCCAGGACTTGCAAGCAAAGCACAACTAAATTTAGCAGCCAGTGATATTGATTTGATTAAAAATGGTTTAAGACTTGTAAATGTCACTGGAACTTAGCAAAATGAATATTATTAAATCCTTCTGGTGATGGGGAAAACTAACAAAGGGATTTGCAGTGGTTTCTGTAATTAATTGCTCTGTCATGATTTATATTAACTTACAGTACAACTCCATTAGCTCAGACCTGTCATCTCTGCTCAAGGAACCACCAAGTAATCACTAGCACATTAAAGAATAAATTAGTTTTTGGCTTGAAGCCTAGTTGTAGAATGTTTCATTTGTGTCTGCTGCAGACATATGTACCTAATAAAGTTGGGACGAATGAGTTAAAGTACATATATATCAATGTCAGTGGGTTACATTTTAGAGACAATATGCTCAGCATTGTTCATTAGGGCTAATGAATCATGGTCTTTCAGCTGCATCACCTTGTGTTTAGCAAATGCCTTCAGGTAAGATGAGATGCGAACGATTCCCTGAAAATAGGTGCGTCTCCAGAGAGTTTACCCTCTTAGCAGTCTGTGGCCTGTGGTTGTAATAATAGCTTCATGTGGTTTTTGTTAACACTTCATTACCCTAAAGTTGGATAAATTATCCTCCTGCTTCTGCCCTACGTGCAAACACAGAGCCAGAGTCTTAGCTACTACTACTTACCATAGATTACGGGGATTTGTAAGGTTCTATCAAATCATCTTTGACTTTGATAGCTGGATGATGCCTTAAGCAGTGCTTGATAGAAGACTGTTTTGCATTTCAAAGAAAGCTCCAATCGCCTTGAGGGTTTGTAAGCTAAAACTTGAACCACTTCCTTTTCATTTCAGGCTGGGGGGGAAAGCTAAATTGGCACTCTGCCGGCCAGAAGGGTAACTGCGGCGGAGAGCAGGACCTGTGGGGCAATGTCCTATGGAGGCTGTGCACGGGAAAGCGTGTGGCCCCGAGAGTTCACCAAAATCTGCAAGGCTCCAAGGGCAAAGTCATTTCGGCTCAAAATCTTTGGGCACTACCCAGACGTTCATAATTTGTCCTGGATCATTTCTGCAATTTGAATCATCAGATGTCAGTGACTCCTTCACAGATGCTACGCCTGCAGTGCAAGGAGCCTGCTACACAGGGGCTTCTCCTGCCTGGCTGAAGAGAGTGACAAATGTCCAAAACGCAGAAAGATTGCAGCTTAGCCAGCTGGAAAATGCATACACTATTGAAGATAAAATATGAAGAGCGTGAGTCAATCTGCGAACTAAGAGGAAACTTATTTTTCCTTTTATAATGTGCTAAGTGATTAGATTTCCTATTTGCCATGAATGGGGCTGATGGCTTTGCATTTAATTGGAGGGAAACCCAGAAACACCCTCCTTCCCCCCAAAACACCCTGTGTCCTGCGTATTATTACATACTCCTGACTTCATGGTAAATAACGAACAAAGTAAAAGAAACATTTCCTCCTGAAATAAAACAAATATTTTTGTTTTTGTTTTTGTTTTTAAAGCGATGGCAGGGGAGGCAGGAAAGTGAAAATGAGACTTGATCCAACATTGGGAGAGGAGAAGGATGATAGCTGCTGGCTGCGAGAAGTTATTGGAAGTCATGGCTCCAGGGGGAGAGATACTTTTTTTTTTTTTTGTAAAATAGTAATTATTCCTAAATATTTCTGAACAAGAAGGAAACACTCATGAAGCTAGGCTTTCTGCAAGATTTTCCAGTTATTCCTATGATGTCCTTCCTGAAATCAGCCTTTGTACAGACAGGGTTTAAAATAACGTCTGTGAAACAATCTCGTCTTATGACTGTTCTTCCGGAATTATGCTATGATTTACCTTCGATCCTCACATATCAGCAATTAGATGCAAAAATATGTCCCAAACTATACTTTAGTGTTAACAATAGTCAGCATTTAATATTCCTTCTGTATTGAGGGAAACATTTCAAAGTAAGAATAAAGTGAAAATGGGAGGCAAAGAAGGAAAAAAAATTAATTAGTCAAATGGGTTTGTTTGGCTGATTATTTTTTTATAAAACTGCCCCCTTATATTCTGGGCTCTCTTATCTCGAGTCGCTCTTAGAGGCAAACCAGTGCGTTCAGAGAGAATTCACAGACTCGTGTGTAGATGGAATTAAGAGGCTCTACATAGAACACAAAGAGAGTCCTTTCCTTAGGCGGTGCTTTGTGATTTCTGCCCTTTTGTTTATGCTTCCCCAAAGGATTTGGAAATATCCAATATAGGTTCTAAATCCATTAGAACAGTAGATTCCCTAGGGACCAAAAAGATTCACATGCAGATCAAACACCCGGATTTTTCTCATCTTTCCTCGATGGGTAACACAGAAGTAACCACATAATCCAAACAGGAAAATAGGGGAGATTCAGAAAACACTAACAGCCCCCTCTTTCATCTTTTGTTTGAGTCAACTAACTAATAATCGAGGGAGAGAAATTAAAAGTTTTTCTTCTTGTTTCTCACATCCGTTGGCCAGTTTTTGTGTGCCTGACAACTTCAAACAAATTATACAGCTTTCTCCCTTTTTTCCCTCCACTTTGAGCTCTGGTGGAAGTTTCACATGCAGGGCTGAGCCCCAAGTTCTTCAGTGAAGCAAATGTTTCATTTTCAGCAGAGCCCACATATTCCATTCAGACTCGTTTCTTTCACTTCTAGATGTAAAGAGCAGCTGTGTCTCCCGAGTTGCTAAAGAAGATCCTATGTACAAAGTTAACAAAACACAGCTCAGACAATGGATTTGATCTCTACAGCAGGGAAGCCGGACTTTTCAAATTCAGCTCTTTCTGGCTTCAACAAATTACAGGTCCCTGAAAAGATCTGGTGACCCTTTTTAAGTGTGCTTGTTGAACAAGCTCAGAGGTGACCATATGATTTAGTGCAGCACGCTAACACTTTGCCAAGCGCTCTGGTCCAGGATAGACCGACCATCTATGGAGTACAGGCTCCCTCAGTTGGTGGCCTAGAGGGGATCCATTAACTCTGCAGAAACTATTTACTCAACTGCTTTCAACTGATGGATGGAACTGTTTACCCCTCCATATATATGGCTGGATGCTGATGCTGATATATGATGGGTACCTTCTCCCTTTCCCTGACAAGATATTCTCACTTCCACAAAATGGTGTTCTTTAAATATCGGAGCTTCATTTATTTGATGGGACTGGGGAAAGCATACTTTCTTTGCAAACTTAAGTACTCCAATACTCACACACACGGGAGACGGATTCAAGCACTTAGAACATCAGTAATACATAAGTCATTCTTATAGAAAAGCATCATGTCACATATTATTAGTCTAGCTCAGGTTTTCCACTGACTTCAGATGATGGGTGCTGTGGGCTCAGAGTTAGTAGTGAGGTCTATGCAACTTGCACATACATCTTGAAAAAGATGTTCAACAAAATTATGTCAAAACTAGAAAAAGTGAGAAAAAATGATTAATTTCTACATGAGTATGTGGCAGAAACAGTCCTAATTTACATTTTTTTCCCAGTTAGGTAATATATGTGGGAACACAAGTTGAAGGGTGTTATATGTCCGGTTTAGTACACTGATTTTTACTGTCTCTTAAATATCCGTGTCCTGGCCAGCCGGATGGGCAACCCAGTCCTAAACTAGCTCTGCCTCTCTGTCTTCAAATTCAGCCAAAGTTGGTCATCTTCTGCAGTACTGGGCTTTTCCCTACCGGCGAAGGAGACACATTCCTCCCTGTCGAAGACATAATTCCTCCTGCATATGTATTTCCATATCTTACTACCAGTGGATATATGTTTTTAATTCTTTTTGTGAACCCACAGGAGACTGAATTCTGACTTCTCTATTCTCCCTCTGTAGTCAGCTCAGCCTCTGGAAATTTTATGTAAGAACCCTCAGGGCATGAAATAAAGATTAATTAAAATGATAACTCAATGAAAACTAAACTTGGATATTGTGACAAGCAAATATCTCACCTCTACTTTAAACATCTCCCTCTTTCCTCACATTCCTATACATTCTATGAGTCCATGTTTGCATGTATGAATGCTGGCTAACACGTGTGCCCTAAAATTAGCATCAAAATTGCCTCAGGTAGTGTCATGCCAGGGAAGATGTTTGCGGTCTTTTAGGGTTAAAAAGAAATAAACCTCAAAAAAATAAAAATAAAAATAAATAAATAAATAAATAAATAAATAAACCTACCTCTATTTGTGAGACTTATTTATGCTCTACACCATGGAAAATTAATGCCCTTTGTCTAAAGTTAACAGTAATTTGACGGCATTAAACTCAGAAAATGTCAAATCAAACAGGATATGCTTCAGAACAGATTTATGAAGGCAGGTAATAAAGTTGCTTATATAATGACAGAATAAAATCTGGAAGAGATTCTGAAGTGTCCATCTTTAACTAATTTATCATACAGAAAGCTGGACATAAATCAAAAAGAAAGAGTGAAAGAGTGGAACATTCTTATTTAATAAGGACATTAGAATTCTATCTTTTTGCCATATTAAAAGCCTATATAGAGTAAATATAAAGGTCTGCTATTTGGATTCATGTATACAAGGTGCTAAAAAAAAAAAATAGAAAGAGAGAGAGAGCACATAAGAGAGTTTAAAATTTGCATTGGTCAATCAGCTTAATCAACTTAATCAGCTACGATGTCTCCGAAGATGGCCTAGCCCAGCTGACTCAAAATGCGAACTGTTCATCAGATGAGAATGTTAGTAGAAGAGTATGAATGAATCAGTGCTACAATATTCATTCCAAAATCTCACCATAAATATATGTCTTTAATTCTTTTTATGAGTTCACTACTAAGAGGAGAAAGCACCCTTAAAGCACGATACTCTAATAATGATGAGTCCCGTGTTAAGCACAAAGGAAAGAAACATACAGGATAGGTTTGGAGTCCATAACCCCTAGAACTGTAATACACGACTTTGGTCAAGTCACAATCTCCCAAAGTCAAAGTAGAGAATATGAACAGCACCTAATGTTTTCGAGAAGCACTCAGTAAGAAGTCATTACACATATAAATATAGATTTAAATCTTTCTATTTAAAAAGGGAACACTTACTGTAGACTCTCTCAATACAAAGCTTCATGCATATCTTCCTTTTTCCTCCATTTAGGTAGTCTCTATATAAACAGATACCAGTGTGATCCTTGCCTATTTCATTTGTCCCTTTGTGCTCAGGTGACTAATTTGGTCATGCACAACTTCAAAGACATAGAACATCAATCTCACAGGATATCACAGCAGATATATACTCCCTGATAATGGCTCATCACCTTGAGTGAGTCATGTATTGCTTGAAATAACTGCTTATGTGGTATCATTTTTGAACCCCTTGATTAAAAAAATATTTCCCCCATAATTTTCCCACAATGACTAAAGCTGCCATAATTATAATCATTAATTTATTCAACAAAAGAATTCTTAAGTAGTGAATGTGTTCTAGAGACTGAGGGTCAGTAATAAATGATATAGTCCATTCTTGCCTTCAAGAACTGTATAATCTCATAGTAGAGATAGACACATAAACGGCTATTCAGGGGTGTCTGGGTGGCTCAGTCAGTTAAGGGTCTGCCTTCAGCTCAGGTCATGATCCCAGGGTGCTGGGATGGAGCCCCACTCTCTTGTCCCCACTCATGCTTTCTCTAGCTATCTCTGTCTCTCTCTCTGTCTCTCTCTCTCTCTCAAATAAATAAAATCTTTAAAAATAAATAAATGAACTGTTATTCATTCTTACAAAGGAGATTAAACATGGTTTAAGAGAGAAGAACAAGGCAAATGCTGAATTATAAAAGAAAGCTCAGAGAAGGTTTCACAGAGACAAAATGGGAACTGGGCTTTCAATCAAGGGTAGAAATGTAAAAAACAGAGAAAGGATTTCCACAATGAGCACAATGATTTCCACAAAAACTTGGAACATCAGTAACAGCAAGTCATTTGCCATGGCAAGAACATAACTTGAATGGATAGATGCCACAATAAATGAGGCAGAATGTTAGAGTAATAAGGGGGTGGGAGGGTTGCTGGTTGCCATGTTAAGAAACTAGGAATTTTCTAAGGCATAGAAGTAATACAATATTTTGGAGAGGAGTCACATAAGCAAATTAGTATTTTCAAAGGAATACTCTTGAGTATAGCATTGGATTGGAGAGGCAAGCATTTGGAAGACTAAGGAAGATTAGGGGTAAATAGCTAGAAAAAGAGACTAGCAGTGAAGTCAGAAAATATGCTAGCACTGACAGAATTAAGAAATCTTGACAACTGGTTGGCTGTGGACAGGGGAAAGGTAAGGACGGCCTGACGTGGAAACTCCAGCCTGGATGCAGCTGTCATCCACAGCAGGTGGACGGAAGCAGACTTGAGAAAAGGGGGAAATACCTAGGTTTGGTTTTGGAGATTAAGAAAAAGAAGATGGAAGAACAGGAAAGAAAAAAGAAGGAGAGAAGGGGAGGACAGAAAGAGATGAAAAACAGCAAAAAGAGATGTTAGACAAAAAGAGATGTTGGCTTGCTTCCCAAACCAGAGTCAGGTTTATTTGTAGTGGTTGTTCCAAAAGGCCTAATTATTTTGATGACATATGGAGGGGAAAACCAGTTGATTTTTTCACATTACTCATTCAAAACCATCACGTAATGGGTCAACTACAAATGAATTCCTTTGTCTATTTAAACAAATATTTATTAAGTGCCTGCTATCTGCCAGGTACTGGGGTAAGGGCTGGGCACACACTAGTGATTATAACGAAAATCTCTGCTCTCATGGATTCTATCATTCTATCAAATGGGACTTTGCATCCTTTGAAAACCATGTGGAAGGGAAATAAAATTGTCAACTTAAGAACTTATCTCTCATTTTCACATGAAAGGAAGTTAGACACACTAATATTTACAGTGGAAGTTCAAGGATATGAGATTTTATGGCTGCAGGAACCTTCAATTCATTTAAGGAGTGCCGTCCTTTGTCAGTCCTTGTTCTTTCCTCTGTCCTGCATGATCTCTGTACCACATCCATGAAAATGAGAGAGTTTAAATTAAAACAACAGTTCATAACTGTCACCTGAGGGAGTCTGGAGCACAAACAGGTACCAGACCCCACCCCAGCATCTCTGGGAATGGGTGTTTTTATTTTTAAAGCTCCCCAAGTGATTCTAAAAGGCATCACCATGATTGAGAACCAGCATATACCATATATATATATATATATATATATATATATATATATATATATATATATACAAAAACATATATTATACCATATACCACACACTATACCACATATTTTATACACATACACACACACACACACACACACACACACACAAATTCTTAGTTTCACAGAGATGAAAACCAAGACCAATACCCATACCTACTATATTATATAATCCCATAGTTCTGCATAATCAGTCTTCAGGCTCTTAGGTTTGGATACACTCATTTCTTTGAAGGTATACTTCATTTTACATTAGTAAACTATTTGATCTTAGCAGGCAACCCATGCAATACAAACTGAAGAGGAGAACTGGCTCCTTTCCAGGAGTTTGAAATAATTGTACAGCCAATCAAGAAAAATCAGAATAAAATACATCACACGCTTACCAACAATAATTTCTTTGCTAGTACTTTAAAAAAGAGGAAATACAGATTTTTAGTCCTTAAACATATGAGGAAGCCATTTATGTAACCACTTCTTCTTCAAGAAGACATCCTCAAAGAAGTATTACTGATGACCTAGTTTGTTTGTCTGTTTGTTTATAATCCAGTATAGTTAACATATAGTGTTATATCAGCTTCAGGTGCACAATATAGTGATTCGACAATTCTATGCATTACTCAGTGCTCATCATGATAAATGTACTCTTTAATCCCCTTCACCTATTTCACCCATCCCCCCACCCACATAATATTCTTTAAATATCTATATATGTAGTAGACTCTTGCAGTTCCTTAATAATTGATATCTTTTTCAGTTAATGCTGCATAAAAGACCTTTCCAGAAAGAACTGCCTTCTTTGGGCTTTTACCTGAAATATCATCCAGAAGTCTTTTATTCATACTATCTTACCTCTAAAAACTATTGTTAAGGAAGGTCACGAGACCTTCCTTATAGAATGCATTCATGGCCTTAAATAAATGTGGAAATGCCGTTGAATCCAAAATTAAGTTTTCCTGGTCATAACTCCAAGTTGATGATGTTACTTTGCAATTCAATTTATCTAAAATGTCTGCTTTTATTCTCCTTTCAAATTGCCCTCACCATCATAAGACCTTAAGAACTCAGTGCCTCAAATGGTTTGATTAAAATTGGTTGTTAAAAGTTAAGATCAGAGATTCCTCTTCGCGCATTCATTCCCTGCTTCGGTGGCTTCTTGGCTTTACAGGAGGCTCATTAATAGACCGGCTTGCCCAGTTTGTCATCTGTTTCATTATGCAAAATATATACTTTTCAATTACTTTTCCTGTGTGAAAATCTCTTAACTCTAACCTGATATAATGATTTCTTTGGGTTTCTTCTCAACCTCTGAATGGCACAGCTTTCCTAAAATCTCGACTGGGGGTAGAATACTTGGAAACCCTGATGGGAATTAATTTTAATATAATGATCTTTATGTGCCCATTAAAATAGGAGTGAAATAGCTTGCAAAGCTGACCACTGGGCAAACCTAGTATTGACCTCAAAGGAAGAAAAAAAAAACTATTTAAAGTTTTCTGATCATTTTGTTTAATCTATTTAACTTGGAATGTAAAGAAGCTATCCCTAAAATAAAGCTTTGGATCACAACACTAATTTTTTTTCGCTTCTGTGAATAAAATGGAAAAAGTTAGAACAAGATCTTCTCATCTTCAGTGGTTTTCTCTAAAGTTAAATCTTTTACATCAGTAGTAATTGGAGTCACACACACACACACACACACACACACACACACACAGGAGCTGGAAACTATAACCATTAATAGGTATTTTCCAGACAACTTTGCTCTCAAATGTTTCTTTTATTTAGCACTTACATCTCTTCTTCTACAGAAGAATCTGGATACCACAAGAGTTGCCCAAACATAGGTCTCCCTGTCTGTCTTCTATGTAGACCCAGATCATTTATATCTCTGTGGTTCTCCTTACCAGGCGCCCATAATTTATGGGTGCATAAAGCTGACCCAAAATATTTAACTTCTCAAAGCCTTACTAGACAATACTTTTTTTAAAAGTACTAATACTTACCAAAATTATCTAATTCTTAGAAGGAGGCATGAAAAGCAAGTCTAAAGGCTTTTCTTTATTTCCATGATTCTTCATTCCAGAAATAAGCAGGCAGTACTGGTCTAAATGGCACCCTTGTGAGCTTTAAGGAAAACTGTAGCTTCCTCAAGATGTTTTACTGTCATCTGTCTTAAAATTGCTATTAATCAGTACACAAATATTTGATATTACAAATGTGAATGGAGGTGTGAAATGCACAATTTGCACAACCGTACATAGCAGCCCTAGGAGGAGCTCAAAGAAAATAAACAAACAAACAAACAAACAAATAAATAAACCACTTCCAATTTTGCTTCTCTGAGAGTTCATCCTAATTCAATCAGGTACTAGAAAAGAATGACTTCTATAATATGGCACTCTATGAATGAGAAATTGAGATTATAGACATATACACATATATAGAAATCCTATTTCTGAATCCCTTAATTTGGTGCTTATGGCACAAAAGGACTAGGGTATATTTGAGGTAACGCTTTTAAAGCCACCGGTTACCCAGAAAAATCCATCCTTATACTCGACATTGTCCGAAACCTAGTTGAGAGCAGAACTGGACAAACCATAGAGGGCTTGAAGGGTAGACAATAGATATGTAGGAGAAAGAAGATTAAGTTTGGAAGGTTCCAGTAGTAAGCATCTGAGAAACTCAAAGTGGGCAAGTGTGGCTAAGGGATTGCAATAGAAAATCCAGACAGGCTATGGAAGTCACAGCATGTGCAGAAAGAAACATTTCAGGCTTCTAGAATTAGGCAGAAGGTAGAAAGACACAAGCTAAAAAGACTTGATGCTGTACATACGTAATTCAAATTCTGTATATGATGAGTGACTTAGAGAAAATTACTTAATTTCTCTGATTTCAATTCTTCCCTAAAAAGTAGAAATTTTTTTAAAAACTTACTTTTCAGGCTGCTGTATCTAAGCAAACAGCAAGTTCCCTACAACTTTGTGCTTTGCTATAATAATGAAGTATAGCAGGTAATTAAACAAACCTAATGTGTGTGTTTGTATATTTGATATTCATAATTTAGAGAGAGAGCAACATTATTTAAAATAAATGCTTGTCATTAAATCAACTTCATAATAATCCTAATAACTATTCTCCCTTCTTATAAAAAAAAAAAAACCTCATTCGATACTAGCTCTTTCTTGAGCACATAGATTAAACAGGGTATTTGACAAAACATAAGTGTATTCATAATAGAAATATTTCCCAGTAATTTATTAATTATATTTAAAATTGAATCACATCCATTTAGTACTTTTCCTGTGACAGCTGACCAACGTGCACTGACAAATTTACTGACATAAAGTCACTGCGAACTTACATAAAGAAACAAGGATGTCAAAAATATCCTACGATTGCAAATGATAAAATAGGCAATGTCTGGAAATGAGAATGCTATTACCAAAAGTGCCTCATCAGTTACCAGAGGAGGCTGGCAGTGTGTAGGAAGCAATGACTTCACTGTGATTGACTACGACACATAAATGCCACAAGAACCAGCACCCACCCAGAGGCTGACTCTTTACTTTCCCAGCAAATTATTGATGGCATTTCTGTTTGACCAGAAGAAAACTGCCTGACTTTGATTTGGCCAAATAATCCAGAAGGTCCTAGCTGGGACAAGTCTGGAGGGAGAGGAGAAAAAAATGTTTTAGCAAACCCATTCCACATTTTCTCTGGGAAACCAGCACAGAGATGGGGATCTGGCTTGCCAGACCTGTCTGAAATCAGAAGAATTTACCCAAATGACAGACGCCCTATTACTCTGAGTTAAGCAGTGATGTTCCTAAATGTACAGATGTTGAGATGGTTGTAGTATAATTAATAATTTACCAACAGATATTTATCAAATCACTGTATATTAGAGATATTCTGCAAAGTTTTGTATGAGATTTCAAGAAAACTATTAAGTGCCTTATCCTAAATATTTAAAACTTATATGGGGCAAGCCAACATTGAAATGTATACCCAAGGAAAGATAACTATAGTCACTTTAGTCTTAGCTATGCTCCCTTAACAAATGACTCCAAAATCTTAGTGACTTACAAAAACAGAAGTTTATTTCTTTGCCCTTATTAACCATCAAATAACATTAGCCATGACCCTGCTGCACATTTCTTCAACCTAGGACACAGCCTGAAGAGCATCCTCTCTTTGGAATGTTGTTGATCTTGTGGCAGAGGGAAAAGAAAATGGAGGAACAAGACAATGGATCTTAAAACTTCTACTTTTTCCTTCTAGGGTGACCAGTTTGTGCTTTGTCCAGTACTCAGACTGTTGTTTTAGCACTGAAATTCCCACATCCCAGAAATCCTGTCTTAGCTAAACCAGGATGATTAGCCTAAACTGTTCTGGTTTTAAAACTGAGACTGCACATCCTGGGAATTCCCTCAGTACAGATAAACTGGAACAACTGGTTACTTGGACTCATTTCCATTCATATTTCATTGGTCAAAGCAACTCCTCTGCCCACTTTGAGTGCAACAGAGTGAAGTCATACATCCATCCTACAGAGAGGGACACCGTGAGTCACACAGTCAACCCTGATGCTGATGTCAGTGGGATGGGACAGGAAAACATAAACCTTTGCCAGAAAGAGATGAAAGAAGGAAGGAAGGAAGGAAGGAAGGAAGGGAAAAAAATACAAGAGACCCTGACAACCACAGTAAAAGGCATGCTCAAAACTCAATACAGTTTTTTTGGTTGAAAACCATTTACTAAAATCATACCAGATGTCAGACTCTAGGTACAGCTGGGACTCTCAAAGACAAAAGAGGACTGACTCTGTGGAAGTCACATTCTAGTAGAAAAAGCAGACATATGACCCATAATTGAAATGTCATGTGACCAACATTGGAATAAGGTAACTATACCTCCCTATTTGCCAAGGATATACCCATTCAAATCTCTTGTCTTGATATCATCACTGAAAGAGCCTCCTTTCTCTCTCAAATGCATGCCAATTTGGATAAAATATAAATATATATATATATATATCCTTCTAGGGAGAATACAGAAGAAAGTAAATTCCTGGTGAAATCTGAAAAGACTCCTCAAGGCAGGTGATATTTAAGTTAGGTTTCAATTACTAAGTAGGTGTGGACAAAGGATGTGGAGAAGGTAGTAGCCAATCATACCAGAGAAAATGTACACACACACACACACACACATGCACACGCACACACACACACACTCTAAGCCTGAACCAACACAGTTAGGAAAACTGCAGGCAGTCAAATATTCTAGAACTCCAAATGATTCTCTATCTCCCTGTAGATAAAACCCATAATTTTTACAACCTCAAAGATCTTCATGATCTGGTCTCTGCTGCCTCTTTAACTTCATCTTCTACCACTCCCCCCTTGCTGACTGTACACTAGGCACACTGGCCTTCTACAAATACTCAAACATACTTCCTCCTCAGTTCATTTGTATGGTCTCTTCTCTCTTGCTTGGAGCACTTTTACCCCCATTATATCTGCATGGCTTGTTTCCTCACTGCATTCAGCTCTCTGCTAATTTCTCCTTACTAGGGAAGACTTCTTACATAAAATAGGGTATCAGTAATTCTCTATTCCTGCTTCATTTTCATGAAGACCATTTACCATCATCCAACATGGTAGAGATTAATGTTTTGTTTACTGATTGCCTCTTGCACTACCAGGTGACCTCTTTGAGGGCAAGGGCTTTATTTTGTTCACTGCTCTATCCTGTATCTCTGGCACACAGGTATCCAGTAAATATTTCCTGCATGCATAAAGTACAAGAGTCATGACAACAGTGGAAGATGGTGGCAAGAGATGAAGTTAGAGAGTTAAACATATTCTAGAGGATTGAAGTGTGTTGGCAGGGGGGGAAGGGAATCCATAATTGGCATCCATCACTACAGACTCCCCACCTAGGACATCAGAACCATTATAATTTATTCTTAATCTTCCTAGAAAGCCAAGTTTCAACATAGAAATGGATACAAATACTGTATTTGTCCTAAATTTTTATTGTTCCATATTTATAAATATAATAAATAGGCAACAAAAGTGATGAGATCTAATGAAACTCTCAAGGGCTGCCAGAAAGCATCCACCTTTTATAAGAGGCCCTAATAGAAAGTGCTTTTCAGACCAGCTAGAGTAAATGGAGGGTGTGTCAGTTATCTATAGCTGTATAACATCTCAAATCTGGGTGGTTTAAGACAACTACCACTCATTATTTCTCATAAGTCTGTGGGTTAACTTCAAATAAGCATCCAAGTTAGGCCTGAATGATCTTTTCTGGGTTTGTTAACGAGTCTGAGTTGACAGGTTAGCTAAGGACTGACTAGTCTAGGCGAGCCTTGGAGAGGAGGGCTCAATTCTGTCTCATGCAGTCCATCATCACTCAGCAGGCTATCCCACACTTGTTCCCATGGAGAAGGGGCATCCATCAGAAAGAGGATGTGAGCAAGTTCCGTTGAGACTTAGGCTTGTATTCACACACAGACATAATGCTCTGCATTCTATTGCCAAAGCAAGCCACAAGGCCAGTCTAGATTTAAAGGGCAGAGAAGAGGCTCTACCTTTTGAGAGAAGGAATAGCAAAGTCACATCAGAAGAAGCACAGAGACAGGGTAAGGTGAAGAATTGGAGCCACTTTCAAAATCTATCACAGTCAGCCCTCTGGCCACAATATTATTCATATTCTCCCCATGTGTTAAATACACTCACTCCCCCACATCAATGAAACACCTGCTCACTGAATTATCTATTAACTTGCACTAAGATCACCTTTTAAGCTTATATTTCAAGAATCATAATAACATCTGGCACAACAAATAAGTTGGTTTACGAAAAACCCTGCATGCATATGGAGCTGACTATTCATAGCCCCTGACACTGAGCTGTCAATGAATATTTGCCAAAGAAAAAAAGGGGGGAGAGAAATGAACACAAACCAAGGCCAGTGGAGCCATAATCCTGTTTTTTAAAAAATGTATGTTTTGGAGGATAGATAATTTATGTATAATATATTTATACTATTTTATATTCCCAGTACCTAGTAGAATCAACAGGCTCCTAGATAACCTATTGAGGGTAGTCAGAGAACTCAACTATAAATTACCTTTGCAGATCTGTCCTTTCATGTCACTTAAAAACTTGGCAAATAATAAAATTATTTTTAATAGTAGCTTAACACCAATTGAAAGACTGGGCTTCAATCTGAGAAGCCTAAGTGTGGCTAGTTTAAGCAAGCTTAATTTTCTGCCCAAGTATTTGGCCACCCAGAGGCATGTAATGAAAAGCAATTGAACTTATTTCTATAAGACTGTTTACTCCCTTCAGTTACTGGGCTTATGGACCCATTGTTCAATAGTTCTCGCTTGGATTTCAACCCATGCTTGATTGGTTGCTAAGCAAAAATATAAACAATGCCAAAAAGTGTAGTAGGTATTTGGACAGATTAGGTGATAAAGTACCATAATTATGTAATTAACAATTAAAAGACCAAATTGAAAATTTAAAAGGCCAGGACCCAAATTTTTGTTTATAGTTATCAACCTAGTATATGCTTGGAACAAGGTATACCAACAAGTGTGTGCAGCCAATTTAAATCTTTCAAATTAAGTCTTTCAAACAGTGTATTTTCTCAATCTAGAATGCACTATAATGTAGTGAACTCGATTTAATATATATCACAGAAGGGAGCTGACACTATTCTTCCAGGTTCATAAGCAAATTTATGGCTGGTAAAATTGAATTCTAAGAAGCACTACTGAGAAGACTAAGAGGAGTTACTAAGTAAAGGGTAATTTGTTGGATTAGAATTTTAGCTACATTAATTCTCACCACTCTCTTTATGGGACGTGGGAGCAACAACACTACCATTACCACACAATACAGAAGCTGTGGAATATTGGTAGAGTAATCCACGCTGATGGATCATGCCTCCTTTACTGAGACCCTTGTAACATTCCCTCCCATGTTGATTTTGAGCTTAGTCATATGACTTGCTTTGGTCAATTAAACATTGGCCAAATGACATAACCAAAGGCCTGAGAAGTGCTTATGCATTCCACCTTATTCCCTTGGAATGCAGCTGCCATGTGAGAATGCCTGACTTAGCCTACTAAAGACACGTGGTTTAGCCATCAGGCAGCAACGACTGCTCGGCAGAGCGGTGATGCCATCTTAGACCATCGAACCCCGCTGAGCTGCCAGATGATCGTACTCACATGAGTGACCCCAGTGAGCACTGCAGAACAACCTAGCTGAACTCAGCCAAAGTTACTCACCCATAGAATTGTAAGCACATAAAATGGTTACCGTTGAAGCTACTACATTCTGGGGTGCGATCTGTGATGTAGGAAGAGATAAGTGATATGCAGCAAACTGTCATAGCCTCTTGTCTTCTCTGAAAGTTTGATCATATCTGTGCTCATATGCCGAGAGCCGCAGAAACCTCGCCGTTGGACACGGTCGCGGTGAGGACATGGCAGGTTTGCGCGGCTCCTGCCATATGCACGGGATTGGTATCTCCTCCTATATCTCTTTGTGTTACTCGAATTCCTTTTTTCCTTTTTTCTTTTTGGCCTAAGCCCTTTGCTCAAGTTGAGACTCTGACCCACTTACCCCACTTCTAACCAGGCCGAGATCTCCTTACAGAAACTATATAAAGCAACCAAACCATTCCCCCGCCATAAAACCGTTAGACCAGATACCTGCGAGGCTCCCTCCCAATGTTTGTCCACCAAATTATTGCAGATAAGATGATAAGGTACTTAAAGGCCAAAAAACGTACACAGACCTTTAATGATCTATAGCCATCCTTAGTTCCCCCCTAGGGATTCCCATTCCATCATCCACACCAACACCTGCATTCCCTTACAGTGAAGAGGACACATAAGATAAGGTAGGAGTGGTTAAATATAAAGACAATAGAGTTCTACTTCAGACTTTGTGAAAGAATACACAAGATTAGGCTCCCAGGTGTCTGCTCACCCAGCAGCAAAAAAAGGGCTTCTACAAACAGCTTGGGCCATTCTATAATAATCTCACATGTCACCCCTCTTCCTTCGGTTAAGGTGCAAAAGATATACGTGACTAAATCTTTTTCCAGTACATAGAAACAGAGTCATAAAAATTGTTAAGGGTCTTGCTGTTTAAAATAAGATAAGCCTGTCTCTGCCTCGATCTTAGAAAAAACTATAGGTTCTACAAAAAAAAAAAAAATTTTGTTGATCTAAGCCCCCTTATCTAAGAAAATCATTGACTGTTTTCCATGTAGCCTGCTGCCTATAAATAGTCAAAAACCAATGAGGCAGAAAAAAAAATAAAAAATTAAAAAAAAAAAAAAAAACAATGAGGCAGAGATGCCTGCCTGGTGATTGAAAGAAACCTCTGGCTCTCTCATTCCTTTCACCAACACCGTCCATCCTTCAGGGAACCCCTGCACTGCCTGGGCTGGACCCCGGCACTCATATTTCCAATCCTGTCAGTTTCTTCAGCCTCCCAGAATATACTATGCATCCTTGCTTGTACCTGTCCTTTGTCTCCAAGATGTATCAATTCAACAAATACTTAATGAGCACTTATCCTTGTTTGGCTTTCTATTAAGTTACTAAAGATGCTATTCAGTTGCCAGCTCACAAAATGAACTTTGATTGTGGTCTAGGCTCTTTATGTGAACATATGTTAGAGCATATAAGTACGACAGAGTTAAGTTGTGTGAAAAAATCAGCTGATTTTTAAGAGGGAATTATAGTCTATAAAGGAACCTTAACAGTATACCCAGGTGAAAGTGAATGTTGAAAAACAAAGTGTAGTGAGTCCATAAATGCATTACTGAGGGTGGTGGGGTAGAGGGAAGGATAAGGAAGAAGGAACATCAAGCATCTGCAAAATATCCCTTGAAATCAATCAACAAATCCGATGCATTTGCATGACTTCTCCAGTCATCTCCTTCCTGATCTCTTTTATCATTCCTTATTTTATTATTTACTTACTATTTTATCGCTTTTATTGTCTTATAATTTTCTTACACCTCTTTCCTATTCTAGGAAATACCATGAAGCTTCCACATAGATTAAAAAACTAGGTAATATATATTAATTTTTCTTGAAATCCTCATGGGGAAAAGCACAGTAGTCCACTGGCATCTCCCCTACCATCGTGTTTATATCATTTTTAACCATAAAATCTGGTTTAAAGTGCAACAAAAATAAAGTGGTGAGCAAGGATGAGCCACATGGCTGGCATGCTTCAACAGCAGGCATCTGGCCAGCCAAATATGCTCTCGATGGCGCAGAGCTGTGTTGTAGAAAAGGGCCATGCAGAAAGGAGAGAAGGAACAGCCAGTCTCCTCTCCCAGTGTAGAGGTCACCCCCAAACACGCTCCACTCTGCTGAGTCAGCACCTCCACCTTCCACAATTCTAGGCAGACTAATCTGGAATCCTGCCATGTGGCAGTTCTGTTCTCTCATGCAAATGGAAATTTAAACCTTTTCCTTATATATTATGCCTTCTTCTTTGCTTAATTGGCCATGTCTACTTACTAATCATGGAGAAAGATGCCCCTTTTAGGTCAAATACAACCTACATTGAGTCCTAGCATAATAACTTGGAATAATGTGGCCCACTGTTATTTTGCAGGTGGGACAACAGTATCATTTCATGCCACTAAATTTTGTTGTACTTCTATGTGTCCCAGCGAGGTTAGCCACAGTAGCAGAAACGCCTCAGCCCAGCAAATTAGGGACATTTCGTTTAGAAATTCTCAAGTGAAGTGAAACACAAACTCACAGTTCCAAAGACAGCATCTTATTTACCATGCTAAACCTTTTGTGGAAAGGCTTAAACCTTTGTTAAAAAAGTATGAAAATTTTCCCAGATAGTTCCTCTCCTTTTTTGTGCAAGAAAAAACAAGAAGTGATTTTACTCAAGAAAATTTAGTGAATCTAACTATAAATCAAAATCTTTAATGAACCACACTACTGTGCTGATTCCAAAATGGCAAAGTTGAACATACCTATAGTTACCTACAAACAAAAATTACTTGAAAATTTACTTTAAAAATATCTTGCGTTCTCTAATTTCATTTTTTTATTTTCAGTCCTTCCCTTTACCTTCTTCTCTAGCTCCATTATTATAGGTAAGTGTAAGTTTTTTCTAATAATATTTTGTATACAGTTTGTCCTTTACATTTATCCAATTTCTGAAGTAGTTTCTCATTGGATACACACAGAACCATAACATAGTCTGGGTGTTTTTCAAAGATGGAAACTGAGGTTTGGCCCATGTCAGTGATTTGCCCATGACCACATGGAGGAAGCAGTGGTCAGGGGCCAAAGTCCAGGCTTAATCCCTGCCCTTTCCTCTTCACCAACCTCTTCCCCTCCTCTCTGGTCCTTTCCCCCAAAATAGTGACAGTGCCTCCTGTAACAGACTCAAGCAATGTTTGCCCATGGGTGTCATAGGGTATATTTTCCTTTGCTCATTTCTGTTCCATTTGTTTGTTGGTTTTTTACTATCTATTTGTATTAACTACAATCTGTTTCTCCACCTTTCTATAAGTTATATTTGGAATGCTCAGGCATGGGTAATGTTTTAAGAGAAAGACATTTGTGACTTACGTCAAATCTAAAATATAAACCATGATAGAATAAGGTCTTTTCATTTTAGTTTTTTTTTTTTCTGGAACCTGAATATATCAGCAATTCCAGTAGCCAAAATATGCGAAATATGTGAAACTCGAACTTGACTCTATCATTTAAGCTTTATATAAAAATAAAAATAGGTGAATTGTTCATGGTACTTTATGGCTTACAAAGTACCAATTTAAAAAGAAGTCTTTTTTTAATTTAAAATAAAGACAAATATTTAACACTAGATTATTTTTTTGCCTCTTATCCTGAAAAAAGCTTACACAGAAATATTTGAACTGTTTTCAGCATAGATGGAAGCTAAGGAGAGAGACAAGAGACAAGAGATGAAAATAGAAACAGAGATCATAAAAGAGAGAAAGAAAAAGTACTTTTAAAAAATAGGGAAATAAGAAAAGAGATTTAATGTAAATGTGATACAGTCATGATGATTTAACTCATACATAAGTACACAGGGCAAAAAAATGGCCACATAAATGTGCTGGGTAAACTTTAAGGACCCAGAAAGGAGCCATTTATTGCTCTGTAACCTCAGTGGCAAGCTAAAATTATTTCCTAAATAACAGATTTCCAGTCTTGCTGAATTATTGTGTAACAGAGGGGCAATAATTTCCACTGAATCTCTCCCTTGGCTATCTGTAAAATGAGAAGCATGAACTAGATCCAGGTACTCTTAGGTGCTGTTTTCCAAAAACTCAATCCTTAGAAGCTTTGCTATGAAAAATAGAGTCACCAAACAGCTCAGGTTTGGAGAATTTTAACTGATTACCTAAGGGATTAAAATCCAGAGAATAAGAGAAAATAATATGTTAATTTCGAACTTTTGATAACACATTATTTTCCTTTTACGTCCCATCATCATGAAGAAGTTTAACCAGATATTTCTCAGAATTCCTATTGCTAGAAAATGTTAACTCAGCTGTCATAAAAAGTTTCTCTCATGAAGTACTAAATTTTCAAAGAATACTTCAATCTCCTAACAACGTCATATGTCAATTTTAAAATTTGCTTCTACAGTAATAAAAACAATAAATGGAAGATGACAAATTTATATTGGTTTTTATATTAATCTATTCATACTTCTATTTATTAGATATTTCATCTATTTTATATATGGGTTTAGCTAATGGAGTTCTTTCTTTTTTCTCTTAGTATTTATGAAATTTCAAATTCCATACAACCCACCATTATGGCTTTACTAGTTGGTGGCAATTTTGTCAGACATTACGATTCTTATGTGAGCTTTCTTATGAAAATAAACTCTTTACATAGATTCAGATAAGTGCACATATATCTTCAATTATTGATATACAAGGTTTAAAATTTAATTATTTTTCTCTGTAAAGATTCCAACTTGTTTTATAGCTCCACATTGGTACATTGTACTTAAATGTAATACTTCAAAAAGCTGTAGAAAATAAAAAAAAAAAAACTTAGGTTTAGATCACATGCCTTGTGAATAAAAGTCAAAGAAGTTAGAGTTACTTAACCTTGTGAAAATCTTATTATTTAGGTAACTAAAAGTCAATACATCCTTTCAAAAAACAGGATAAGTATTACAACGTTAATCTTCTATGCCTAGTTCTAATTTAAGAAGGTTTAGTGGGCACACACTATGGCCAACCATATTCTCTGAGAAAACACTCAATATAGAATTTTTTTAACTGAAACAATGGAGAAGAACTTGAACCAAGAGAATCTCTCTTCAGGGCAATAGAGAAAGTGGATGTTTATCTGCCCATGGGAATACTAGGCAGATTTTAGATTCAGAACTGAAAGATTCTCGGAAGGAAAAGAGTTATAAATGAGGCTAAAAACAGAGAATTAAATGATGGTTCCTTTATGCACCAGACAGTCAGCATTTACCTCTAGGCCTAAGGGAGAGTTTTGTACATAAATGGCAAAAGATGTTGGAAGAAAACTATGGATTCAAAGGAGGATATTGGTCCCTCAAAGTAATAGCATTTCCTCTGGAATTTGGAAAGTCTTCAACCTCCCAGTAAGGCTCTTTGCCCACTTATTCTAAAATGAAACCCTCTAAAGGACATATCTAACTCAACACTACTCCACATCATGTAGAATTGCTAGTTACGGTGCAGACGTAATAGGAAAATTGTCTTACACACACAAGAGTAGAGGAAACCCATACCATTCTACAGATAGTCTTTCTTCATAAAATATGGGTGGGCAAAACAAAGCATATGAGAACAAGTAGCAGTAGCATGGAAAGAAAAGACTAAGATGAACAGAAAGCCTCCACAGAGATAATTCAGAAAATAGAAGAAATTCTATAAAATCAAATAAATACAGGGGTACCTGGGTGGCTGAGATGGTTGAGATCTGCCTTCAGCTCAGGTCACAGTCTCCAGGTCCTGGGATTGAGCCCCATGTTGGGCTCCCAGCTCAGCAGGGTGTCTGCTTTTCCCTCTGTCTCTGCCTCCCCCCCATTTGTACTCTCTCTGTCTCTTTCTCTCACTCTCAAATAAATAAATAAATCTTTATAAATAAATAAATAAATAGTGACTTGAACAGATGTTGCATCCATGAAAAAAGAATGGTGTCTGTAATGAGAAAAGTTCAGAGACCAAGAAAGAGCTCTCAAAAATGAAAACTAATTGGAGAAATTTAAAAATTCAATAAGGAAACTAAGTACTGAGGTCAAGGAATTATTACAGAATGTGGGGCAAAAAAACAAAGGGGATAATTTCTAAAATATATATATATATATATTTTTTTTCCCAGACTAAGTACAGTCACAAGCCTGCAGTTTAAACTACTAAGTGTTCAGCACATTAAATGATAAAAATCCCACACCTAAACACATGCTTGAAAAACTGAATACCCCAGTGAAAGAAAGAAAATCCTGAAAGCTTTCAGAGGCAATAATAATTAAAATAGAAGAAAAATCAGATAAGCATTAGACTTTTCATTAGCAACACTAGAGGCTAAAAGGCAATGGAGTCATTCCTTTAAAATTCCATAAGAAAATTATTCCCAATCTAGAATTCCATACCCAGGTAAACTATCAATTGAGGAAAGGGGATGGAGGTAAATGCATTTGCATATACATACAAGTTCAGAAAATATAACCACTTCAATTTTTTTAGAAAGATAGCTGAAAATATACTTCAGCAAATTAAAAAGGTAAATTTTAGGTACAGCTGGAAGAGAAGAGCAGTCCTGAAAAATGGTAATATAGCTAGACTGAAAAAGAACCTGGCAGAAGGGACACGTGGGTGGCTCAGTCAATTAAGTGTCTGCCTTCACCTCAGGTTATGATCCCAGGGTCCTGGGATCAAGTCCCACATTGGGCTCCTTGTTCAGCAGGGAGCCTTGTTCTCCCTCTGCCTGCTGCTCTCCCTGCTAGTGTTCCCTCTCTCTCTCTCTCTCTCTCTCTCTGACAAATAAATAAACAAAATCTTAAAAAAAAAAAAGAACATGGCAGAGAAGAAGGAGTGTAGTCTTCATACAATGTGAAGAGTAGTTTTAGGGTAAGAATAAATAAGAACATGAAAAACCTTTAGGATTCAATAAAAGTAAATTCAGCAAAAGAGGTAAAATCAAAACTTCACTGAATGTCAAAAAGTTTTACAAGAAACTCTCTAAGTATCAAACCAAATTATGGTCACTGGTGGGCTATACGAAAAGAAAATCCACTTTATCTTGATGCTTGCAACATTCTCCTCCTACTGGTTTGGGATATTGAACCTGAAGAGATGGAAATGTAACCTTAGCACACTGGCTCAGGAGGAAATAATACATACAGTCACAATAATATATACATATATATAAAAAATATATCAATTATATAGAATTATAACGATAATTCTATTCTAATTCTATTTCTAATTCTTTCTAATTCTATTCTAATTATTTTATAATAATTATATGATTATAATTATAATTCTATTTAATTATTTACACGTGTGTGTGTATATATATACACATAAAATCATTCATTCTAAATTTTACGTCAACACAGATGAAGTCCAGAATTCTTGGCTATGATTACAGAACAAAATGTAAATGTTAACAACCCTGACAATGGAGAAGTAAAAGTGTAGTAGACAGAATGCAGGACGTTGCAGCTAGAGGCAAAATAACCCCGATCTTTCAATTTGGGGAATGAGGAAATATTGTCAAAAGTTAGTGAAACAAGGGATGCCTGGGTGGCTCAGTTTGTTAAACATCCAACTCTTCATTTCAGCTCAGGTCATGATCTCAATGTCCTAGGATCGAGGCCATGGAAGGGCTCTAGGCTCGGCACAGAGTCTGCTTGAGATTCTCTCTCCCTCTCCCTCTGCCCCTCTGCTCTCTCTCAAAAATAAATAAATCTTTAAAAAAAAAGGTTAATGAAACAAGACATAGGAGTTTTAGCATATTTTTGAAGTTATAAATGAAGCCAATAAAAGAATATACAGTGATACATAATTAAAATAAAACAAATATCGAGAATAGAAACAGGAGAAAAGTCAACATGAAGGGATATAAATATGTGACTCTGGCAGAAGATCTTCAGGGGATATGACATTAAGTTGATCAATCAAGAAATAAATAAACATAAAGAAATATTATTCAGAGATAATGATAAATAGGAAAGATGATAATAGAAATATAAAAATGAAAATAGTTGACTTTTCCTCTTCTGAATGAGTCTGGAAATGCTGTGAGAGTTGCTTTGAATAGTATGTCACTTGCTTTGACTAGTATGTCCCTCTGTACTATTTGTTACAATGTTCACAGGTTACTTTGATAAAATTATTTTTTTAATTAAAGAAATAATTTTAAATTATAAAGATTTTGCTTAGACACAGAAAGGAACTGTCAAGACAATCTAATTCTGGACTGATCCATTTGCCAGAGAAAATGAACAGAGCTATTTCCTGAGCACCTGCTTTATGCAAGATGGGATGCTAAGTACTCCATGTTCTTTGTTTCTAAAGGTCACAACAAGGTAAAAATTGTAATGCTCATTCCACAGATGTGGAAACTGAGCTTCAGGCAACTTAAGTAACAAAGGGGTTGAATGGTAGAACAGAAGGTACTCCAAAACCATATTTTTAAACATATATATATGTTTTTAAACAAAACCAGAGAAAACATATTAGATCATCCCTCAAACTATATTTCAAATTGGACAATCTGTGATTTCACAAGGAGAACAAGACCAAAATCTTACTTGATTTTCCATGTCAACCTAAAAATCAATCCAGACATCCAAAAGGACGTGAGTAACTAGGGAAGGTTTCATTTCCAGAGGTTGTGCATGGCATCCAGAAGGTTCATTACCATGTACAGGTGCGGGGAATTTCCCTTGCAGGCCCTTCCTGCATCTGGTGCGTCTGCATCACTTTTATATGGACTTTATTCAATTAACATTTTCTTGGACTTTCAACATTTTTACATACACAGATATTACACTGTTGTAGTATGACAGTAAATCAAACCCAAAAAAGGGTCCCTTTATCAAATCAGTTTATGTTTATTTTAAGCGTGTTCAAAAATCCACTCCATGCAGTTAGATTTTACAGCTCAAGAAAACAAGCTCCAAATTTACAGATATTTCATAACATTCCTATCAGCATACAAGAGCCTTCTTTCACAGCTGGCACAGAGTGTCCTTTCTTCTGTCTCTTCTAAATTGGTAGGAAGCTCCTTAGATCTCCTTTTGCGAACATTTTCTCTCCTGGCAGTGGGGAATCACAAAGGGGACGCTATTGATCTGGCGCTGAAGTGAAAATTTCCACACGATGAGATAGCTAACCTAAGTACAAGTTCAGGCAGGAAACCAATGACTTTATTAATTATTGCTGGCCATGTCGTTAAAAGGAAAGGCTAAAAGGAAAAATACAGAATGTGTGTGTGTGTAAGAAGTAGAGATGTGAGGGGTGAGGGGAAAGAGAGAAAGAAAAAGAGAAAGAAGGGAGAAAGAGGACAAGAGATGAGAATGAATGCCATCCTGTAGACACCCCACCAGCACTCACCAGAGGAAATCAAGTTGCCGCCAGTTTGGCTGGGGTTCAGCGCCATCTGCATAGTATTTAAAAGTGAGAGCCAAACTCTGAGCTATTTTATTGGAGTTCGTAAGGAAGCTCTCCAATCTATATCTGAAACTCAACCGTTCCAGCTTCTGAGCATCACTAAAAAGAGCTTATGGAGGTCAAGGAACTTAAAAACAGCATGAGGAGCCGCTTTGCAGTCCATATAAAACTAGGAATCAGTAGCCTGAGCATTTACGAAGGCCATTTGGTCTCTAATAAATGGTAGGAAAATCCTGAGGCAGTTCTTGGGAAGAAAGGTATGAGAGAGAGGAGTAATAACAGCACTAATGGACAAAATATACAGAGTACTTACTCAGAGCCCGGCACTGTTTTAAGGTTTTTACATTCACTAATTCATTCAATCCCCGCAGCAACCTTGTGTGGTATGATTATTTTCCATATTTTGTAGATGAGGAATCTCCTAGGAGGGGTTCCTCAGAGAGGAATTTTCTTCCTAATGCTGCTTTTTAATTTCTGCTCCCTCAGAATCCAGCACTTTTGTTCCCAAGTGACTCAGAAGTGTGTGAATGTGATTGTTGCCCTCAATATCAATGAAGCATTTAAGAAAAACAGATTTGAATAGATTCGTAAGACTTATCTAGACATTCAGTTAATGTCTAATTAATGTCTAATTAGTTATAAATAATAGCTAACATTTATTGAATGCTTCCTACTGTCAAGCTCTGCTTTTCCTATCACAAATGAAATTAATCCTTGCAACAAACAATAAGGTAGGTGCCCTCATGACACCCTTTTAGCAATGAGGAAACTAAGGCACAAAGTGTTAGGTACACTGCCCGAGGTCACAAAGTTAGCACATAACCAAGGCAGGACTGAGACAAAACTGATTAGCTCTTGAGTCTGTACTGTTACTTTAGTATCTACTGCTGCCCTTACAATTTAGTGGCTAAAACCAAAAATTTACTATCTCTCTCAGTTCTTTGGGACAACTGGGCTCAATGAGTGCTCTCACTTGGGGTCTCTCAAGCAGTTATAATCGGATGGCAGCTGGGGCTGGAGTCAAATGCACCAAAACTAGGCTGGACATCTGAAATGGCTTTTCACTCACAAATTTAGCACCTCAGCAGGGATGGCTAGAATCGCTAAGGGCTGTGTGTGCTTCTCTCTCCATCTCCACCGTCTCTCGGTGTGGACAGCTTGGTCTTCCTCACAGCACCATGGTCTGTAGGATTTTTTTTTTTACCTAGGTGAAAACTAGGAGCTGGTTTCTCCCTATGTGAACAATCCAAGAGGCCCAAGGAGAAGCTGGAAAGTTTCTTTTTTTCTTTTCTTTTTTCTTTTTCTTTTTTAAAGATTTTATTTATTTATTTATTTGAGAGAGAGAGTGAGAAGGAGATGAGAGAGTGCACAGAGGGAGAAGCAGGCTTCCTGCTGAGCAGGGAGCCCGATGCAGGGCTCCATCCCAGGACCCTGGGATCAGGACCTGAGCCAAAGGCAGACACTTAACCCACTGAGCCACGCAGGCGCCCCTGGAAAGTTTCTTTTAACCTAGACTTGCGGCAGTACCTCCTCTACATCCCATTGGTCAAAAGCTGGTCAGGGGGCCCACCCAGATGCAAGGGGAGGGGATGACACAAGAGAGTAAATGATGAGAAGCCTGAGTCGCTGGGAGCCCATCTTTGGAGACCAGTACCTTAGCTCCTAGCTGCAATTATTTGCTGCTTATACTGTAAACTGCAGAGATGGAGATTCCAGACCAGATTGAACAAGGAAAAACAATGCTACTGAAAATAAGTACACGGGAAATCCTTTCCAAAATAATTGTCTTTTTCTAGTAGAGACATCTGCAGAGGTGGCACTGAGTTGCCTCAAGATGATATCAGCGAGAGGAATTCCAAAAATATCTGGAAAGACTCTCAGTCTCATTAAGTAAGATAAAAATTAGCATTTTTCTTATTCCTTTACTCTTTGGAACAAAGTTTAAAGTCTCCTGAGAATACAAGCATTTTCCTGATTGAGTTCGTGTCCTAGCTCTGCTGCTAATTAGCCTTGACCAAGTCACTTAACATCTGAGCAACAGTTTCCTCTTCCTTTAAAAAGTGATTGTAAGTATTCTACGTCATGGAATTGATGGGAGGATCAAATGAGATTATGCACAGGAAGGTGCTTTGAAAACTAAAAAGCAAAGCACTTCTCACTCTTGGATCTTACTTTCGGTGGATTATTGCTCTGATGTATGTCTCCTCTACTGGCTCATAAGTTCCATGATATCAAGGACCGTCTTGTACACTGCAGCTTCCTCACTGCCTAGTACAGTGCTGAACCCATGGTTAAGGCCATATGCTTTATCATCTAAGCAAGAACACTTTCAAGAGTGAAAGGGGACATTTTAAATAATTATATATAGACCGACAGATTTAAAAAAAGACATATAGTCATCCTGTCCTTGTTAATCCTCAAGAAACATTTGTTCAATATATTACTTACTTTTATTATTCATTTTTTTTCATTGGGAATCCTGTCATTCTCTTTCATCCATCTTTCCCTTGCTGTCATCCCTTTTTATCCCTATGGCCAAAGTCAGAACTTGAGTTCTATCCTATCTCTGATGGCATTTAGCTCTTTCATCAATGGGTTATTACTACTTCCCAAGAATTACACTTACATTTTATTAATTCCATACATAATTGTTTAATGCCTACTACAAGGAAGCTCTGCCCTACCTGCGATAGGCAGCACTGTCCACAACACAGAAAATCCCTGTCTTCTGAGAACTTACATTCCTATGAAGTTAGACAGACAGCTACATACAAATAGGACGATCTCAGATTGTGGTAAGTGCTTTGAAGGTTATAAAATAGGAAGCTTCGGTAGTCAATAATGCAGGTTTTAGAAAAGGTAGTTTCAAGAAAGGAGACATTTAAGCTGAAATCTGAATGAATGAAAACCCAGGCATATGAAGGGCTGGGGAAAGCCCTCAAAGCAGAAAGAATGGCTGATACAAAGGCCTGGGCGAGAACAAGTGTGGCAACACACTGAGGAAGGAAAAGGTTATATGGCCCACTACACAAGAGCAGAATAGTACAGCTGAAGTTGGAGAGCCTTGCCTTTCAAGTCTGATAGTCGAAATGCCAACTCTCCCCCCAGGTGTTTAAACTGGGCAAGGAATTTACACTTTCTGAGCCTACTTTTCAGGGTCGGTATGAGGATGAAACAAGGTAAATATATATGAGGGGTCCTACACAGTCAATATCATATAAGTAGAGAATACTATAGAGTTACAAAATTAACTTGAGTTTCCCAAGTAAGTGTTCTTAAAATTATCTGTAACAAGTATGTGTAACTTACTAATTCAAGAACTATACATAAAAATCAAAATGAATATGGGCTTTGTTTTATTTTGTTTTGTTTTTACATTTCCCTGGTGGTCACTAGAAACTCATGTTTGTGGTCAATCTGGATACAGATTGCAATAAATCACTAGCGTTTCTGAAAAGTCTTCCAGCATCCTGGGCCCGGTACCCTTTACCTGTTTCCTAATCACCTTGTCTCCGTGCCCCTTATACATCTCGATTAATTCTCCGACTATTACAACTAGTCGTCAGGCACCAGATTCCCTATCCTCTTTTTAACCGTTATCACATCCTACTCTTTACTTTCGTAGGATCAATACTGCTCTTTCGAAAGAAATCTCAGGCTAGTCAGTCCACACTGAAAAGGATTAAGCTTTCTAGTTAGAACTTGGCCTTTTTGTGCTTGTCCTAAGTTGCACCTGTTGTGCGGGTGCCATTCCAGCCGCTCTCCACTGAAATGGACAGCGTACGAAGTCCTTTGTGCAGCTCTGCGGGTGCATTAATTATAGACTACCTGGATGCATCTAGAACATTTGGCAGTAGCAAGACTGTAGTTAATGTTCTGTTAAACAATGTCTCCAATGGTGTATGTGGTGGAGAATTATAAGAGACAGTTAGATAATGGCTTAGTGCAATCCAGGAGTCATTTGATCACCCCAACTGCATCCCCACTCAATTTTGTTGCAAAATAAATCTTTTTTCTTTGATAATAAGCCCTCAAAACTGATAATAGGTATCAGCCTTGGAACAAGGTATGAGAGAGTTATAGTTACTGCCTTGAAAATAATTTCTAGTAAGGGAAATTCATTAGCATTACTGAAATGTTGGCTCTTGGATAAATGTGCCCTAGTTCTTCTCTGAAGCCAGGAATCCCAAAGGCATTTTCTTACTTTGATTTCAAATGTGGAAAAACTCAGTACTGCCAAAGATTGTATTTAAAAAAAAAAAAGATGAATCCAAGTGGATTTTTTACCAAATGCGTAAGAAACTGAAGCAATTTGAATGACCTGTGTTGAAAATTAAAAAGCGCTCATGTGGAAGAATCAGCATGTGGATCTCTCATTTGAAAAAGAATAAAGGTAATTAAATCATCCTTTTTTAGTTAGTCCAAGGAAAACCCACTAAGATGAAACCAGTTTGCCAGCTCATTAGGCAAAAAACATAAAGGCAGTCAGAATTATCTTAGCTTCCTTGAAGCTCAGGCTAAAAGAGTGGACCAACCAATATAGAAAGACTGGTCAGGTACATGCCCCTCAACCTGGGGCAGAATATCTCTACCAGAGGAATCACCTATTTGCCTACTCTTATTTTTATTCAGCTAAGAAAAGGCTTTTTAAGAGTAATTCCTAGACTCATGGAGGAAGATGCAGGTGATAACAGGGGCTAGAAGTTTTCTTTCTTTTTTGTTTTTTGTATTTTTTTTTTAAGATTTTTTATTTATTTGAGAGACAGATAGAGAGAGAGCCTGCGGGGAGGAGCAGAGGGAGAGGGACAAGCAGGCTCTGCACTCAGTTGAGGGTTTGATCCTAGGACTCTGAGAATACGACCTGAGCCAAAACCAACTTGGACGCTTCAACTGACTGAGCCACCCAGGCGTCCTGGGCTAGAGGTTTTCTTAGTAGAAGGAAAAAGAAATTAAGGGATTTACGCTATTGGAAATCACCATTTCCAGAGAATGCAAGTTTTCAGTCATTTAATTTCATTCATCTTGTAATAAAAATGAGAAGATGTCAAGGAAGAAGCTACAAAAGAAATGACTATGTTTTAGCAGCTCCTTCAATTCCCTCATTGCGCCATCAATGCCTAATGAAAACAGCCATGTTGAATATGAAAAGGGACAAAGCAGAGAACACAAGAAAGGAATTCATTGGGGAAAAAGCAGACATGCGCTATCACTTAAATTTAATACCAACTATGAACTAGGTTCTTTCCTTGTTCCTCCATGTTTACTGCTTCCAAAGGACATAGCCCAAGTCTCGTGAGAGAAAAGCTGTCGTCTCTCTCAGTAATTTTCTTTAAAATCCCATCACCGTAGACTAGGAAAAACATGCTGACTTAAGGAAATAGGGTATTTCATTTACCTATTGAATCATACAAGAAAAGTATTTTTTCTTAAAGTTAAAAACTTTGAAGTTTCCATGAAAATGTCAATTACCTTCCTTAATCATTAGCACCTCTAGTGGATCTCAACCCCAGCCTCACTCATTTTTTTTTTAATTTTTTTAAGATTTTATCTATTCATTTGACAGATAGCAAAAGAGAGCACAAGCAGGGGGAGCAGCAGGCAAAGGCTGAGGGAGAAGCAGGCTTCCTGACAAGCAGGGAACCTGATGTGGGGCTTGATCCCAGGACCCTGGGATCATGACCTGAGCTGAAGGCAGATGCTTAACCTACTGAGCCATCCATGTGCCCCAGTCTCACTCTTTATTGAGGCCCAGGTGCACAGTCTCTCCTGGGATGGTGTCACTAAATATCCCTCAGCACTGGAATTTACACTGAATCCATAGCCTCTCTTCAGTTTTCCCATTATGGCACAAAGAGACCTCTGGATTCTTTCACTTTGACCCTCCAATCATTTTGGAGATGTTACTCCCCTTCTTCCTAGATAATTCAATTCCATTTGATTCAAGAAACATGTATTGGACCCTAATAAGCACATGAGATATAGAGCTAAGTAAAAGAACAATCCTACCTTCAAGAGACTCAGAGTGTGGTGTGAAGGAAAGACACATATGCAAGTGACAGCAACACAAGTTGGACTAAGATCAGTTCTAGCGTAGACATGCAGAGTGAAATGACTGAGGAGTAGTTTCAACAGGCAGAATGTGAGGGAAAGCATTCGAAGCAACTGTGACAACAGGAGCACAAGCAAAGCAGGAGAGACTAGGGAGTCTATTCAAGGAAATGAGAGTGCTCTGTGCAGGGAGTGGATGGTGGAATGCACTCAGACATGAGGCTGGAGGGCAGATCCATGCCCTCTGTCTGTCACCACAGATCACCCACTGCGAGACTTCCTTCACCCTGCATTCTTGTAACAAATTTCCTCTTGGCTGTGTTGCCAAGAGAAGATTTTTCAGTCAGTTCATCTCTCTCTCTCTCTTTTTTTTTCATCTGTTCAATTATATTATAAATCCTTAAGGAAAGAACCCATGTCTTCTGTGTTTTTTGCACACTTCAAATAAAAGCAAGGATACACAAAAAGCAGTTCCCACTTCTTGGTGATTCTGTGTTGCGCTGGTACACTTTCCCAGTGCCCGTGGTATTATAGGCAATTTTCTTCACAGGTGAAGGCTCCAGTAGAGAAGTCAACATCCTTAGAATTATCACTAGCTAGCCAGGTGGAGGCAGAGGGAGACACCTAATTTTTTCTAAATAGAAGAAGGCCTGGAAGATTATAACATAAATGATTCCCTCATTATTAGAAAATGGGGAAAATCTTAACATTCTAAGAAACTCCTACTGCCTATCCCAACAACCCTCTCAAACTAGGAACAATGGATTATGAAAGTCCAATTTCAAGATCCACTAAAAATCATCAGCCTGAGACATTTTATTCTTTTTTTATCTCCTCCTACAACAATATTTCACAGTTCAAGTTTTGTCTTTACTTGTCCTTTTTACAATCTTTTTCACAATTTTAAGGAATGCAGCATGCATTCTGTAGAAGGAAAAAAAAGATAGGATAGCACCAGATTTACTCTGACCTTTTTAAGGTTCCAAATTTAGTTAGTTAGCCATTTCTATCCTCCTAGCTTTTCAGAAGCTTATGTGTTGAAAGAACTAAAAATGGCAAACCCCTCCAAATTACCAGCATTTAAAAGGTTAAACAGTTTATTTTTATCTCACTAGTGGAGAATTAAAACTCCAATGTGTTCAGGCTTGTTATGACAAAGATCACAGCAGGAACCTAGAAATTATCTGCTCTTAACCCTTTCTGTTTATTATACCCATATCTCATTCTGGGCATTTTCTTCGTAAATTTTACACACTGTTCAACTGTGGCTCTCAAAATTGGTCACAAGGCAGCACAGCTGCTACCTTTCTTCCTCAGGGCTGATCATCTCTGTCCATAGGAGCCCAGAGTGCAGGATTCAAAGTCCCCCAAACACGGAACTCTCACTGGCAACAAACGGACCCCACCCTCTGGGCTGCTTCAGGGAGCGTATGATTTTTCTATGTAGGGCAGTTTTCCCTCAAATGAACTTTCTGATGGTTGATGGATTGCTTTCTCTGTGAACAAAAATAACTATTTTCAACGATATTGAGTGAAGTAAGAAACAGATTCACATACCTTTCTTGTAAAGAGGTACAATGGCATAAAAAAAAAAAAGCACCATTTATGAGGTATATGCTTTACTTCTCTCTCTCTCTGTCACTCTCTCTCTTTCTCTGTATATTAACTAACAATTACTTTTCTAAATTCACCACTTTAGGGCACACATGTAAAAAGTGAGACTCTCAACAGTAGATAGCAGAGGCTTTGTCTTGTCACCTATGAATTAGGCTTGTGTGAGACTTCTCCTTGATCAAGAGAAATGGGGTCACCAAGAAGCAAGGCTCAACAAAGGAAGGGACACATCCAACTACTTAACAGCTTTGATCCTTTCTTCCCCTTCTCCGGACTACACTCAATTTTCTACCAAAATAGCCATGGCTTGTCTTTTCTTACCCATTTCAAAACCTGCTTTGAGAACACATAAATGGGTGGCATAATTTCCAAGCATGAGAAAAGTGAACTACCCACTCTTACAAAACAAAGAAAGCCCGCTGTGCTGTTAAAAAATGAAAGAATTAAAAATGGAGCTTTTTGTTTCTAATAGGAGAACGGTTAGTTTGGCCTTTGAAGGCATAGTTTTGGCTTTTGTGACCTACACTCTGAGAGCCAACCTGGAAAGCATAGTTAGTAGGTGTGGTTAAAATACAGGTCTTAGATAATGAAATTCACTACTTATGCAAAAGTGATTCTCTCTGGGGTCCTAAAACTACACCTCTATTCTCAGAAAACAAAAACATAAGTGATAATAATGTGTTACATTCCTTGAATGTATCAGCCTTACAAAACCACCTCTAGTCTAGGTTTTAAAAAACGTATTTGCTCTCTTCAAGGAATTTTCCTGTGTAATATAAAAGTTCTCTTTTTTGCCACCTTCAGAGCACAGGGATGACGGGGAGTCTAATCTTATGTAGAGTTAAGTTCTAAATTCAGCATGTAAGGCGAAAATTACATAGTCAAAATTACCCTTGAAAATCCCTTAAATTATCCATAAAGTAGAGTATACATATTTTTGTATATATAACATTATACAGTAATTTTTTATTCATGCTAAATCATGGGAACTTCAATGCTGGATTAATGGAAGGAATAAAAGAAAAATCTGTAAAATCTACACAGCTCTCTGGGCATTCAAATGTTCTGTAGGAAAAGATACAGAATTGTATATCTTCCATTTGTTCGCACGATTCACTATAGTCCCTGTTAATATTTAGCCTCTATAACCTTAATATATGTTAACAGGGTTTGGTTTTTTTTAAGCATTAAACAAAGTAGAATCAAATCATACCCCAAAACATGTGTATGCAGGCTTGATGTGACTTTGCCATGGTCGGTTATGATTTTCCAATCCAAATCCTTTTATAAAATCTATTCACATCCATTATATTATCTGACCCTTCCCAGGTAACAGGGATAAAAGTATGAGCATTCTTAACCTGGAGTTTAAGCCACTTGTTCAAGGTCACTCTGCTCCTTAGAGGCAGAACTGAGAATTCAAACCAGAGCATCTCATTTCCATTTCAGTGCCTCCTCCAAAGGATCCCACTATTCAGTTGACACAGAAATTTAGTATACCTTCTTTTGGGGCCCATCAGATATTTTTAAAAAAAAATGGAAAGAGGAAGGATGGAAAAGCAAAGCCCGTTATGCTCACCCTTATGTTGAGATCCACTTTGGGAGGAGAATGAGATTTTGAACGAATAAGAAAAACATGGCAAAACAAACAAACAAACAAACAAACAAATAAATAAATAAATAAATAAATAAATATTGATGGTTTCTGAGAATTCTAGGGAAAAAGAAGAAATAAGATCCTAGTAATCTGGCAATGTTTGGACCTTCATTTACCCAGAAAGACCTACCTACCCTGAAACAAACCACAGCTAAAGTATAAATTTTGTTCTCACCCTTAAATACCTAGTCCATTTCCATGAATTAACAGCAGATATTTCTCATTCTTATTCACATTCCCATAGTAAAATGGAAAAATTAGTTGTACCCCAAAAAATTCTTGGCAGAGTAGAACAAAATGACACTTTGATGAAAAACAAAATAAATGAGATAATTTTTTATCACTTAAATAAGCAAATGCATTATAATGACTATTAACCTGGAATTGAGGGGATCCAGTGTGTCTCGTAAGTAAATGTTAACCACTTTCTTTTGTAAGGCGGTGAAGAATATATTACTTTTCTCAGTGCTCAAATTCCTGTTGATAAGCAACTGGAGGGAAGAAAACATGAATGAGGATGGAGAGTTAGGGGAGGGGAAGAGGGAAATTAATAAGAGGGGATAAGATAAGAAATTCTTAGGGAAAGTGGTGAACATTTCAAGAATTTAAAGAATTTCTTAAGAATTAAAGAACAGAATTCCCTGATATTATCTTTTAAATTATTTCTGTGATTTCAAGGTCTTCCTTCTCTCCCCATCCCAATATATGTGTTTTTGTGTATCAGGTGGGAGTTAAAATCTGTTATCTCTATGAATATTTTGTGTAGAAGCATCTTTGATTGAAATCAGTAAGAGCTGTTTTTCATCTAAGTTTTCCAAGTGTAGGATAAAAGAAGCAGAAACCCAAAGGCATTACCTCTCATTCCTTCTTTTAAAAAGGAAATATTAATTGAATACCCACTATGCACTACTCTATTCTAGGCAAGGAGGATGGAACAGTAGGCAAAAACACAAATTCCCTTTTCTCATGGAGTTTAGATTCTAGTAGATAAGAAAGATAACAATAAATCAAAATACAAAATAATGCTGGGTAATATTAAGAAAAAAAAGGAGAATATTTTAAAAGCAACTAGAGAAAAATGACATCATATATCATAGAACAATGATAAGCATTTCCACTGACTTCTCATCTGAAAAAGTCAGAAGACAATAAAACATCTCTAAAGTGCTAAAACAATTGTCATTTCACAATTCTTGATCACAAAATACCCTTCAAAATAAGGGTGGCTAATCTGAGAAGTCTAAATACTATATGATTCCAACTATATGACATTCTGGAAAAGGCAAAACTTGAAAACAATAAAAATATCAGTGGTTGTTAATGGTGCATTTAGAGAGATGAATAGGCAGGGCACAGAGGATTTTTAGGGAAGTTAAAATGTTCCATATGATACCATAATGACGGACATCTCTCATTAAACATTTGTTCAAACCCACTGAATGCACAACACCAAGATTTAACCCTTAGGTAGATAGGATTTGTGTGATTATGATGTGTCAATGTAGGTTCATCCTTGATTTAAAAGTAAAAAAATAAAGCATACCACTCCAGTGAGTAATGTTGATTATGGGAGAGACTGTGTATATGTGGGGAAGGGGTATATGAAGAATCTCTGTACCTTTCACTCAGTTTTCACATAAAACCTAAAAGTGCTTTCAAAAAAACAGTCTTTAAAAAAAAAATAGGACTTGGAGTTGAACAGCCAAGGTGAGACCATTTTAATGACCACTTGTGCAATCTTGAATCTAGTCCTGATGTTAAAGGACCCAGTATCCAATGGGGAAATAGGGAGTCGATAAAACACAGTTAAAAGCAGTGCTTTGAAAAATAGGGTCCTGTTTATACTCAGAATGGTTTTTCAGTCCTTCAATAAGCATATTACATATTTTTAAATGAGGATGAAATAGAAACTTTCTCAGATAAAATTGAGAAAAAAATCATTGCCAGTAGATGTGCATTAAAATAAGTTCTTCAAGATGAAGGGAAATGATACCAGATGTAAAGTCAAATCTATATAAAGAAATAAAAAGCACCAAAAATGGATAAATAAGATTTCATTATTTATTTTCTTCCTGAAATTTTCTTAACTGACAATTCACTGTCTTTTACCTGTGGTGATAAAAGTCAGAAAACCGTAGTTATCTTAAGCAGAGAGGTAGCAGTGCAGATATTCTATAACTTGATCTAGGTAGAATTATATGGGTATATGTGTAGGTTAAAAATTCAACAAATTTATGCAAGTCATACTTCATTTTACTGCATGCAATTCTATTCAATATAATAGCATTAGAATATAAAAATGTAAGGATACGGAAAGGTTTAAAGTCAAGTGATATAAAAAGACATAATAGGAAAATAATAATTAAAGTAGTGTAACTACATTAATATTAGGCTAAATAATATTTAAGAAAAAATTACTACAGATAAAAAGTGTTATATAACAACGAAATGTTCAGCACAAGATTTTAAAACGTTGCTTCAAAATTAAAGCAAGAATTGATAGAACTACAGGGAAAAAATTTTAAATCTATCCTCATATGAGGACATTTCAACAAATCATTCTTAGAAATTGATAGCTCAAATAGAAAAAATAATCAGTAAGGTTATGTAAGACTTGAGAAGAAAATTAAAAAGCTTGATCTAATGGACATATATAGACTATTCAACCCAATAATTGGAAGTGCACATTCTTTTCAGGCATAAAGGATATATTTATAAAGATTAACTATGTGTCAGACCACAATGATAGCTAGCCTCAACCAATTCCATTTACCTCAATACGAAATTATAAAGTCAATAATCAAAATTCTATTAGTTAAGAACTATTTAAAAAATGCCCTTCTAGGGGTGCCTGGGTGGCTCAGTGGGTTAAAGCCTCTGCCTTCAACTCAGGTTATGATCCTAGGTTTCTGGGATCAAGCCCCACATTGGGCTCTCTGCTCAGCAGGGAGCCTGCTTCCCCCTTTCTCTCTGCCTGCCTCTCTGCCTACTTGTGATCTCTCTCTCTTTCTCTCTCTCTGCCAAATAAATAAAGTCTTAAAAAAAAAAAGATTAAAAAAAAATGCCCTTCTAAATTACTTGTTGGCCAAAGAAGAAGAATAATGGAAATAAGGGAATCAGAGGTAGGAGTTTTGCTATCAATCAGAACAGAGAAATGGTGTAGTTGTTGGAAAAGAATGTGGAGTTCATGGAGTTTTAGGTTTTGATTTAAAATGAATCATAATGAGGAGGATCCTTAGAATATGGGGGAAATGATGCTACTGGTTGGGGCAGGGGTCATATAACTGAAGAGTCAGAAATGTTGGGGAGCTTTTTAAACTTCCTGAAGTCATTAAAGTAGAAGTTATAGTTTATTGTCACTATATTTTAAGAAGCAAGGGTGTCGTATCTGACATCTAACAATGAAGTGTAAGCCACTGCTTATATTTTATCTAATTTAATTTGTATAACAACCTTAATAAATTACAGATTAAATTCCCTGGGAGTGGTGGCCATGTTTATCATGATCACTGCCATATTCCTGGCTGTTAGCAAAGTACCTGGCCCACAGACCATACTTAATAAGTACATGTTCAAAACAGTGATTAATCCTTTATTTAAGGAATAAGAAATGAAAGTCACAATGGTTTCAGAACTTTTCTAAGGCCCAAGAAGCAAAACTAGACAGAGCCAGTTTAGAACTCAGTCGTCTTACTTCTAGACCAGTTCCTTTTCCACTGTCCCATGCTACACCCTGAGATAACACGAGGCTGATGTGGAGTTAGCGAATTATCCTAAAGGAATCAGCTTAACCCCTATGCTATCCCTGTGTACTTCTTCCTCAGCTGAGCTAAAAGAAAGGAAGCCTGTGAAAGACCAGAGTAGACTGGGAAGTTGGGGTAGGGGGCACTCAACAAATGATTCAACAGGCCATATCCTAGAACAATGGATTCCAAAAATATTTGACTATGGTCCACTGATAAGATGTGCATTGTCTTAATCAGCTCAGACTATTACAGGAAATACCACAGACTGCAAGGCTGAAACATCAAACATTTAGCTCTCATAACTCTGGAGGCAAGGAAGTCAAATTCAAGGTGCCAGCAGATTTGGTGTTTGGTAAAAAAAAAAAAGAAAAACAGTTCCTAGATTGTACACAGCTGCCTCCTCATTTTATCCTCACATGTCCAAGAAAGACCATTTCTTGTTTCTCTTTTTATAAGGGCACTAATCCCATTCGTGAAGGCTTCACCCTCATGACCTAATATTACTTCCCAAAGGCCTCACTTCCAAATATCATCACACTGGTGATAAGGGCTTCAGCATATACATCGGGTAAGGGTGGAGGGAACCCAACAGTCTACAGCATATATATTATACCACAACTCCACATTTATACACACATATACTCCCCACCCCACCATACACACATGCCGACACAAAAGTTTCATGAAGCAATACTTGTCCTTACTTATGAGAATTTCCTTATGAAACATAAACTCTGATATTTCCTATCATATTCTATTATTTTTATTCCATTTTATTTTTTAAATGTTGGCAGCAACTAATTAATTAGATTGTGCAGCCCTAGAGGTACCTATCCAAAGTTTGAAAAATATTACCATAGAATGACTTAAGTCTTTACTATTCTTTCGCCTCTCTGGCTGTCCAAGTTGAAGGCAGTGGTCTCAACAGTTTTTGTTTTGTTTTATTTGGCTTTTACTAGCTGTGAGATAGCTTATAATCACCATCACAGTAATGCAGCCACCCTACATTTATAAAATATAGTGTTCTAACTGCTGACTCCTACTTGATTTTCATGCAACACTCCCAGAACAGTAACATAAGCAGAGAAATGCATTATCCACATCTTATAGTACAGGAAACTAAGGTTAAAATACATTAAATGACTTGATCAAAGACAGAGTCAATTGCAGCCCACCTATAACTACTAACTGGTTGTCCTGCCTCAAACCAGTACTCTTAATTGTGCCTCTATCACCAAAAACCAAAACATGAGGTAAGAACTGAATTCTACCACACATTTGGGAGCCTCAGAATAAAGGAAATAGGTGGGATAACAGAAAGGAAAATGGATTCTGTTTGGAAGTTGAAGGAATAGAAAGAGGCATATAAAAGACAAAGTAAATGCTAATGTCCTATGGACAATGAGTTAATCTGAATATATATGTGTACACATACAAACAAAACAGGATAGCTTATTACTAAAATCATGTAAAACAATTAAGTACTTATCTGTACTCCCTACCTCATTCATGTTGGGCTAGTATTCAGACTCAAAACTAATGTCTTTGTACTAATATCAAATTAACAGAAGTCTGGTTTTCAACAATAAACATGAAAAATAAAAGGCTATTCAGAAATTCTTGCCATTTAAAAAAATCATACCTCTATTCTCCTTGATGTCATGAGAAATATTCCCTCAGGAAATTAGAAATCATCCACCGTTGCGTGCCTATCTTACTACCATGTTACAATTACAGAAGCACTAAAGATTAGAAGATAAAAGCTTAGCTGTTTTTAGAGACAAACATTACCTATAGGAACACAGACTACCTCCTGTTTTTATATACACCTTCCAGATTCTAGGTAAAATTGATGGTGATAACAAAATAAACTTCTCTTTAAATTCAATAACAGTAGAAAGTTAACAAGCACTGGTTCCAGATAAAATAAATAAACAAACAACAAAAACAAAGAGAGAAGTACATGTGGTTTTTTTGACACCACTGTGTAATGTTTTTGAAAAACTCATGTAACAGGAACTTTTCTGCATTGCCAGTCTTAGTGAAGCAGCTTCTCTATAAGATTTCTCAAGTACAAAGTCAGACCACTTCTGTAAGGGACAAAGTACTCTGGAAATGCGATAATACCCATGATAACATTGTTTCAAGGAAGGTTTTAAGAACGTTCATTGGAAGCCAGTGCATCCAACAGAGCTTTGGAACTACATTGAAAAAAATGTTGAATTAACAACTTTAGGGAACACTTTCAAGGTGATTTAAGGACAACCCTTTAGAATTTATTTTAAACAATGAAAATCAGGTTTAGTGAGTCCATATGGAAAACCAAAGTTTAATTAGAAAAGCACTTAACATTGTCTGCTATATTGCAGGAGTTCTTTTCTTGCTCTGTTTTTACCATTTTTAACTACTCTCTATGTAATCTTGCCCTGTGTTTACCCTACAGTTCCCTTTTGTTTCCTTGTCAACACACTAACTACAGACAAGCAGATTCTATTATTTTAGCTTACTCAGTGGCTCTTAGATTTGTTCACTGAGAGGATCATATCACATCTCTCCACAGCTGTTGGCAACATGTCTTGCCTGAAATAAACAAACAGATTTCATTTCTTCAATATAATTAGAGTTCAGCTAACTTACATTATCAGTGAACTCAAATGTCCTTTGAAAAATCTGAAAGGTTTTAAATTTAGGATACATGAGTAGGCCAGTCTCCAGAGTTTTTCTAAGGTTTGGGAAGGGACATGAATATCTATAATACTATTTACACATACAAGCTAGACTTTTGAAACTAATAAATACTCTGCATTTCCCCCTCAGTTACTAAATTCTCCCTGTAAAACTGTCATACCAAATGGAAACCTTCAAGTATTTTCCTTCTCAGTCCAAGTCTTCCCTGGAGTTGGGCTCCCTATCTCTGCTTCAGGAGTGACTATAGAGCACTGCTCCCTTGCGTAACTGGTTCACAGTTGGACATATGACTCAGCAAAGCCAATCAGAGGGATTTTTGCTAGAAGTAAGCACAGGGCTTCTGTTTGGAGTAATGGAAAAGATTTAGAAACAGTGATGATGGTCACTCAACCCTGTAAATATAATTAATTCCATTGAATGTATCTTTAAAGTGGTTAAAATGACATATTTTATGTTATATATATTTTATCAGAGAGAATTTTTAATTATACTATGATACTTCTCTCTAAATTAACAAAGATCTAACATTTTAACACTGCATCAGTGTTCTTGAGTCTGCATGGAGATTGGTAGTCCACACAATGGTGTTATGGTAGTAAAACCCTTATAAAGGAGAATTTTAAAATATCTAGCAAAATTATATTTGCCTCTACCTTTTAACTCAGCAATTCTACTTTTAGTTACCTATCTTATAGACTGTAAAATTACAAAAATAACGTATTTTCAAGGTGGTTCTTTTTTTTTTTTTAAGATTTTATTTATTTATTTGACAGAGATCACAAGCAGGCAGAGAGGCAGGCAGAGAGAGAGGGAGAAGCAGGATCCCCGCTGAGCAGAGAGCCCGATGCGGGGCTCCATCCCAGGACCCTGAGTTCATGACTTGAGCCGAAGGCAGAGGCTTTAACCCACTGAGCCACCCAGGCACCTCTCAAGATGATTCTTGTCAGCATTATTTAAAAGAGCAGAAGACTAGAAAGAAGCTGAAAACAATAGGGGAATGGAAATTACTCAGAGGTTCCCAAACTTTTTTTAAAGACTTTAGTGTTTTAGAGAAGTTAAAGGTTCACAGCAACACTGAAAGAAAGGCACAGAGATTTTCCCGTATCCCCTCTACCCCACACATGTATTGCCTCCCCATTGTCAATATCGTATACCAGCGCTGTACATTTGTTGCAATTGATGAACCAACACTGACACATCATAATCACCCAAAGTCCATAGTTGACACTAGAGTTCATTCCTGGTATTATATAAATGTATAATAGGTTTGGACAAACCTGTAATGACATTTATCTATCATCATAGTATCATATATTTTTCACGCTAAAAATCCTCTGTGCTCTACTTATTCAATGCCCCCAACCCCCAATCTTTTTATGTCTCCATAGTTTTGCCTTTCCCAGAATGTCACATAGTTGGAATCATATAGTATGTAGACTTTTCGGATTGGCTTCTTTCATTTGGTAATATGCACTTAAGGTTCTTCTGGGTCTTTTAATTACCTGATAGCTCATTTCTTTTTAGCATTAAATAATATTCTATTGTCCATATATATCATGGTTTACTTATCCATTCACCTACTGAAAGTCATCTTGGTTTCTTCCAAGCTTTGGCCATTATGAATAAAACTACTATGAACACATCCATGTGTAGGCTTTTGTGTGGACATAAATTTTCAAGTCCTTTGGGTGAATATCAAGGAACATGACTGCTAGATTTTATGGTAAAAGCATGTTTGGTTTTGTAAAAAACCAATAAACTATCTTCCAAAGTGGCTGTACCATTTTACATTTCTACCTACAATGTATGAGAGTTTACTGTTGTTCCACATCCTCAATAGCATTTGGTGTTAATGTTCCAGATTTTGGCCATTCTAATCTGTGTGTAGTGATACTGCACTGTTGTTTTAATTTTCATTTCCTTAATGACATATGATGTGAAGCATCTTTTCAACTGCTTATTTGCCATCTGTATATCTTCTTTTGTGAGGTGTCTATTAACGTCCTTAGCCCATTCTTTAATCAGGTTGTTTATTTTCTTACTGTTGAGTTTGAAGAGCTCTTTGCATATTTTGGATAATAGTCCTTTATCAGAGGTGTCTTTTGCAAATGTTTTTTTTTCCCAGTTTGTGGCTTGTCTTTTCATCCTCTTGAACCTGTCTTTTGCAGAGCAGAAGCTTTTAATTTTGATGAAGTCCAGTTTATCAATGATTTATTTATAATTATGACTTTGATGCTGTATCAAAAAAGTCATCATCATATCCAAAGTCACGTAGGTTTTGTCCTAAGTTATCTTCTAGAAGTTTTATAGTTTTCCATTTTATAGTTAGTTCTGTGATCCATTTTAAATTAATTTTTGTGAAGGGTATAAGGTTTGTGTCTAGGTTCATTTTTGCATGTGGATAACTAGTAGTTCTAGCACCATTTTTGAAAAGACTATCTTTGCTCTCTTGTATTGCCTTTACTCCTTTGTCAAAGATTGGTTGACTAGATTTACATGGATCTATTTCTGGGCTCTCTATTTGTTCCATTGACCTGTTTGTCTATTCTTTAATCAATACTAAGATTCATAATAAGATTTGTAATAAATATTAAAGTTAGATAGTGCCAGTCCTCCAATTTGGTAATTCTCCTTCAATATCGAGTTGGCTATTCTGGGTCTTTTTGCCTCTTTATATAAGCTTTAAAATCAGTTTGTCAAGATTCACAAAATAACTTGCTAGGAATTTTATCAGAATTACATTGAATCTACAGACTGAGTTGGGATTAACAGATGTTCTGATAATATTGAGTCTTCTTATCCATGAACATGGACTATCTCTCCATTTATTTAGTTTTTTGATACCATTCATCAGAGTTTTGTAGGTTTCCTCATATAGGTCTCAAACCTATTTAGATTTATGTCTAAGTATTTCACTTTGGTGGGGTCCTAATATAAGTAGTATTATGTTTTTAATTTTAAATTCCATTTGTTTATTGCTGGTATATAGGAAAACAATTGACATTTGTATATGAACCTTGTATCTTGGACCCTTGTTATAAATGCTTATTTGTTCCAGGAGTAGTTGTTTTTGGTCAATTTATTCAGTTTTTTTTTTTCAGTTTTCATATAGACTATTGTGTCATCTTCCAGTAGAATTTTATTTCTTTCTTCTCCATCTGTATATCTTTTATTTCCTTTTCTCATCTTATTAAATTAGCCAGGACTTCCAGTATGATGTTGAAAAGAAGTAATGAGAGGAGACAAGGAGCAATCCTCTAAGAAGACATAATTACTAATCTTAGTGAGAAAGTTTCACATTTCCTACCATTAAGTATGACGTTAGCTCATAGTTATTTGTAGATATTCTTCATCAAGTCGAGAATTTCCCCTCTATTCCTAATTTAGTCAGTGTCTTTATCATGAATGAGTATTGGATTTCATCATATTTTATCTATTGATATAATCGTGTGACTTTTCCTTTTTACCTTGTTGATGTGATGGAACATTAATTGATATAAGAACATTGAACCAGTGTTGCATACCTGGGATATCCTACTTGGTAGTGGCATATAATTCTTTTTATACCTTGTTGGATTTGACTTGCTAATATTTTGTTTAGGACTTTGGAATCTATGTTCATGAAAGATACTGGTCTATAGTTTTATTTTCTTGTAATGACTTTGTCTGGTTTTGCTATTAGGATAATAATGGCCTCACAGAATGAATTAGGAAGTATTCTCTCTGTTTCTATCCTCTGAAGGAAACTATGGAGAATTGGTACAATTTTCTCCTTAAATGTTTAGTAGAATTTAGTAGAGCCCATCTGGGGCAAAGCTTTCTGCTCTGGAAGGTTATTATCGATTCAATTTTTTTACTAGATATCGGCCACTTAAATTGTCGTTTCTTCACGTATGAGTTTTGGCAAACAGTGTCTTTCAAGAACTCTGTCCACATCACCTAGGTCATCAAAATTGTGGACATAGATTTCTTCATAGTATTTCTTTATTATCCTTTTAATATCCATAAGATCTATGGTATATAATTCTTTTTATACATTGTTGGATTTGACTTGTTGGATCTATTCTTTCATTTCTGATATAAGTCATTTATTTTCACTTCAGATATAAGTCTGATATAAGTCCTTTTTTTCTTAGCCTGGCTAGAGGATTATCGATTTTATTGATCTCTACAAGAATCAGCTTTTTTTTTTTTTTTAAAGATTTTATTTATTCATTTAACAGAGAGAGAACACAAGCAGGCAGAGAGGCAGGCAGAAGCAGAGAGAGGAGCAGGCTCCCTGCGGAGCAAGGAGCCCGATGCGGGACTCGATCCCAAGACGCCGGGATCATGACCTGAGCCAAAGGCAGTTGCCCAACCAACTGTGCCACCCAGGCGTCCCTACAAGAATCAGCTTTTGGTTTCATTAATTTTCTTTGTTGATTTTCTGTTTTCAATTTCATTGATTTCTACTCTAATTATTATTTCTTTTCTTTTGTTTAGTTTGCATTTAATTTGCTTTTCTTTTTCTAGTTTCCTAACTTAGATGATTGAGTTTAGATCTTTCTTCTTTCCTAATATTCATTCAATGCCATAAATTTCCCTCTAAGCATTGCATTGACTGCATCCCACACATTCTGATAAATTGCATTTTCATTTAATTTGGTTTTCAAAATATTTTCAAATTTCTCTTGCGATTTCTTCTTTGACCTGTATGATGCATATTTTTTAATCTGCATGTATTTGGGGCTATTTCAGTGATCTATTATTGACTTTTTAGTTTAATTCCATTGTGGTCTGAGACATATGATTTCTATTCTTGTAAATTTGTCAAGGTGTATTTTATGACCCAGAATGTCGTCTTTCTTGGTGAATGTTCCATGTGAGCTTGAGAAGAGTGTATATTCTTCTGTTTTGGTAAAGCAGTCTATAGATACCAATTGGTATCCAGTTGATTGGTGGTGTTTTGAGTTCAATTATATTCTTACTGATTTTCTGCCTGCTAGATCAGTCTATTCTGATAAAAGGATGTTGAAGTCTCCAACTATGATAGTGGTGGATTTGTTTATTCCTCCTTGCAGTTCTACCAAGTTTGGTCTCCCATAGACTAATGCTCTGTTGTTAGTCACATACATACTAAGGAGTGTTATGTCTTCTTAGAGGATTGACCCTTTGTCATAATGTATACACTTCTTTACCTTTGATGACTGTCTTTGTTTTCAAGTCTGTTCTTTCTGAAATTAATATATCTACTCCTGCTTTCTTTTGTTTCTTTCTTTTAATTAATATATCTACTCCTGCTTTCTTTTCTTTAATAGTATATTTCTCTCCATCCATTTATTTTCAATCTATATATGCCTTTATATATAAAGTAGGTTTCTTATGGACAATATATAATTGAGTCTTATTTTGTGATCAACTCTGACAACCTCTGTCTCTTAACAGGTGCTTTTAAACCACTGACATTCAAAGTGACTATTGATATAGTTGGATTAAGAGCAACCATATTTGTTACTGTTTTCTATTTGTTGCCTTCATTCTTTGTTCCTATTGTTTTGTCTTTCACTCTTTTTCTACCTTTATGGTTTTTGGTTGGTTGGTTGGTTTTTTTGTGGGTTGGTTTTTTTTTTTTTTTTTTTTTTTGGTCTTTATGGTTTTAATTAGCTTTTATATTATTCCATTTTCTCTCTTTTCTTAGCATATCAGTTATACTTCTTTTAAAAATATTTTTAGTGGTTTTCCTAGACTTTGCAACTAATCCAAGTTTACTTTCAAATAATCCTATACTACTTCATGGGTATTATGATTGTCCTAATAATACAAAAATAATTCTAATCACTTCCATCCTTTGTATCAGTGCTGTCATTTATTTCACTTATGCATGAGCATACATAAGCATATATATGTTATATACATAATATATAACCAAAAATATTATTGCTATTATTATTTTGAACTGTCTATTAAAGCAATTAAAAATAATAAAAATAAAAGTTTTTCTTTACTTTCACTTATTCTTTCTTCAGTGCTCATCCTTTCTTTATGCAGATCTGAGTTTCTGACCTACATTCCTCTTCTCTCTAAAGAACTTATTTTACTATTTCTTCCAAGGCAGGTGCACTAGCAACAAATCCCCTCAATTTTTGTTTATTTGAAAAAGTCTATCTCTTCTCCAGTTTTGAAGAATAATTTCACAGAGCAGAGAATTCTAGATTGGTTATTTTTTCTCTCAACATTTTATTTGATTTACTCACTTCTTGCTTGCAAAGTTTCTGAGAAGTTGGAAGTAACTCTTAACTTTTTTCCTCATAGATAAGGTTCCCCCCCACCCCGTGGTTTCTTTCAGAGTTTTTTCTTTGCTTTGCTTTTATTTAGTTTGAAAATGGTACGCCTATATGTGCCTTTTTTAGCATTTATCTTGCTTGGTGTTTTCTGGGTTCTAGATCACTAAACCTTGGTGGTTTAGTGCCTGAGAATAATTTGGGAAAATTCCTAGTGATTGTTTCAAATATTTTTTTCTGTTTTTCTCTTTCTTTTCATTCTGACATTCCCATTATGTGTATTTTACATCTTTTTTAGTTGTCCCATAGTCCTTCGATACCCTATTCTATTTTTCAGTCTTTGTTCTTTTTGCTTTTGAGTTTTGGAAGTCTCTCCTGATATGTCGTCAAGCTCAAAGATTCTTTTTTCAGTCATGTCCAGTCTATTAATGAGCTCATCAAAGGCATTTTTTATTTTTGTTACAGTATTTTTTATTATGTACTTCTTTATGGTTCTTTCCTACAGTTCTTTCTCTCTGCATACATGACTCATCTGTTCTTATGTGCCGTACCTCCTTATCCACAGAGCCCTTCACATATTAATCATAGTTGTTTTAAATTCCCAACCTTCTGACCATGTCTGGTTTGGATGCTTGCTCTATCTTTTCAAACTGTGTATTTTGCCTTTTAGTATGCCTTGTAATTTTTTCTTGATCGTCAGATGTGAGGCACCAGGTAAAAGAAACTACTATAAATAGGCCTTTAGTAATGTGGTAATAAAGTGTATGAAGGAGGGGATGGTCTGAGGAGAGGGGATGCTTCCTATAGTCCTATAATTAGGTCTCAGTTGTTTAGTAAACCTATGCCTCTGGACCATGAACTTCACAAGTGTTTCCAAGTCCCCTGTTCCAAAGATGAGATAGAACAGGTACAGCTGGCTAGAATTGGATATTTCCCTTCCCCTGCATCAGTTAGGTTCTGATAATACTCCAGCAGGTTAGATTCTGGTTAACTAGTTTGTTCTGATAAGGAAAGTTAAGAAAAATAGAATACTCAGGCATATTTCAAAATGATCATTTTCCCTCCCTCCTGCTAGAAGCATAAGGGAATTTTTCTCTTAATATTTACCATGAAACCTCGGTTAAGATCCTGAAGATAAAACATACAAACGGTGGGGGGTGGGGGGGAGTGCTGATGATAATTGGGTTCCCCTGGAGTTCATATCTCTTATCTCTTGTCCACACTGAGCTTCTAGCAATTCATCAATTACAACTCAAGCTTTCTTAACCTGGTAGTGGCTCCTGAGGCAATCTCTGCTTTAGTAAGCCATGAGTCTCTATATTCACCTGTCTTTCCAATGTTGGCGGCAGTGGTTTACACTGTGTCCTCATCTCTTTTACAGATCCAAGAGTTGTTGATCTTTCTGTCTGTTCAGCTTATTCCTTGTTAGATGGAGTATCAAATTCTAAACTCCTTACATGTGGAACCAAAAACTCAAACTTTATTGATTACAACTTCCTTAATGAGTCAGTAATCTTATTTTAGTGGAATGCCTAAACCAAAAGAACTACCTAATAGTTCTATGTATTACGTAGTTAGACCCACAACTTACATATTTGTGTCATAATATCTTAGCAGCCATTTAAAAAAGAATAATAGATATCAATTGAAATAAAAGGTAATTTTTTTTCTCAAATATCCACAGTTGCTTAGCCAGGGGATATGTGTACCTATTGGACACTGCACAACTTCTCACACTTTGAAATCATATTAAACACCTTCCTCATTTTTTATTTCACATTGATTTTAATGCAATATTTGCTTTCTATAACAGCAACCACCAAGAAGTCAGCTTTGCAAACATATGATATCACCAACAAGAATATAGCACAATCTAATATTGAAATAATGATTTACTTCAAGCTAGTTGTTTGTACAGTCTGACAAATATCAAATATTACTGTGTTTCTCCAAGAATTTAGAACACCCCACAGTGCCCCTGGGAGATTGCCGCAGTGCCCTGGGGATTGATAAATAGTACATCTACCCAAAGGAGTCATATGTAGCTATAAACAGTTGTGAGGAATATCTCTATATCCTCCTCTGAAATGATCTTCAGTATGTGTTATTAGAAGAAAAAGTATATAAAGCATATTAGCAAAAGAAGCATAAATATGAATATTAATACATCTTATACTTTAAAGAGGAAGGAGAAATTATAAAATTGTTTCTAATATTTACCTATAGGCACAGTAATAAAGTAGAGGAGTCTGAGATAAAGTTAGACTTATCTATATATACCTTGTTTTTTGGATTTGACTTAGGAACTTTAAACATGTTTTACATAATTATAAAACACTTTTTGAAAGTAATCTCTAAAAATAGTAAGCTAAATATAGCAGATGAACTTAACTGCATATTGATTTTGTGGCATAACCACACAGAGAGTAACTATTTAATGTGATATTAGAACGCAAGAATTAAAAGCTAGTGGGAAATTCTTCAAAGGTATTAAGACCTGCAAAAGCATATTAAACTATTGCCAGTTTTCATATTCTTATTGGTAGTGTTGGTATTGTTACTCTGAGACTGTTTCATGTGTACCATGGGTTAAAGGAAGTAAGAAATAATGTCGGTGTTGTTAAGAACAAAGATTCTTAACATGAAAGACAGTAGATACAGGTGGAAGCTATATAAGAATTAATGAAATAATCTTAGTCCTATAGTTGAGTTGAAAGAGTCAGTATGGGTTCATGATATATTTTGTCTTAAAATACACATATAGTTCTTAACTCTACTCGTAAAGTGGCATCCAGCATCAGTCCCGCCCTACAGATGAAACCCAGAATAACACTATGACTATCACTTTAATGAAGAGCATGTCCTCAGGGCCCTCCTGGGAAAGAGTCAGCTGATGAGGTCTCTAGTTTTATATAATTAATCCATACGAGTATATCCAATACTATTAGCCTTTTTATCTCTTTCTCAGTTCTCAGCCAAGACAGTTCTAGCACCTCAATTTCATACAATTTAGTCTGGTTTTTCCCCAAGCTTCAAGAAATCATCCCAGCTGGGCATGAGGATTGGTTCCAGGTCTATTCGGGAGAACATTAAATCCTAAGTCGTGGAAGGGTCTACCATATCAATGTACTCTCACTTATCCAGCTTTATATTCTGTCCCTCAGCTGCCGCAATTTGAATTCCATTCTAAGGCACTTTACCTCGCTTTCTGCCAGTACATATCAGCCTGATCCTGCAGGTTTGGTGATAACTAAGCTCTTTCTTGCCCTAACAAAGACAATAATTTCCAATTGGGCCATGCTAAGACTTCCCTTAGTTATTAGTTTAAAATAATGAGATATAAGGGCAGATCCAAAGAGGGCAAGTACTATGTTATATGAGACTATTGCTTCGAATGAGGACTTTGCATGGTATCCAGGCAGTGAACTGTCTGTCTTCTAGAAATAAGGACTGTGTGAGCTGGTCAACTCTATTGGCAAACAGGGTATCTGGGAGTTGAAGTTTTCTAAGTATATCCACCCAAATATTTCTATCTTACTTCTCTAGGGTCACTCCTTCCCTAAGGGTCACTGGAGATCACTTTATCAGGGCTGTAAATACAGCCTTCTTTCTAATTCTATTAACCTCACAATTAGGTCCTGGGCGTAGTTCTGAGCACTGTCTGCCCTCCAATTTCAGAATGTGAAGTTCTTTGAACACTACCCTGCTGGCCTTCTGGCTTTCACACTGTACACTCACTTGATAGTGACTGACATGGACCAGTTATTTTCTTTCTTCAGCACTTAACAATAAGCAACCAGATTCATCAGTGTTATAATTATTATTGCCTTCCTTTCTCTTAACTCCTTAGAGCAATCATATAAGCAGTGTATCGCCTTCCAGCTATTCCTAAGACAATTAACCACAGGTGAGTCTTAGTAGTTGTGTTGCTACACTCTCGCAGGCACTGTCATTACCACACTTCCCCTCAGAAATGTGGGTTATTGTTTCCATCTGGTCAACAGTTATCCGATTCTAAAACCCCACTCCCAGTACAAACTGTCTTGGTTGATGTTCCCCGAGAAGCAGACACTGATAGGATTCCGTGCAAGTAGTTTATTTATGAAGTGATCCTAGGAAATACCAGTAGAGTAGGGATGTAAGTCAAGGAAGAGAGGAAGCCAGTGGGCAATTATAGCTTAATCCTACCGGGGACCCCCAAATAATGGTAGAAAATACATGTCTCAGAGTATTCCCGCCCAAAAGGCAAAGGTCCTGCCATTCCTTAGTTGAGGGCTGCATGAAGAGAAGGAAAGTGCATAAATTTCCCACCATTGCCATCCTGCCCACAAAGTTCCTGTAACCAAAGAAAGCCCTACACAAAGAGATATAGGGATTGCCGCTGGAAGCCATCAATCATGAACTGAATTTAAAGGGAATAGGAATATAAATGGGGCATTTCTAGGCCTCTTTTTTGGTCCATATGCAACCACTCTGTATTCCTTAGAACCAAAAGTTGTTTTCCATCCTAGTGGCTTTGCTCAAGCTGTCTTCTTTGTAAATAAGACTTTCTTTATCTCCCCCCTTGACACACCTTATTGAATCTGTTGAATCCTTCCTGGGTTTCAAGATCTAATTAACCTATCAAATCTTTTCATCATCTCAGTTGAAATCAATTCATCTGTTTTTCACCTTACCACATCTATTACTATGGCACTTTGTTTTTCTCTCTATCCCAGTACTTTACACATTTTGCACAGTAATAGAGTTATTTGGAAAATATTTATCTCACCCACTAGATCTGAGTTATTTGAGGGCAAGGGACTAAATTCTATTGGCATTTTAAAACATCATAAAACTAGAACAGTGCTTAAAGTACATTTTTGTTTGATAAATAACTATGGAATTATTCTTTTTTTACTTTTGAAATTATTCCATTCATTCATTGAACAAATATTTATTGAATGTCTACTAAGTACCAGGCCTAGTGCTAACTACTTGGGATATAACAAAGAGCCTAAAAGGCATGGAAGCCACTTTCCCTTATCTCCACCAAAAATCTCCCACTTTTTCCTACTAACTACAGTAGTAAGTCCATTTTCCTGCCCTCTAAGATGTGTATTAACTCTTTTTTAACTCTTTCCCTGCCTTATCTTACCCCCACATAACTACAATAATTGGTAATATGTATTGCACACATATTATGGGCCAGACTGTGCTGCTTATCTAAACTCATTTGATCTTCATAACAACCCAACAAAGGTTGAATTATTAATTCCATTTTATAAATCTGGTAACTGAAATATAAGAGATAAGTAATTTGCACAAAAGTATAAAGCTAGTAAGTAGAGGATGGTAGGGACGGCTGAGACTCAAAACACTGTTTTATACTGCCTATGTGATTTCATTCTTACTGCTTCTCAAAATGCCCTCTCTAGGCATGATATACTTATATCTGCTGATAATACCAACTGGAATGCCCTCTTACCTCTATCTATCCAAACTCTTGAGCTAGTAATTACTCTAATTATATCTGTCTCCAACACTGCTTATGTTTTTTGTTGTGAGCATATCAAACTTTGACTTTATTTTAAGCTATAGAAAAGATTTTTATCAGTGATGTGGTTTTGATAGTAAGAAGTTCATTCTCTTCCTCATTATCTTCCTTTGATGTTCTGTACCATTTTGCAATGAACATTTAAACTTCTCTTGAAATACAGACAGAAGAAAATTGTTAGCAGTATCACCATGAGTAGCCTCTTTCTTCTCTTCAGATAAATTTTGGTTTAGATATTTCACTATTTTCCTAAGGTTAGATAATAGGATAATGAGATGGGATGGAGGAAGGTGAAAATGTTGTCAAAATAAAAACAAAATGTCCTTGGGGAAAAAAATCATTTGACTTTAAGGTAAAGACCCATGGGAAAATCAAAAGAAAAAAAAGAAAAAAGAAATTTCAAGTTTAATTCTAAAATTATTTTATTCTAAAAACTGAAAATATATAGCTAGCAGAATTATTAATGATTTTAAAGACCTTTCTAATGTAATTTTTATTAATAATTTTCAAGTTCTAAACCATATTAGTCAGTGATGCAGCCTCTATGCCATACATACACTGAAACTGTGTTAAGTATTTTTAAGATTCTATTGTGATGCCTGATGTAGGATTGGCAGTATTTAAATGATTCTGGCCTGCAGCTCATTATCTCAGGCTGTGAATTCATTAAATTGGAAAAGAGGCAAGCAAAAGATTCATTCTGAATGGGAAATATCCAGGAGAACAAGCAGGTTGGTCCAGGAGTTGCTGTTGGGTGCCTTTGAAGAATGGTAGTGTGCCTTTTCCTAAATAAGAACTGAGGGTTTCGGCATATGGTGTTTGCAAACACACATGCACTCTCTTGGTAAAAGAAAACAATCCTTGATCACCTAAGCTGTCCAAATGGAAATTATCCTACTATCTCATTCATCACTGCTCAGTTCAAGCAGTATATAATTCATTTCCTACTTTTGGGCCTCTGTATACTATCACAAGTGCTACTGCGATATTTAGTGTTTCAGGTTGGAAATGTGAAGTGATGCATAGACATAGTTATTTAGTGTGAGATGATTACAGAACAGTGACTTGGAAAAGGTTCTCAAAAATAAATAAATTTGATGAGCTAACTTGAGACTTTAACATTAAAAGAACGACAGCCAATGGAATTGTCTGCATTTTCTGAGGATGTGGTTTCCTGGTGAGATAATATTGGGTTCTGAAGCATTTCTTACTCATAGTGAAGTACACATAAAACTGACTTCAAAGATTCATTTTGTAGGTTTAAGAATCTACCTTTTAAGAAAAACAGCCCTGGCAGATAACCTAGCATAGAAAGAGAGAGAAATGAACAAATATATTCACTCTTCCTATGGGAACTGCAGGCCTAAAAAGTAATGTAAAGAGACAGTTTGCTTTCCTTTTCTTCTTCAAAATCACCATAGAGTGATAATGACCTCAGGAGTCTGTGTGTGGCCCATTTGATGTGGTTTGGGCTTAAGGAAAAGCTAAAGGCTAAATGTATTTTAAGTGGGCTAAAACCAAGATAAATATATCCCTGAGGTCATTGTTTCCATTAGTTGACAGGGTGTATACAATATTAAAAGCACTATAAAAACAATATACACTTTTCTAATGTTTTATTTTGGAAGACCCATTATCCACACTGAGTTTCTGACATTGACCCAAAGTAAAACTAACTTTTATTCCTTAGAGGAAGAAATGTTTAAACAAACAAGCAACAAACAAGCAAGTACAAGCTATGGTTTACAGAAGAGAGTAGCTTTAGTTCCCTATATGCCCTAAACACAGAGCTACATAAAACAAGCCATTGAGGCTAATTATGGTGCATGTTACACATGCATATAAGTGTCTAGCAATTTTTAGCAAATTGCATAGTTTCTGATCTTTGTAAAATATAGCCCACCTATTTCCAAAATCAACTGAAGAGATAAGCCCAATGCTCAGTATGGAAAAAACAACAATAACAAAAAACTGCCCTTAAGGTAAGTTTTATTTTATCCACATCTCAAATTAGTGTGGGTTAAATATAATTTTACATTATGATATTGGTGTGGTCCTCTAAAAAATCAACAGGCAATTAGTCAGTCGTGTGTAAATACAGTTGTAGAAGCTGAATCTACAAGTCTAAAAGCTATAATCCCTTATTACACACATAAGGTTTATTTAATATCTCTAAGTCAACAATAAAGATAGTTCAAACAGAACTATTTATGTCTCTGTGTGGATTTCCCATGCTAGGCAGTATCCTTCCATATATCTCTATACTCCACCTAGAGTTCTAAAGATTTACATGATTCGGGGCGCCTGGGTGGCTCAGTGGGTTGGGCCTCTGCCTTCAGCTCAGGTCATGATCTCAGGGTCCTGGGATCGAGCCCCGCATCGGGTCTCTGCTCAGCAGGGAGCCTGCTTCCCCTTCTCCCTCTGCCTGCCTCTCATCTCTCTCTCTCTCTGTCAAATAAATAAATAAAATCTTTAAAAAAAAAAAAAGATTTACATGATTCACATGACTCCAAAATATGACCTAATAATATTTTTAATCTTTCCTTTCTCCTTGAGCAATGTATTGATAATACTGCTAGGTATTATCTGTTTGTACTTCCTAACAAATTTCAGAGGAGTTACTGATTTTGATAAAAATTTATTTTATTTCTGTGATACTTTGGCTAATTTTATTTATGAGCCATTTTGTAGAAAATGAAGGAAACCCTTTCGTCAAAGTGCCTATTGTGTACATCAGAATGGCTAAAACAATAAAGATTAAAATGCTAAATATTGGAGAGGAACTAGAACAACTAGCACTCCTATGCATTGCTGGTGGGTGTATAAAATGGTACAACCACTATGAAAAACTCTTCAGCAACTTTCACTGAGGCAAATATACATCTGTAGTGTTACCTAGCAGTTCTATCCCTGTGTTTAGTCCTAGAAGAAATGAGTGCTTATACCTACAAAAACACATCCATAAAAGTTCTTAGCAATATTCTTCTGAATATCCCAAAACTAGACACAACTCCAATATCCATCAATAGTAGAATGGATAAATAAATTATAACATATTCATCCAGTAGAATATGATACAGTACTAAGCAAAAATAAACTAATGCTATATGCACCAATATGGATGAAACTCATAAATGTGTTCTGTAAAATACATGAGATACAAAAGAAATACTGTATACGAATTCTTAAAACAGAAAAAACAAACCAGTTGTGATGGGTGTCCTCTGGGAAAATAGAGTACAAATTGGGAAGAAATATGAGGGATATTATGCAGTGATGGAAATGTTTATCTTAATTTGGGTGGTAGTTACACCAATATATAAAAAAAAATCATTGAGCCTCAGTAAAAATTTTTCTATATTTATATGTTATGCTTTAATATTAAGACAAAGTACATTCATTTATATGTAAAATGTGTAGAGATGTGATGTCATTGAAGACAACTGTATATACATAGACACTGGGTGTGCTATGTTACTAAATCAAATTCCCTTTGACCCCAGGGAGGATAGAGGAAGTAAGGGGAAAAGAGGAGATAGTGCTACTGATAAATGATGATGCCTTAAGGATCTATGTAAATATAAAGGGCAGTCTGAATCTTAGGACATCTGGGGTCTTAGTGCTGCTTTGGGCTGTGAGCTCACTTCTACAAGGACACAGGTATACATTCCTCTACCAGGGCCTCTTGAAAGAAAGTTTGAAATGTGCTTCTCCACAAAGTATCAAGGAAATAAATGGAGAAATTTTTTAAGGGGCAGGAAAATCAACCCTTAAAAGAAGAAAGTAAAAAGAAGTGTATGTAACTGGATTAGAATTCTAGAACTAAGAGAAGGACCAAGATAGACAACAGAGAAAAATCAAGTTTAGGTTTCATAACCATTTGAGAAGGGTCAAAAATTTACTGACCATATAATTCAGCCGTACACAGGAAACATAGCTTCCTCATTTTGGATTTAACTAATAACATGGTCTTTCTGATGGCTCCTTGACTGATGGAGAGTGAGGAAAAACCCACTTCTAACTCTGGTTATTTTTAACTAGTTTGATCCAACAATACAAACTGTTCCTTTAAGTTGGCTTAGTATTTTTAGACAAATGCAAAGTTCCTCCATTTCTACCCATTCCTTTTTTCTTTGTACATGGTGGCATTTGGATATGTGGAAAAGAAAGAGCTCGCATGATTTCTTGACAGCTAAGCAAAAGAGTCTTCAGACCTAAGAGGCATCTCTTCCTTAAAAATAAGGAAGGCCCCACTTGCAGAAGGCTAGTATGGCATAACACAGATTCTGGGTCCTATTGACCAAGTCCTGGGGATAGGGTTCTGCTGACAACTGTGGCCAATGACTTACAAGTCATTCTTAATTGGTTTCATCAGGATTGAGTGGCCCCTCTCAGCTCTTGCTGACTCTATTACCTGCTGAGTCTCCGCCAAGTTCTCCATTCCAGTTTGCCGGCCAAGGCCCAGTCCCACAGCAGGCCCCATGAACCTCAACTTAATGTCCATGTCATCAGAGAACCCAAGGAAGCTCAGTTGGACAGACAGATCTAGCATGTTTCATGATGCTATAGTGTTATCATGCTATTCCAGCATCTTAACTATGCTACCCACCCCATGTTGTGTAGTGATCTCCTAAAAAGTCCCAAACATTGAATGAGTCAAAGGGCTTCTGTCTTTGAAATGTCCTCCCGTTCATTTAATACATTTCTCTCTCTCTCTCAAGGTCTAGGAGGAAATACTCAAATTTACCTTTACTTTTGACTTCTTTCTGTTCTTATGATCCCCTAAAACCAGAAGTAATTGTTTTTTCTTTCTAACTTCCTATGTCATATCCTATTTCTGTCAGATAACAGCAGTGTTTGCATCTTCAACATTAAAGGGAAAAGGGTTATCTTCCTTAAATCCCTGCAATAATGCTGGAATTTGACCCACTTGACCTAGATGTTTATACATTTACTCAAAGTCAAAGGAAATCATTTCTTTCTTTTTCCCCCAACAGAGCCCATTTCAAGTGCATTATCTTAATGCAAAATCCTATTTTGAATTTCAGAAGCTGAATTTCAGCCCTTTTCCTTTTGTTCCCATAACTTACCCCTATTTGTTCCCACCCATCCTGCACCCACTCCCATTCCACGCCGATGAAGGGTTGATTAGGAGGAAAATCTTATATGTGGAACTCTCACTTATTTTTATAAAATACTAATCCCGTAAAATCTAATACTTGTCTTAACAGGTTGTATATCAGGATGATTAAGAACATGGGCTTTGAGGGGTACCTGGATGGCTCAGTAGGTTAAGCGTCTGACTCTTGGTTTTGGCTCAGGTCGTGATCTCAGGGTTGTGAGGCAGAGCCCTGCGACAGGCTCCATGCCCAGTGGGGAGTCTGCTTGAGATTCTTTCCCTCTCCCTCTTCCCCTCCTCCTCTGTGTGCACTCACTCACTCATTCTCTCTCTCCAAAATAAATAAATAAATTTTTAAAAAAAGAAAGGAAGAAAAGGAAAGGAAAGGAAAAAGAAAAAAGAAAAGAATGTAGGCTTTAAAACCAGACAGTCCCAAGTTTCAGATTCTGATCTGTAACTTCAAGGCTCTTGTCAACCTTTCTGAAGAATTTACTGCTGCTGACTAAAAGAAAACAGGACTGACTATAAGGAAAAGGGGGAAGTTGCAAAGTTACAGTCAGCAGCAGCAACATGGTCACTTTCATTCTCCTCCTCACAGCCTCTAGTAGCTACCCACTCAAATCCTATTATGCCCTGGTTGCCTTTGATGGAAAAACTGAAGCTCCACGAGGTTATGTAACTTGCCAAAGTCATGCAGCCTGACAGTAGTAGAGTCAGTATCTTAACTTAGGATGATCTGACTCTGAAACCTCCGAGAAATCCAATGGCCATTTCACAGATTATGAAACTGGAGCTCAGAAGATTTAAATAACCTGCCTGGGGCCATACCACCAGTACACTTATGCTCAGCCAGTGCTCTGTCCACTCGGCTACACCACTTGTTAGAAGTGTGGGGCAAGCACCGTGGTGTATGCAGTCCCATGCTGCCTCCTGAGCTCTACACAGGAGAGAATCAGAGACTATTAGAGCTGGTGGAAGTTTCAAGACTGAATAGGAATCTCTCATTTCGCACAAGGAAATTCTGAAGCACAAGGAGATACATGACAAGCGCCCGGTCTAAAAACCCAGATCTCCCAATTCCATCATCTGCATTTTTTCTCCTTCCTCCCTGCACCCACTAGATGTTTATTTTGTCACATTCCAGAACCTGAGAGAAGAGAAACGTAAAGAGAAGAACAGGTGGTGGCAGTCAGAAGTAAGTGGGTGGACCAATCCTTGCAACTCTTAACTGTCCCTGGGGGCTTCTGTCAGCAGGGATCCCCACATCTCCACATGCAGATCCGAAAGAAGTGCCTGGCAGATTCAATCATACAGTGACTCAAATGTCACAGCATGACTACAGAGAAAGAATAATAGTGGGAGCCTGCCGGCCAATTTTCAACAGAAGGGCTCAGGATAAGGAAGCTTAAGAAAATTGCCGAAGAGAATGATAATGACAATAATAAAAACAAATAGCTACCACTTATTGAGTACTTATGCGTCTGGCACTGGGCTACACACTTTACATATCAACCTGATGAAGGACAGTTATTATCCCCATTTTATGAGGGGCACACTGAGGCGTGGTGAGGCTGAGGAAATTCCCCATGGACATGCAGCTGGTAAGGGATACCGTTTGGGTGTGAACTTGGGTCTGCCCAATTTAAGTCTATGTACCTTAGCACAAAATCATAAAGCAGCCATTAGGTGTCCAGGTGACACTAAGGGCTAGGTACATCACCTCCCTTCCTCCCCACAAAAACCCTGCCAAGTGCAGAGTAGTCTCTTTATTTTATAGGAAAGGTACAATCAGCTCAAAGACCCTAATTGTTCAAGGTCACACAGCAACATAGTGACGGACCCAGGATTCAAATTCGAATCAGTTTTATTATGATGAGCATGGACATAACGGCAGCAAAAGTTAACACACCTGGCTAAAAATAATTTTAGTGGGAGTTGTCCATTTGACTTATTATTCATAACTAACTCCTACTGACTTTGATAATCTGCCTGCAACCCAGGCCCAAACGGACAAGAAAAGCGTGAATTTCATTTAACCATTTTCCCTGTAAACGTCAAACCACCTCTGTGACAACCTTTACCATCCTCAGTGACGACAGCAGACAGTTGTATAATCAGGAGCACTCTTAGAATAAAGGTATTCATTGCTTTCCCATGGGCTCCCGATCTAACTCAAAACCACTTCGGGTAAGACCAAAAAAGGTGGAACAAAATATAAATGATGCATATAGCAAGAACTCAGGAAAGCTTTCTCTCCCTGGAAATTTATAGAAGTCATCCCAATAGAAATCTAGTTCCATAATCCCAAAGATTATGGAACTATGTTAGTCTTTACATCTTTCGTGTATGAACAATTTACCAAAAAGGAAATAAACATGGCTTTTAAATATCTGAACACATGTTCCTCCTCACTCATAGAGAAAAATAAATTAAACACACACAACAAAGCCAATTTCAACCACCGAATTTTAGCAAAGTTTTAGGGGGATATCACTGTCATGTACCAATGATGAGAGCATACATTTGTATTTCTTAGAGAGGGCAATTTTGCAACACCAAATTTACAATCCATGTACCATTTGACTATGCAATCCACTTCTAAGAATGTATCCTACAGATTTACTTATACAAGTACAAAATGACCTATTTATAAAGCTATGTATTGCAGTATCGCTTTTAATAGCAAAAGACATGACTCGATAGGGGCCCATCAGTAGAAGACTGTTCCTAAATCACGGGGCAGCCATGCAGTGGAGCACCACACACCACAGAAGGAATGACAAGCTCTTCACATACAGAGATGGAACAGACTCTGAGATCTATTGTAAAGGGACATGTGCAAGATGCAGGACAGTGAGTGTTGGATATTACTATGTGTCTACAAAGTTAGGAAGAAAAATAAAAGATATGTATGTACTTATACATGCATAAAACAAATTTGGAAAGATACACAAGTACCAACATTCACTGCCCTTCAGGAAGGGAAGTGGGTGTCTCAAGAACAGAGAGGAAAAGGAGACTCATTTAATCCCTCTTGTCCTTTGAATTTTTTGACATATGACTGTATCTCCTATTCAAGATTTTTTCCTAAAAATAAAATAAAAATAAATTATTTCTTTCCCACAGTAGATGAGGTACAGAAAAGACCAAGAATAGAAGGAAATATGTATTTTCTTTATATATCTCTGAATTGTTATAAACATGTATACTAATTAATTTTAACGACTCCAATAAAGATTAAGAAGATACGTTTTCTCTCATCGTTCTTAACAAAACATTTTTTTGACTACGAACAGAAAACAACTATTGTGCTCCTAAGTATTCCAAAAACCTGTTATGGCTGTAGCTTCTTTTTCCATAACAATCAGTTTCCCTTGTTTTCCATTTAATAATTTTCCATGTTTTTGTTTTTTTTGTTTTTTTCCTAGAGCAACATCCAATCCAGCTTGACATCTCCTTAGAGAGACAGTGAGAGACAGTGATGCTTGAGTCCAAACTTGAGAAGTTAGTTCTAAAGGTTGCAATGCTCCTGACGGCAGCTTTTCCTTGCATAGCATAGCATTCTGAAATTTGGTCATCCCTGGCCATGTTCTGATCAGTCTCTTCCTTAGAAAACACATCATCGAAAATCGTACATTTTCGCTTTCATTTGTGAACATGGCCCTAGAAAGATTTCTGATTCTTTAAATGTTTTCAAATGTTAATTGAAGAGCAGAGCAGCTGTACCAAGTCATAAGCAGCATATCTCCAAGACACTCACTCTGTTCTTTATGAAGTGACATTTCCTACAATCCCAGGAAAATGTGAATAGATAGGAACTAAATGGCTACTCAATCAACAAGCAAATAAGCCCTTTTTTGATATGTTATAATGTACACGAAACATAAGAAGTTTCCCACTAGACATGAAGCCAGTAAAATAAAACTGTCGGTGGCCAGTAGCACCACCAGCTAGGTTCCATGGAACAGAATATGAGATAGTCAAAGAAGCTTCAGCTTCTGTTAATGTATGAATACATAAAATAGAACCAAGCCTATACATGATTATGTTTTGGCCCCATACGTAGGGCCAAACACTAGGGGCTAGTGAGTGGAAGCGTCCATTATAGAAAGTTTATTAGAAAATGCCTCTTGATGGATTCCTGGGTGGCTTAGTTAGGTAAGTGTCTGCCTTTGGCTCAGGTCATGATCCCAGGGTCCTGGGATCAAGTCCTGCATCGGGCTCCTTGCTCAGTGGGGAGCCTGATTCTCCCTCTGCCTGCAGCTCCCCTTGCTCGTGCTTGCTCTCTCTCTCTCTCTCTGACAAATAAATAAATAAAATCTTAAAAAAAAAATGCCTCGTGAGCATTAACTACTTGGAACCCGGAAGAGTAATAAAAAGACAAAACCACTTCCCACGGTTTGTGGTACAACTTCATCTGTAGCTTGTCGGTGTAGCTGGAATCCTGGTTACCCCCAAAACTGGTATTGCAGCCTCATTCAACTATCCAAATGGCTAGTAAGAAATCATTATTCAAAAAATAAATGTTAAGTGTGTCCCATAGACCAACAGTCTCAGCATTACTCGGGAGCATGTTAGAAATGTAGACTCCCAGGACCCCCTCAGACTATGAAATTAGCATCTGCATTTTAACAAGATCCCCAAGGAAGTGATTCATATACACATAAAGTTTGAGAAGCACTGATATAAGAGCATGAACACAAAAGACACTATAGTTCTACATTGAAATCACAGCTCTGGCACTTAGCTTTGTGAATGAGCAAATTATGTAACCCTTTGAAGTTTCAATTTCCTCATTTTAAAAATGGAAATGATAATAGCTGGCATATATGTTTGTTGTGATAATTAAGCATATATGGAAAAGGCCACGCAGAGTACTAGGCACCAGGTAAGAAGTCCATGAAATATTAACACTCTTCCTCTACTCTCCTTCCCATTTTAAGAAGAATGAAAAATAAATAATAAAAAATAAAGAAACCATACAAAGACCACAACATTTAGAAATTCTTAAATTACCCTACAATAATATTGAGAACTAAGTTGGGGCTTCAATCCACATCTAAGCCAAGAGTCTTTGATTCTGTTAATAGACTGAAGTTCATGCTCTTACATAGTCATCACTGATATAATACAGGTTGCATTTTAATATATATGGAATCAATTTAATATGTCAACATTACTGTTATAAAAATACTAAAATTCCATGTCCTGCTGAGTCATTTTTATGTATAAAACAAATCATATGTAAACATCCAAATTTTTGTATGTATGTTTATTCCTTTTACCTCCCAAATCACAAAGTCAGTTGCAAATGTTGCAGTTACTATGTCTAAAGTGTCTATAAGTTACTACTTTAGAGTGGCTTTAAATAAATAGTAACATTAACACGGGAACAGACTAACTGTATTTTATATGTACTCTTGGGCTAGGAACTGTGTTAAACTATTTACATATTCACAGCAAAACTATGTAAAGAGAAACACTACAGGGGGTTGTTTTATTATAAGAAGCATCTTAAAAGAAATGGTGTAAAGTTATTAGACCTTGGAAATGTCTTTCTTCATGGTGATATAAAGGAGAAAAATTATTTTCCCTCTACCCTTCTGGGTTCTTAGCTAAGATCCTGTAATAAAAGACAGATTAACAAGAGAACAGCACCCAGCAATTGATTAACATGTATATCCCACGCATACATTGGAGATACCCCCAGAAAAATGAGTAACTCCCCAAGGTGGTGTAGAGCTCAGGGTTAAATACCATCTTAACAGAGAAAGGTAAGGGGGGGGGGGTGGTAGTCCTCTTAGAGGAGAATAAATGTTTTTAGAAAGAATGAGTGGGGCCCAGATAAGAATAAATGGAAGGCTGGTAGTTCATGACCCAGTTTGTTTGGCTGTGGTGTCGACTTCTAGTCTTCTCCCTTGTGATAGGAATCAATCCTCCCTGGTTGACGAAGCTCCAGGAGGAGATCTATGACACCTGGGTTTCTTTTGGAGGACCTGTCTTTCGGCAGATAAGAGGAGCTCAGAGAAAGTCTCTTTCTGCATTTGCTGCTTTTCAATTGTCTACTGCTCAAAATTATCAATATATCAAAGAGGCATATTTTGAAGTAGCATGTCCTAAACTTCTACAGACATATTTTGGGGTGCCATATTCTGCTTCCCTTCAGTGAAAACACGACCAGGACAAGTAACTAGCCAGCCATACTGGATATCCCTGGATAGACATACTATCTGTCCCTTCCTCAATCCCACCCTGGAGACTGCACAGAAGTAAGAGGGAGGGCAATGTCTTTGGTAAATTAATGCAATGACAAAGTGGCCAGGTTGAGGTTAGGAAAGAAACAACAAATTCTCTTCCCCACCAAAAGGAAGAGAGTTTAGTACTGCTAATTAGCAGATTGGAGGTGAGGAGGGAAGCTTTTAAGAGTTGCCCATTGCTTTCCCTGCAAGAACCTAAGTGGGCCACTGCCTGCCCAGTCACTACTGAAAGGATTAAAATAGCTGCCAAACCAGCAGCAAGCAGCAGGCAGGGACTGTGAAGTAGCATTGATCATTTGAGCAACCAGGTAAGAGCAAGGATCAATAGATTTGCCAGGCCTGGAGGCTTTCTCCGGCACAGTCCGCCCCACTCAACCAGAGGCCCCGAGTTCATTCTTAAGAAAGAGAAACGCCAGAGCACAGGCCCTGGATTTTGAAGTTATTCTGCCCCAACCCTCAGGCATACGTATACAAACTAAAGTTAGTCTTGAGCCCTTGTTCCCAATACTCACATCACCATAAGAGGTCAATTCCTGTAAGGAAAAGAAGCTCCAAATAAAATTATGGATCCATCTTAGAAGAACAACAGTTATGAGGAAAAAAAAAGTAGACAACTCACACCAGAAAAAGCACAATGAATACACAACACCAAAGAATAATTTTAAATGACCTCATTAAGGAGTCTAAAGAAGATAAGGAAGGATATTGTAAACCAGAAGTTGAGACAAGAAGACAAAATGAAGAACCAATTGGACACACTAAATATGTAAAATATAACAATTAAGATGAAATGGGTTTGATAGCAGAGTAGACACAGTAAAATACTGTTGAGAAAAAGAAAATAGATCAAAAGGAAATAATCACCATGAACATATATCAACCTAGCAATATGTCCACAAATACAATAAACCAATCAGAAGTCTGAGAAGTAAATCTCAATCCTCGTACTTTATGATCTAAGATGCTCCTCTCAGAAACTTATAGATCAGACTGCAAAATAACCAACTGCATGGAAGACCTAAATAACACATTGTTCATTCTCAATTTTCTGACACATAAAAATTCACATCACCAAAATAATACACACACTTTTAAAACACATGTGGATACTTATAAAATTAACTATGTACTCAGTCACCAAGGAAATTTCAATAAATTCCACAGGATCAACATCATGGAGGCTGTTCTCTAATCATGATATAATAAAATTTAAAATGAATCCAAAGGGTAGACTTTTAAACCTCACATGTCCAAAAACAAAATATCATACTTACTAAACAATCATTATACTTAAGAGGAAATTATAAGGAAAATTATAAAATATTTGAAATAAACAGTAATAAAACATCAAAAATTTGGCATGCAACTAAAGAAGTGCTTAAAAGGAAAGTTGTAGCCTTAAATATATTGATCAGAAACCAAGAAAGCATGAAAGCAAGTGAGCAAAGCATTCAACTCAAAATAAAATCAGAAAAAGAGCTATAAGTAAACATAAGGAGTCAAGTAGAAAGGAAATAACAAAGATAAGGACAACATCAATGAAACAGGTCATTAAAAAAACAAATAGTGAAGTTCAATAAAACCAAAGCTGATTCTTTGATAAGATTAATAAGATCAATAAAGTTCTGATAAAACTAGGGGAAAAAAAGAAAAAAATAAGCAAAATGCAGAATGAATGGGGGGAAATAGACACAATAGATTATTTTGAAAAATTCAACCTTAGAGTTAATACGATAATGAATTGAGAAAATCCAGATGAAAGAGGTAATTGCTGGGAAATTATGAAATGCCAAAGTGGCACTAGAACTACAGAAACCTTGACTTAAAGTTCAAAGAAGCTTACTTTACACAACACTAAACAGAGATTGTGACAGATTAAGACATTTGCAATGTCAAAATCAATGTGGAAATGCTATTTAGAACACACCAGGAACTAGAACAAAACAGCAAGAAAAAGACGAGAAACCCAGTAGAAAAATGGGCAGAGGAAATGAATTGTTGGTAATTCACAGAAGAAAAATCAAACGGCTCACAATGCTTGACCTTACTGGAAATAAGAAAAACAACAATTGAAAACAATTTTTTACCCTCACAACACTTTACATTCCTCAGACTGTTAAAAAGAAAAACAAGAGAAAGTCATAATTGCCAAATATGGACAGGCACATGGGGAAATGGGGACCCACATGTGCTGCTGCTGCTGCTGCTGGGGTTGGAAGTTGGGAGGGGGGTGGTTTGGTGAAGTTATTACAGGGAACAAAATCTGCAACCCCAAAATGTGTCTCTTTGGCATGTGGATTATTTTAAGCTGAGTATTTTTAAGAAACAGAAGGCTCAGGAGGAAACTTCAATCTCCCCGCCAACTGCCTGAAAGAATTGAGGTAGAGGGCCTGCTCCAGGAAGGGAGTTATCACCATAGATAACAACAGAATAATAGGAACTAGCAGTCGTAAAAAGGGAGAAATTAAGCAGTCCGTTTGTAAAAATCCCTCTGTCCCACTGTTTTTGTATGGTCTGGCAAACAGGTGAATTGTATTCCTTCCCTTTGAAGACCCAGACCTTATCCCCCCTCCTTAGCTCTGGAAGGTATATGAGCCTCAATTACCTGACTGCCTATGAGCCTCAAATTTTTTGGAGCCCCCACACATACGCAATCAAAACAGATTTTCTCCTGTTAATCTGTCTCACGTCAATTTAATTCTTAGACCAGCCAAAAGAACCTTGAAGTACAGAGAACATTTGTTTTTCTTTCCATTACTATTCTGGAAAGGAATCTGGTAAGGCTTTCTGAAATTAAACATGTATAAACAAATATCCAGCAATCCCACTGCTGAATACATATACCTCAAAGAAACCCAGACATAGTTCTACATGTACAAGAGGCACATGTACAAGAACCCTCAAGGCAGCCTCTCTGTGGAAGTGGGTTGTCGGATATCACTATCATGTCCATCTCTAGCAATATGGATAAGTAACATGCGCTGAATGAATACCATGAAGTGACAAATACATACAGCAACACGGCCTGATAACAAAAATAGCCTATGGAAAGAAATATGTAAGAAATAAAACTGTCTCTATAGTAAAACAATATTTAAGTAAATTTTACAACACATATTCACAAAAGTAAATATTACGTCGTCTCAGCATACATACATAGCTAAATGCATGTGTCACTTATGCGCTTATATATCAAACCCAGTACACTGACTGCCTTTAGTGGGAAGAAGGCGATAGAGGTGAGGAGCAATAAAGTGAGAGACATGCAAGAGTGTGGAGAGAGATGGAAATGTTATAAAAGGCAATCGGGGCTCCTGATCAAGACAATCTTACTCTCAGCAGATGGAAGGGTTTCCAATTAGGCAAGACAAGAAGACTCTGACCAGATACTAAGAGCAGTTTACAAATCATAGAAGGATGCAGAGCAGTGCAAGAATCAATAGGGACCTCCCTTGAGGCTGAAGAATAAACACTGGCCCTTGTAAGTTAGATAATGAAACCAGAATGATATAATAATGTCCCTGGTTCCTGGAAAAGAGATTCTAAAACCCTTGGTGTCTTCGGAATGATAAAAGTGTCTTTGTTTGCTAATAAGATGACTCCTGGCTGGGCCTTTAGTTAGCTTCAGGATGGCGGCTAGTCACCAAAAACACTAAATCATCACTAGAGAGCTGGAACTTTAAGCCCACTCACCTCTCCACCCACTGTTGCAGAGAAGGAAGGAGTTAGAAATTGAGTTGAATCACCTGTGATCAATGACTTAATCAAGTTTATCTACATAATGAAACCTCCATAAAAACCCATAAATGATTGGGTTTGGAGAGCTTCCAGGTTGTTGAACACACTATGTGCTGGGAAGGTCGCTCACCCGAAGAGAACATGGAAATGCCACCCCACCTCATCCTCATACCTTGCCCTATGCATCTCTTCCATTTGCTCATTCCTGAGTTGCCTCCTTTATATTAAACCAGTAAACATAAAGAAATTATTTTCATGATTTCCATGAGTTGTTCTAGCAAATTACCAAGCAAAGCTCCAGTGTAGAGCTGGTTGGTCAGAAGTATTGTTGGCCCAGGCTTTGCAGCTGGGATCTAAAGTGGGGGCAGTCTTAGAGGACTGAGGGATCTGACACTAACTCCAAGTAAATAGTGTCAAAACTGAATCAAATTGCTGGACATGCAGCTGGTGTCAGAGAACTGGAGAAGTGGTGTCACAAGGAATCACAGAACCAGCCAGATCAATAATGGTGGCTTAGGGAGTGAAGGATTTGTCAACTTCCTGTGATAATCACCAAATAAAAGTAGTTTGATATTATATTTTATGTCCATCGAATGTAATAATGAAACTCTGGGCTATAAAGCAATGGTGGGAAGATCCCTACCAGTCCCAAATACGTAATACAAAAGCATAGCACACATTAATGTAGGGATAATCTTAAAATTCTAATTCCCTTCCCTTTGTGGCAGCAACAAGAGGCATGAAAGTTATTTACTAAGTAAAATACACTAACCAAATTCATTTGCACTAGCTAGGATAGGATTTTCTTCCGATCGGAAAGTTCACTAACACATTGTTCTATCTGCATACTTTTTTACTGGATATAGAAATAACAATTATTAGCAGGTCTAATGCTGATAAAGTAGTTTGTTTTTCCAGTTAAGCTTCTTTTATAATAGCAAAATGGCCTCTCCACATCTCAGTTCAGAAAACCTGGCCTTGGCCCAGATTTGTAGCATTTACTTAATGACCAGGAAGCCTGAAGCCTGCTTATCCAACAATGAACATTTTGTGGGTTGCCATTATAACTACAAAGAATCTTTATCCACCTAAAAGTAATGTCCTCCTGTAACTCCAGGGGGATTCAGTCATAAAGAAAAGAAAACAAATATTTGATGCAAGGCATGAAATGCAAGCCATAAGTACAGGTGTGCAAAATGCATCTTTCTTTATTATTCCATAATTATTTAATTTCTATTTTGGGTTCCAATTCTCCAAAGTCAACTTGGGGTTGTGTCTGAATTCTGGGGGTCTCAGACAAGAGTTAAGCATTAAGAGGTGGTAGGTGACCCTCAGTGTTACCTGTCCCCGTGTGCATCTTCTGAGACTCCAGAGTCCCAGCAGATCGATGGGGTACACTGACTTATCAGGGGGCACTGGGTATGCAGAGGAATCTGTTACACTGGTCCACACAGGTCCTGCAGACCCAGTCATGTGCTGCTTCCATGCTACTCTGGAAGGCACAGAACCACTCTGTGAAAGCCCAGTGCCACTGACTGTGACAATCCAAAGACTTGCTCTCTTCTCCAGAACCCAAACCCAGAAAACGGGCCACAGGGCCACCATCTTTGGGACACTGTGTAACTGTTCTGCTCACTTCTCCTTCCCTCCCATTTTCTCCTCTCCCCATTGGTCTAAGAATATGTCTTCTACTTGAGGGTCAATAAAGCCTGCTCTCCCTCAAGGTGCTTCTTGTCAACATTCTATCCATGCCAAAAACCCATTGTCGTCTCCACTATCCTGAGAAGGAGAAGCCAGGAAGAGCATTTTGCTCTTGGTTCCAACCTATCACGAATTTTCCCTGGGAAAATAGGCCCAGAGGATCCTACCTCAGGGAAGCAGGAGAGGGTCAGCCAGGGAAAAGGGGGAGAGGGTAAAAGGTGATTTCTAGGAAAAGAAATACAAACCACCCTCTCAAAAATGTTATTCTATAACATTATTACCACGTCTTCCTAGACTATCCACTATGTTCCGTATCTAAAATATCACTGTGCTCAAATAAGTCCTTAACAGGCAGGGATGGCTAAGAAGAAGGGCAGGCATGTCACAAAACATTGAGTTCAAGTCAATGACTAAATGCTGATAAGGATTAGGTATAAAATTCTTCCACACCATTAGGAGATGATTTATACCCTAAAATGTATACTTGCTTGCACTAGATTCTGTTGTTAATACCCAGAATGACACTGCTGCTTTTCAGACTTGGAAGGTGAAGGAATTACACAAAAACTTCCACCTACTTCATTATCGATGGAACAGAAGTAAGAAGACTGGCACTTGTTCTAAGATCACAGAGATGTACAAACTCGAGAAAGAGTGCCTTGGTTAGTGCTCATTAAGGTGTAACTGGCATAACTCCATCTCAAACTGGCTTAAAACCTACAAAAACTTATTTTTCATGTGACTGAAAGGGCAAAGACAATGCAGGCTCCCCACTGAAACCATAACATCAACATAGTTGAGGCTTGGTTTCTCTGAAGGTTTCTTACTTATGCCCACCTCCTTGGGCCAGACTCATCCTCCAAATGCTACCAGGGCAATATTCTTTCATTCAGCAAATATTTATTAAGTATTTGTAATGTGCTAGGCATTGTTTATGTTTTGGGGACACAGAAGTGAACATGTAAGATAAAGCATACACTCTGGTAGGAGAGAGAGATAAAAAACACACAAGATAAGACATAAAATATGGTGTTTGCTTTGTAAGTCCTCTGAAAAAAAATAAACAAAAGCAAAAGAGAGTGATGGTAATGCTACATTAGCTAAAGTGAGCAAGGAAGTCCTTCCTGAGGAAGAAGCATTTCACGTGGGTCCTAACTAAGGTGAGACACTGGTCATGATAAGACATAGGCAAAGTGGGTCAGGCAGCAGGAACATCCACTGTAAAGCCCCAAGAAGAGGGGTATGTGTGGCATGCTGGAGGAATAGCAAGGGGGCCAGTGTAGTTGGGGTACTTTGAGTAAGAAGAAGAGCAGCATGAAATGGGGAGAGGTGAGAAGCCAAGACATGATGGGAGAGACTTGGTAGGCAGAGTGCCGATGGAGGATATTAGTTCAAAGGTGAGAGGAAACCACCACAGGGTTTGAGCAGGGAAGTATCTGACATGTTTTAAAAGGATCACTGCACCATGTGCAGAGTAGTCAGTAGGGGTGAATGAGCAGAAGCAGGAAGTACAAGTAGGGGGTTGGATGGTGGCCGCCAAAGATACGTCCAAATCCTGTCCCCTACAATCTGTGAATGGAACCTTATTTGGAAAAGGGTCTTTGCAGATATAATTAAGTTGAGGATCTCAAGATGAGATCATCTTGGACTTAAAGTGGGCCCTGAATCCAATGGCAGGTATCTTCCAAGAAAAGAACAGAAGGAGACTGGACATATAGAGACAGAAAGAAGAAGGCTACATAGAGCCTGAGGAAAGGAATGGAGTTATGCTGCCATAAGCCGAGGATTACTCGGGACCACCCAAAGCTGGAAGCGGTAAGGAAGGAGTCTCTACTAGGGAGTTTGGAGGGAACACGGCCCTCCCTGTCAACACCTGATTCCAGACTCTTGGCCTCCAGAATTAAGAGAAAAAAACTGCTGTTTTAAGCCATCAAATGTGTGGTCCTTTGTTATAACAGTCCTAGGAAACTAATACAGGAGCTCTCATGGCATCCAGGCAAAGATGACAGTGGTGTAGACAGTGAAACTGGTCTTCTGGGCTTACAATTTGATGTTGGAGATAAAAAATAATAGTTTCCTAGAAACGATAAGATTTGCTACTCTACTATCATCCAGAAGAGGAGAGAGGCCCTCTTCCCACATTCAGCAGCCAAAATCCTGAGTGTCATTCTGACTGGGCCATTCCAGTCATAAGCCTTCCCAGGGTCAGACAAATGCCATGCACAAAAGGGCACAGGCCTAAGCTGTAAACCTACAGTGGACATGGTGTCCTACAGCTCTTTCATCTTTCCTAAACAAACCCAAATTTATCTCAACCATCTGTCCCTCTTGAAGGGAGCCCACAATGTTGCGTCAGGGAAAACTGACCCCATCTCCAGGTCTGGGATAGATCAAAGTCAGTCCCAGCTGAAGGATCTCATTAACGTGCTGCAGAAATGAACACGTGGAGTGCTGAGTCACTGACCTCCTCAGCAGTCACAGTGGCTAGGTGACCTGAGTCAGTCACAGCCCCCAGGATCAGTCACTTCCAGCGCCAAGCCTTCTATCCCCATTCTTGCCCTAGGATACCATCAAATATTTTCATTGTGAGTGTGTGCCATGATGTGAAAAAAGAATAGGGCTGCTGATAATCCCCTACTCTGTCAGTAATTTATTTAGGAGCCCAAACCTAAGCCAACAAATTTATAAGCTCATGGCATTCCCTGGGGAACTTGGCCTGGGGTGAACTCGTCATCAAAGGAACATCTCTGTCTTTCTGCCTCTCTCTCTCTCTCTCTCTCTCCCTCTGGACATGAACAAGGAAACATGTACTCCTACTTCTACTTATAGCCACCTTGTGACCCACAGCAGCCAACTGGAGGTAAGCACAGACACAGGGAGAATGATGTAGAAACAGACATGGAGGCTTGATCATACCATGCCTTCAGCCCATTCTTCCTCTCTGGACTTTGAACTATGGAAACTTATGAGTTTCCTTATTTTTAATTTGTTTGAATTAGGGTTTTGGTTACCTGTATCTCTGTGCATCCTGACAAATCTAGTATCTTTCCCAGAACCATAGAGGCAGGAGATAGAGTTCATTCTAACTGGCTTAGCTTAATCAGGGTCACTTCTGGAACAGGGAGGAAGTCAACCTCATCTAAGTCACATGGCTAAAATGTCCAACCATAACGTGGATGGTTTTTGTATAATTGTATGGATGAAATTGTATAATTTTTAAATGATACATTATTTTATCATATTATTCAATCAGCAAAGGAAACCATGGGCCTGGAAGAAATACTTATTATAGCATATTTGAAAAATATTCGGAGAAAGAGAGTTAACACTATTTTGTTCTCTAATGGGTCCTGTTGGTCTCTTTAGAGATTACGGCACCAGGTCCATCAAAAAATAATATGCAGAATGAGTGCCTTTATTTTTATAGGTATAATAGTTGTTTCTCTGGCTATTAACCTGGAAAGGACATTCAAGGCAGTAAAATAACTGTGTAATGGCAGAACAAACCAACCAGCAAATCCTGAGCCACCAGCTGCATGTTTGATATAACCCAACTTGGCCCCCATCCTCAAGCCACTTGTCCCCACTCAGGCACAGAATGAGGAATGAGGGTCTACTACTCCAAAACAACAGACACCATGCTGCTCTGGGAAGGAAGATGCAGCAGAAGCCACACACTGGCTGCTCACATATTTCAGCCCACAGACATGTCTTGTTTCACACGCATGGTGTAGGTCATTCAAGTTTCATCCCTCAAAGGAGACCATTCTTTTTTTTTTTTTAAAGATTTTATTTATTTATTAGAGAGAGAGACTGAGAATGAGAGGGGAGAAAGTCAGAGGGAGAAGCAGACCTCCCGCAGAGGCGGGAGTCTGATATGGGACTCGATCCCAGGACTCCGGGATCATGACCTGAGCCAAAGGCAGTCACTTAACCAACTGACTCACCCAGGCGCCCCAAAGGAGACCATTCTTAAACTGACCAATTTATTTTTTCCTCTTTCAGGGGGCCCACACTACAGCTTTCACAGTCACTTTTTTTTTTCTTTTTTTAAGGTTTTATTTATTTATTTTGACAGATTGAGAGCGCACAAGTAGGCAGAGCAGCAGGCAGAGGGCAGGAGCTGGATCCCAGAACCCCGGGATCATGACCTGAGCTGACTGACCGAGCAACCCAGATGCCCCCACATTTACTTCCTTATTTGATTTTGATCTGAAATCCTGTAAACAATCTAAGGCAGTGCTCATTCCCCTTCTGAAAACTGAGAACATGGGACAGAGTAGTCAAGTGGCTGATGCATGGTCCTATTTCTCAGCAGGAGAGGCCAAACCAGACGTGAGCTCTGCAGACTTGCCCTGCTCACTGAATCCCACCATGCCTATTCATTCCACCTCCCTACTTAGACAGAACTCCTGCACCGCCATTAGTGCTCCGTACCAGGACAAAGAACATTAAAAAACCTTTAAAGCAGAGAGTGACGAAAGTTTACACTATTTCTGAAATGCGCTTGATCCAATAATAAAACACTGAAGTACATGGATGAACCATCCTTAATGTGAAAATAATGTTCCAGATACATTTTATGAGGACAAGTGCATGAAGTTACATTTTTATGAGTGGCATCAAATTAGCCTTGCCTTAGCATTCTTTTCCACCTTATCAAAAGTGATGGCATGGAAGAGTTTAGGGGCACAGTTTAAGGTGTAAACTGACAATATTACCCCTTTAACATAATGGTTTGATAGATGTGACCAATCACCAATGTGGCATGAAGCAAGTTTCTGAGTGAAGATGAGTTAGAAAGAGAGTAAAAGTTAATAATATGTATTTAGGATTGAGGGAAATCAAAAGAAAATAAAAAACACAGTTATTCCCACCAACATTTGTTCAGAACGCTGAGGCAATTACTACCTGACCACTGATGGTAACCTGGGCCACAGAAAGAAGACAGGCCACTGAGAGAGGTCAGAATGTGGGTCTTAGATTTCAATTATATCTCAGTAACACTATCATTTTATACTGAGAGGAGGGCATTGGCTAGAAAAGACTACTAGGTTAAAGATTAATTCTAATACAAAAAAAATTCCACAGAATTAACAAACTATCCAATTTTAGCTATGATTTCTAAGACAGTTTCCTTCTGTGACTCCACATTCAAAGATCCATAAAGCAGCCTTTTTTTGGATTTATTTCACATTCCTCTAGCAGATCCCACAGTGTTCAAAGGAGCGACAGCCAGAATTGGCACAGTGGTTTCCGGTATTTTCCTTGTATCTGAGGAGAAACAGGTTGTAAAGGACTAATCAAATGCTGTCCTCGCAAGAGCAAGAGACAGAGATGCGGGGAAGGAAGGCACTTCCTGCTAGTCTCCACTCCCCCTCCAGTGGCCCTCCTGCACCTGCAGTGACCCCCAAACCCCAGAAGCTGGAATCAACATGGAGAGAATCCAATTAATATTTGTGAGTAGACAAAGTAAAATCTTCATAAAATATAAGAGCAACCTGAACTCGTGCTTTTTAGTGGGGAAAAAATCATTAGGATAATTGACTAATATATGACAAGCTACAGCTGGTTTGCCTCCTGCTGAATCCTGGGTTTGCCCCGTGCAGAGAAAACCCCAAGAACTTGTTCAAATATGTCACTCATCCCTCTTGTGACAGCTTTCACTAAATAGTTGGGGTAGAGAGGCTCTGAATGGTGCTTTTATTTTTTCCATCAAGTCACTCTGCATTTGCAAAATAGAATTACTTTCAAATGAGTGGATTTTAACTTTTTACTAAAAGTCGTAGAGAACTACAGCCTGGGGAAAATATGACATCCCTAGAATTAAGTCTAGCAACTGAAGGGGTGCCATCCAGCCCTTTCACACCTGTTTAGAGACACCGTGATCTCACCGTGAATAGAAAGAACGGGGGTACAGAGGCAAGCTCAGGGTTCCCCCATAACCACGGATGAAAACCAACAGGGCATGGAGGCCTGATGGAGAAGGCAAGGCTCTCCTGGCTTTGAAAGGTATAGAGGTGACTATGGACATTCGGAGGATGAAGAAAAGGGAAGACAGAAGAATAACACTAGGGAATTGAGGGCCCCATTGTGAGGTCAGCTAAAATACCAAAGATTGTCCGTGTTACACTATGACCTAAAATTTGGAGACTAAATGTATTTATGGAGGAGGAGTACAAAAATAATAACTCCATTGTGTGTTAGCAGCGAGGGACCAAAGCATGGAAATAAGCCCAGAGAGCCACAGTCCAGTGTGTCCACATGTGCTGAACTGCAAGAACTAAGCTGGGAGTGTCCTTACAGCAGGGAATACTTTTTTTTTTTTTTTTTTAATTTGCAATCCATCACAGACTGGTATCTTAGTAAAATAAATTGAAAACGAATTATTGGAAAAAACACATGCGTTTAGATGCTGCGGCAATACTGGATTGCCCTGAGACTGTGAAATGCTTACTCTTGATTTCTCTGCTGATCTCATCTCAGCCCAGGAACATGGAGTTCAAAGGTGGGCACTGGTCTGTGGACCACTCTGAATAGCACTGGCTTACTCCACAGAGACTGGTCACAAAGGATTACACGTGCAAGGCATCCTTCCACTTGGCAGACGTCGGCTTCCAAGGAACGGCTTTCCAAAGGTAGAAAATGTGGGTCCCAGTTCCTGATAAAAGCCTGGGTACTAGCACCAGAAATATACCTTTCAAGTTGGGGAAGGTGGCGGCATAGAAGATAAAGGCAGGTAGGAATTTCCTTAAACAGAATGATACAAGAACTCTAGTCAAGTGACCAAAATAGTCAAGCTTCCTCGAGGAGCTAAGGAGAGCAGGCACAAAGCATAAATCCTAGGTGAGTAAAGAGAAGAGTGCCCATAATGGCAATTGCAGGGGCAGGAGGCAGGTGGCCACTGAAAGTGCCTGGGTGGCTGTTGTGTCTAGTTCCTACCAGAAAGCCACGGTCTGAAGCCCCCCGCCCCCCGCTCAGAGCAGGGGAGCACTGATGAAGGCTCTGTAGAATGAGAACCCCACCATCAGTCCCTGCCAGGAGGCTGAAAAAAAGGCTCCGCTCATCACAAGAAGTTACCCATCACTGCCCTGTATCCATTTTCCTGATATCTGGAGTCACATGCTGCCTCTTAATTTTCCTTATGTGTTTTGGAAGCTTTGCAGCTTCTCTGTTTATTAAATCTTCTTTCTGCTTCTTCCCAGAAGCTCCTGTTTAAAAACACATAAACAGTTCAATGTGAAAATTAGCTGTAGTTGATTTATAATTCATTCTGGAAGAGCAGCTTTTAAAAAGACAGAAGGAATTAAGCAGAGAGTTAGGCTTGAGATGTACATGCCTCCCTCTGCTTTTGAATTAGATGTGTTTAATGGGAATGTGGACGCTAGGGCTAGGGGTAGTGGATAAAATCTATTGGGCCTGCTGATACTAAACATTCCAGCTGTGAATGGAATTCATTTTGGAATACACAAAGCGAATGAGCCTGGACAGGCTTTGAAGCTTCATTTGAAAGACCTGGCCTCTCCCTAACTTCACCGGTCCACCAGTTCTCTCTTCGGTGGAAACACTGATCTTTCTTAAAGAGAAGCGCAAATCCCGAAACCCTTCATTAGAGCCAGAGGTGAAAAGTAATTTTGAAATGTTCATTGCAGTCCCTCCTGAGGATCCACACTCCTTCCAAACCTTGACCAGTGGGGATCTCCACCCGGTTAGCAGGTGAGGCTCCCACAGCCCCATGGGAGGAAGCTCTAGCCCCAGGTGGAGAGCTAACACATCGAAGGACTCCCAGAATTCAAAGACTTGAGCAACGAAAGAAGTCTGCGTTGTTCCTTCATCTACATTGTTTTAAGTGGTGTTAGCGAAACTAAGAAAGCACATGGAGAGTAAGTTTGAGAACTCTGTTGGGAAAAGAGAAATCAGGCTACAGACAAGAAGGTGAGAGGAATGTCACAAAAAGTGACTTTAAAGAATCTGTTTCAGCAATTCACCTTTGATTAGAGTAAAAACACTTCCAACTGCTATGCATGAGGCAGTTCCTGACAAATATATCTATTTTATTTTTTAAAGGTTCAAGATTATTTTAGAAGACAAATCAGTATCTAGAAGAAGAAAAAAAAAAAAAAAACCTGCTTCTATAATAAGGCCCTGCTTTCATATCTTTAGTTCAGAAGAATAGCCCCAAGGATGGTACTCATGATTCATGCAGTCCAGGACTGTGAGTTTGATAACGACCCCCAGGAACATGCCTGGAAGAGCTTGGATGTGCTATTCGAGGTCACCCTGAAAGGGCAGACTGGTCATAGCTTCTCCAGGGAACCTCTATCATTGGGAAAAGTACGCACACCCTATTGGGGTCCACTACTGTCTCTTGGTGATTCACCTATTTAAAAGATTGTTTTCTGCTCTGAGTAGTAATTCTGATTCTTATCTGCTTACTTTTCTAATGTTTTGAAAAACAAGACTTTTTTTTACCTTTATACATCCCTTTCCAGAATTTATCAATTTAAACCATGTCTCTTACAAACCTTCAATTCTCTAGGATTTAAAAAAAAAAGTATTTTTAATGTCTCTACACATAGCATCCATCTTCTCACTTAGTTGCCCTTTTACAACACTTTTCTAGTTATGGTACTCAGAAATTAAATATACATTTAACCTTGTGACCTCCCTCTTATTAGCTGTATCATTTGACACAATTCTCACTTTACAGAGTTGGGAACTCACTCGCACTGCACTAGGTCCTCACATCCTATAACCAATCTACTGTCCCTCCTGAATACTTCACACACACACACACACACATACACACACACACACACACACTGCTGCCCTGTACTAGGTAGTTTCACACACAGTATCTCTGTTAATCCAGAAACATCACTGTCAGGCCTATTGTACCATCCTCATTTTACAGTCAAGGAAACCAAAGCTCTCAGAGACAAAGTAAATTGACCAAAACCACACAGCTAGGAAGAGGTAGAGCTGTAATGTTAAACTAGGTCTTCTAGTCTCTTCACTTACTTCTCTTTTCTTTATTGCATAAAGGGAAAATGAACAACCTGATAAATAACTATAGAAAAATGTCATGACACTGCGAGTCAGATCAAAAAACAGAATACTGCCAGCATGTGCCCCTCTAATGATCACTGTCTTTTCTCTCCAGAGGTAACCACTGCCTTGAATCCTGTATTAATAATTTTATTTCTTTATAGTTTTATCAACATTGAATGCGTCCCTACACAACATAATTAAATTTTGCCTGTTTTCGAACTTTGCATACATGGAACCATATGATAGGATTTTATGTCTTGCTTTTCTAAGTGTGTATATACGATGCTCCTGATGGCTGTCGTTCCCTCATTGGCATTGTCAGGTGATATTCTCTCTATGCAGGCTGATATTCAGGAACGTCTTCCCATTGCAGGCATCTTCAGTAGATGTCATTATGACTGGGCCAGCTTGATTGGTTAGTGCCAAAGCCATACAGTTTGAACATCACTCTGATTACGTGTCTATATCACAATAGATTTATTCCACTCTACTGTTGAGAAACATCTATCCCTCAATTCTATATGCATATTTACTATTATTTCTTTCTGTGATAAAAAGAGGCTTGAAAGGAAATCCCTGCCTCATCACAGAACTCCTTTTCCTACCTATATTTAACAACCCCTTTTTCTACCTATATCATATTTACATACCCTGATGTTCACCAGTTTGAAGTATCTATAGAACTATGCAGCCAACACCGCTAATTCCAGAATATTTTTATCATTTCTAAGAGAAGTCTTCTATGTATAAACATTCACTCCCAACTCTCTCTCTCCCATTCTCCCATCCTAGGCAATCAGAAATCCAATTTCTATCTCTCTGGATTTGTCTATCTGAACATTCATATAAATGGGATCATACAACATGTGCCCATTTGTGACTGGATTCTTTCATTTAGCGTAATGTTTCAATGTTCATCCATGTCGTAGCATGTTAATACTTCATTCCTTTTTATGACTAAATAATATTCCATTGTGTGGGTGGATATATCACATTTTGTTTATACATTCATCAATTGATAAACATTTGAGTTGTTTCTACTTTTTGGATACTATAAATAATACTGCTATGAACATTCATACACAAGTTTTTGTGTAGACATATGTTTTCATTTCCCTCGGATAGATATCTAGCAGAATGTTTGGGTCCTATAGTAATTCTATATTTAGCATTTTGAGGAATTTCCAATTGTTTATCAAAGTAAATGTACCATTTTACATGACCAATGGCAATACACAATGGTTTCAATTTCTCCACCTACTTCCCAACATTTGCTACTTGCCATCTTTTTTATTATAAACATTCTAGTGGATATGAAGCAGTATCTCACTGTGATCTTGAAATCTGCATTTCCCTAATGATTAATGATGTCAAGCATCATTTTGTGAGCTTATTAGCTACTTGCACATCTTTGGAGAAATGTCTATTCACATCATTTGCTCATTTTTAACTTTATTACTCTTTATTATTAAGTTCTAAGAGTTCTTTATATATTCTGAATAAAAGTCTTATCAGATATATGATTTGCAAATATTTTCTTCCATTATGTGGATTTGTTAATGTCTTCTCATTTTCTTGATGACATTCTTTGATGCACAAAGGTTTTTGACTTTGATGAAGTCCAAATTAGCAATCTTCTCTTATATTACTCTTGCTTTTGGTGTCATAATCTAATAAATTATTACCTAATTTAAGATTATGAAGATTTACTATGTGTTTTGTCTAGGAGTTTTATCACTTTAGCTCTTACTATTGTCTATTTAGGTCTATGACCTATTTTGAATTAATTTTTCAGTATGGTGTGAGGCAGGGGTCCAAATTCATTATTCTGCAGGTAGATATTCAATTTCTCCAGCACTGTTTGCTGGGAAGACTTTTCTTTCTCCATTGACTTATATTGGCCTTTTCTATAATATTATGTAATGGTAAAGTTAAAGTCAATAAAAAAAAAATATTTTGTTTATGCACATGGTTTGTTGTATAGGCCAACTATAAAAATAGAAAAATTTTAACAAATACATGTGTTATTATGTTAAATGTTTTATGTTAAATGTTTGAATATAGGAAATACACATATAGAAACATACTATGTAAACTAAGACAATGATGGAAGAATATTGGCCAGAAATGCTATTTCCTGTCATTGGGGTGAATAGAAAAGCTATTGAGAAATGGCCTGAAATCCTAAAAGAAAACTCTTTTGTGAAAGTGAGAGGACCAGACTCCGGAGAAAATGGAAGACCCATAAATAAATGGGGGAAGACAAGAATCCCATCTTTAGTGAGTTTGACAACTGGAGTTGATAGACCAAGATCTATCATCTCCTAGGTCAAGCTGTACTCAACTGAGCCAATCCAAATGGATCAGCCTCACTGATTATGCTCCTCTGCTGCTCCTGAAGGGTATCCCTACTGATCCACTCACTTACCACTGACCCCAGGAAAACTGTATACAAGTTTGTAGTATTAGCTATCAAAATCCAAATCCTTCCAAAGCCACAAATCAGCTAAAAGAGGCATAAGCTCCCACCCTCTCACAACTTCCTTTTCTCATGTTAATTCTCTGAACAAACAGAAGTGGGTAGAAGAATTGGTGATCTTTTAAAGACTTCTTTTGTCCTTGTTCATTAAGTAGCCTTGGTACAAAACTCTCAGTTAAAAAGAAAAAGATAAAATGTTAGATTTTTAAAGCAAAATGCAAAATAATCTCTAAGAGCATTATCTCATTCTCATCTGAATTAAAATTCACCTGTCTTTTGTAGACCCACTTGAACAACCCTGTAAGATCTCTCTGTCATCTGTCTCCATCTGCTTGGCTCTTCTAGTTTTACAATTTTTGTAAACATGAAAACTTCATGACTGGAATCCCAGGAAAGATTTTCACCAACAATTGCCCTACCAATAATGAGGCAAAAAAATGAGGATAGAGGAGAAGGAAACTATAAAATTACTTTGGGAGACAGTTGGTAACATTTTTAATGTTAGTAGACTGCCTACAAAGTAATTTTATTGTATCAATCTTAAATTTCTTGATGGGATAATTATGTTGTACTTATGTAGGAAAATATCTTTGTTCTTAGGAGATAAATGCTAACGTATTTAAGAGTGAAGTGTCATGATGCTAAAACTTACTTGAAAATAGTTCCAAAAAAATAAATCTGTCACACTCACACACACACACACACACACACACACACACACACACACACGAAGTATGGCAAATATGTAAAGTGTTTTCTTTGAAATTGACATCATTGTAGATCTAAAATGGTTGAACAATAATGATTCTACCATTATTGTCTATATGGTTCAACCTATTAGATTAAGAGCATATGACTGAATCTAAATTATGGTTTCTCAACATTGGGACTACTGATATTATTTTAATTATTTATTGTAGAACATTGATCTATGAATTACAGGATAATTAGCAGCATATCTGGCCTCTTCCTACCAGATGACGTCCTACAAGGCGTCACCTAACACCCTCAACTGTGCAACCAAAAATGTCTCAAGACATTGCCAGATATCCCCTGGGGGCAAAATCTCTCCCAGCTGAGAACCACTAATCTAGAGAAATATATATAAGGGTATGTAAATGAAGGGACTTTTCTTTCAACTTCTCTATAAAGTTTTTTTCAAAATAAAAAGTTAGACAAATTATAATATGGTAATATATTATGTGATTTATATTAACAATACTACTGATTATTAATTGATAATCTATAAAACTGATTCTGGCACCAAATTTTTTTTCCCTGATATGATGCTCTTTTTTTAAAATTCTTTTTTTATTCTCTTATGTTAGTCACCATACAGTACATCATTAATTTTTGATGTAGTGTTCCATGATTCATTGTTTGCAAATAACACCCAGTGCTCCATACAATACCCTCCTTAATACCCATCACCAGGCTAACCCATCCCCCCACTCACCTCCCCTCTAAAACCCTCAGTTTGTTTCTTGGAGTCCGTAGCTTCTCATGGTTCATCTCCCCCTCTGATTTCTGCCCCCTTCATGTTTCTCTTCCATCCCCTAATGTCCTCCATGCTATTCCTTAGGTTCCAAATTTTGATAACTTTTGTTTTTTATACTTTTAAAAGACCAGAATCCTGAAAAGTTACATGCATGGATATATGTTTATTGCACCATTATTTATAATAGACAAGATATGGAAGCAACCCAAGTGTCCATCAACAGATGAATGGATAAAAAATATGTGGTATGCAATGGAATATTACTTGGCCATAGAAAAGAATGAGATCTTGCCATTTGTGACAATGTAGATGGACTTAGAAGGTATTAAACCAAGAGAAATAAATCAGACAGAGAAAAACAAATACTATAGGACTTCACTTATATACAGAATCTAAAAAACAAATGAATAAACAAACAAACAAAAAGCAGAAACAGACCCATAAATACAGAGAACTGATGGTTGCTAGAGGGGAGTGTGGGAGAGAATGGGCAAAATAGGTGAAGGGGAGTGAGAGGTACAGGCTTCCAGGTATGGAGTGAGTAAACCATGGGGATAAAAGGTACAGCATAGGGAATAGTCAATGACATAATGGCAATGCATAGAGACAGATGGTAGCTCCACTGTGGTGAGCATAGCATAATGTACAGACTTGTTGACTTATTATATTGTATGCCTGAAACTAATGTAACACTGTGTGTCAACTACATTTCAATTAAAATAATAATGATGATGATGATAATAATAATAATAATAAAAGACCAAAGCTTCTAAAGAACTTAATTCATAGACTTCTCTAATACTTTTACCTGACTCCACACCTGAAGGATAAACTAAACTCTTCACTGGGCCCCTGTGCACTTGAGTCATAGGGAACCCAACAGAATAGAAAGTAACACCCTCTGGACACCTACCATATGGCAGGTGTCACCTTATATCACTTAGTAAAATCACTGTGAGAGGTGGCTCCATTTATAAAGATGAAGAAATGGAAGATGAAGAAGCAAACTCATTGAATGTAAGCATCCTGCCCATGGCGACATGTTGGCTAAGAAAGTGAGAAAGGACTGGAGTGCAGAACTGGAGCCCAACTTCTAAGTATACATTATTTCACCACATTGAGGAAATTTGCTGATCTTTGGCCTATCTCTGTTATAATACCAACACAAACACCTGTTACATTCAAACAAGTTGAAACTGAACACTGGACATCCTATTTTTAAAACTCACCCTACTCTGTGACTTAGTCATCTCTTCTTTTTTTTCTCTCTGTGACCCCTCGTCTTCCTTGGCTCTTCCTTTATTGTCACATCCCTTTTGACTATTTCACATAAGTCTATTCTCTCTCCCACTCCTTTCTCTCTCCTCACACTTCTGTTTGGCTTTTTCTCTTATTGACCACACCCTCAGGGAATTATCTTCTGTACCTTCCTCCCAAAAACCACAGACTAAAAAAGTAATGCTCCTTAAGAGGAATGCTGGTGCTAGTTGTTAAGACTTTTTCACTTTAGCATACCTGGAAGTTTCTTTCAACTTCCTTAGAGATTTTTTTCTAAATAAAATATAGGAAAACAATAATGCTTCGCATATAGTAAGCACTTAATAAATCTTAGATGTTGCTTTGTTGTTGTTCTTATTTAAGAGTATCAAATTTTCCACCAGGAGTTTCTTTAAATATGAAGAAGAGCAAATACAGTACAGTTCTGGTAATCACACAACTAAGTTTTCAATTTGATTTAGAGTATCTTTTGATTAGCTGCTGTTGGGGATGGTAATTTTTCATTTTGGCAGATAATTTTGAAATTGTTTCATCCTTTGGAGTCTAGTACCATAAAGTAAGACTAGAGTTCTTAAAATATCTGTTCATTGGAGACAAAGACCAAATTGTAGAAAATCCCTTTTTTCCATCTTTCACTACTTTCGAATCACTCATCTCATCCCAGCTGCCCCTTCTCCATTCTCCATTCTCCTTCACAAACTTTATTTTATCTCCATTTATCAAGACATTAAAAATTATGTCAGTATGAGAAGGCAAAAGTGAAAACGGAGCAGAAACTATTTCCTCACTTGATTTGAACTTCAAACAACACTAGAACCCTCAAGGGGCACCTGGGTGCCTTAATCAGTTAAATGTCTGCCTTCTGCTCAGGTCACGATTCCAGGGTCCTGAGTTGGAGCCCTGAGTCAGGCTCCCTGCTCAGTAGAGTCTGCTTCTCCCTTTGCCCTTCCCCTCTACTCGTGCTTGCTCCCTCACTCATGAACTCTCTCTCTTTCTTTCTCTCTCTCTCTAATAAATAAGTAAAGTCTTTTTAAAAAATTAGGACCATCTAGAGAGGAGGAAATAGGACTCAGGAGGAAATTATCTCAAGCTTCAAAAGCAATGACTAAAGAAAGAAGGGGTTCCCTCTTTGAGTGAAAGAAATACCTTCAATCTTAGACCTCAATTTTCTTTTCCAGACAGACTAAAAATTGTATAAAATCTTCTCATGATCTATTTGGGTTGATCAGAATACACTAAAATTGCAAAAGGGGTATTTTTTTCTAATGGTATGCACACACAGATTCATTTATCAGATTAGATAAGGCAGAAGAGGGACTTAAAGGAAATAGTAGTATTGCAGTGTGGCTGGGGTAGAAAGAGAGGAGGGAGCATAGGGAGAGAAGGAAGAACATGTCAAGAGAATTGGCATGTATAAGAAACCTGGGTTAAGGAGAGAATGGTGTGCAATGGGGTAAATATCCAAAACCAGGATGAAAACAAACTCTTTAAAGAGACCTCAAATAGGCAAAATGTTTTTACTTCATAGTATAGTGTCCCAATGGGTTAATGAATGTTCTTTGCACATCACACAATTGTACATCCAAACTATTTTCCCAGACTCTGATGATTCAAACCAAGGACAAACAGAATTCCTGTCAAATTGGTGGGCTAAAAGTCGGAGTCATGGAGACATCTTACTTCCCTGGAAATCATTCACGATTTAATGGAAAGAACACAGGAGAACTGCGTTCCAGTCCTATCTTTGACACGTTCTCGTTGGGTGCTACCAGAGCATTCACTGAACCTCAGACTACTCAGCGAGATTACCGAGTATATACCTCAAGATTAACTGTGAAGTGTAAATAAGAGAAAGGTATAAAAGTGGTTTGCAAGCTTCAAAATGTTATAAATACCAGAGTATCACTACATATACAACACCCGCTAGGATTTAGCATGAGGCAGGCGTTGCTGCATTTCTGTTCAGACAGAATTTCTCTATGTTCCTGCCTGAGTGAAATTTTCATACTTCATAGTGGTTCTGAACATCACCAAGAAAAAAATGAAGAAGAGAGAAGAATAAAATAAATAGCTGAATGCCAAAAAAAATCCCCAAAGTAAACAGTCATTCTCCTGAAATAGGGAGAAAACAGCATTTTACTATTTAAAGCCCTAGGTAGTTTCACTCTTTAGGGAAAGATAAGCGAGCTGTAAAGTATCTGCCCTGGCAACAGATTCATGAATCACAACAATTACCTGTTTCTTGTGGATATTGGATCTGTTAATTATCCACCAAAGTTTAGATTGGACAGCTGCTACCTGACTTCATTTAGTATCCAATGTGGAACGCTTTTGGCAGAGAATTGGTTTCTCTTTTCCCACCAGGAAAATGGGAAATGAATTGGAAGACTTTACTAAGAATTAGTAAAACATAAAAACAAAAACAACAAAAACCCCTCTAGCTCTGAGTGTTTAAATCTTGGATTAACTATTGAGGGTTCAATCACTGGATCAAGAAAAAGTAGCACTGTATAAGTGGATGATTAGTTAAAAGTGGATTAAAAAGTGGGAGAACTGATCTATGAGAACTAGAAATGATAGTAAGTTAAAAGAATGACGTGTGTTTTAACAAAATCTGTGTTTAATTTTGTCTTGCAGATGAGAGGAGACATCTGGAACTTTGGGTGTTGGTATTGAAATTTCCAGTAGCATCTGTTCATCCTTAGTCTTGCCCCTTAAATCAGAGGAAAACTATATCATATTACAGATATCTGGGTAAAATAGATGAAAATATGACATGATCCATTTAATATACAAGTATAAAATAATGCTATAGTAATTATTTAATTTTAGTCCTAGGTTCTATTCCTAGTCACTAATTATTAAAATATGATTAATAAATGCTTTCATTTTCTATGAAATGTATTATGATGATTTATGGAAGTATCAAATATAAAAGCTAAATTTTCTATTTCTGTTTTTACTCAAGTAATTAACAACTAAGAAAAGCTAAGTAACTTGGAGATTTGAGTCAGCCAATGCCCAATAGGCTATGTAGAAATTACATTACCTAAATTTCTTAAATCCTGAAAATATTTAGCATAATTAAACCAGACAAACCACCTAAAGCAAAAATAGGGAGAAGTTTATAAAACAATTGTGAAAGAATACTCAAGGTGCATGTCAGTTATGAAATTTCACTTATTAGTGAAAAATGTTGATTTTCCTTAAGAGTAAAAAGAAGTCTTGCCCACGGATGCCCAAACAACCAGCTGATTTTTAGCCTAATGAATCCTAGTGAATCTTCTGGATGAAAAAAGAAACTTTTGTGGCAATACGTCTTGCACCATACAGATATCTGAACAAAGTAGAAGATGCTCCAGCTACTGGGTACAAACTGGCAAAACAACAGAAACATCATCAAGATTTTCTGAGTGATTCTTCCTTTCTTTCTTCACCCTTCCCTCCTTCCTTCCCTTCTCTGTTTCTTCTTTCTTATTTCAGCTCAATATTTTTTCCTCTTTCTATGTTTTGACATTTTTAAAGTTAATTTTATAGTTTTTTTAAATTTCAAGGAATAGTTTTTAACCAATTATAGAATTTTAGTGCTTTAGTTGTTTTATTTATTTATTTGTTTGTTTGTTTGTTTATTAGGCAGAGAGAGAGATCACAAGTAGGCAGAGAGGCAGGCAGGGAGGGGGAGAAGCAGGCGGGGAGGGGGAGAAGCAGGCGGGGAGGGGGAGAAGCAGGCTCCCCACTGGGCAGAGAGCCCAATGCGGGGCTCAATCCCAGGACCCTGAGATCATGACCTGAACTGAAGGCAGAGGCTTTGACTCACTGAGCCACCCAGGCGCCCCTATTTATTTGTTAAGTAATCTCTACATCCCACATGGGGCTTGAACTCATAATCCCAAGATCAAGAGCTGCATGCTCTACAACTGGGCCATCCTGGCAGTCCTTAGTGCTATAATTTTTAAATAGTCCCTCTCCATCATTTTGAAACTGAAGAATCAGAGAGGGCTAAGTTGTTTCTATTTTATTTTTAGAAAATTTATATATATGTAATGTTTAAACATTTTTTTATGTTTTCCAACCAGTTTATACCTTTTTCTAACAGGATTAACAATACAAAGATGTTTAAAGACTATATCTCCTACTCACCTCACTCTACTCTCCATCCCATCTCTTTCAGGTATCCAATGTTGATAAACTTGTATGGACTCCTCAAATATATACATATTACACAGAAATATACATATGTATAGAAATAAACATATGCAAAATACTTGTATCTTCTCTTTTTCCCAATGTTGAATCATTATATACTTTATATATTTCTTTGTATATTTGTATATCTTGTAATATACGTTTTATATATTTCTTTTTTTTTAAAGATTTTATTTATTTATTTGACAGAGAGAGAGATCACAAGTAGGCAGAGAGGCAGGCACAGAGAGAGGGGGAAGGGAAGCAGGCTCCCTGCCAAGCAGAGAGCCCAATGCGGGGCTCGATCCCAGAACCATGATATCATGGCCTGAGCCGAAGGCAGAGGCTTAACCCACTGAGCCACCCAGACGCCCCCATTCTGTATATGTCTTTTGTCTACTTTTTTTTTTCATTTGACAGTATACATGGGCAGCCCTACAAATATGTGTTTACATATCCATATATTTTTTAAATTTATGCATGTACATAAATATATAATTTTATATTAAAGGGTTAAAGCATATGTGTTGGCAAGTTTTCAAAGCAGTTTTGCTTTTCTGTTGCTTTTTTGCTCTTTTTTTTATTGCTTTTTGTTGCTATTTGCCTCCTACTATGTATGCTCTCCCTCTCTTTTCTGAGGGCATCCACTTCAACACATACACACATACAAACATGCGCACACACACACACACACACACACTCCTGTTTTGTGGATTTCTACTTCTCATACATAATATAAACATACATACATACAAAATGGCAGGCATCCTTTTCTCTCTTTCTACCACAGAAACACACACACACATATACACACACACATTCAGTTTATCAGAAAATCATTGATCTTGATACCCCAATGTTAAATATAATTTTTAAAAAATTAAAAACAGGACTTTCATACAAACTTAAAGCATATCAAAGATTTGTTTAATTCATTAATAAGAGAACCAGCAAGATGGTAAAGCTGCTTTCAAAATAGAATTAAAGGAGTGGCTGGGTGGCTCAGTTGGTTGAGCATCTGACTCTTGGTTTTGACTCAGGTCATGATCTCAGGGGTCATGAAATCAAGCCCCACATCAGGCTCCTCATTGAGCAGGTAGTCTGTGTGAGATTCTCTCTCTCTCCCTATCCCTCTATCCCTTCCCCTACTTGCTCTCTTAATTAATTAATTAATTAATCCTTTAAAAATAAAAATTAAAAAATAATGTTAAAATAAAAAATAAAAATAGAATTAAGAAGAAGTGTTAAAATGAATTTGCTAAGTTAAAAGCAAGTATCTTGCCAGGCAATAAAACCATCACCTTTGGTGCATCCTCTCTGGCAGAAATCATTTGTTTCTAATGCAACCAAAATTTGTAAAGTTAACCAGTAACTTCACACTGTCTGTGTCCTAATCAATAGTAAATAGTAAGTAAAAAAAAGTACATCTCCTTGTCTGAGCCTATGAGACAATGCTTCAGTGAGACATTGAAAGGACACACACCATCCTTTCACCTTATTTTCTGGTTTTGAATAATTTTTCTTAACACCAGGCTGACATCAGTGGACTGTGGAACTGTGCCAAGCTTGAGTCACACCCTAAGAAAATTTAGAGATTCCTCTGGATGACCACCACACGATGTTCCTCCTCCTTTTTGTCATGGTGACACCTCTAGACCTGTCTTTGGGACCACTTAATTATATTAAGGCAAAACCCTTGCTGGTTCCCATTAAGACTATGAGCTCTTATGTCACCCTTAGTAGACACGAAAACTAATTGCTCTAAATCTTTCACATAAAAAGGTCTTCATATAATAGATGCGTTTATTATTACTGCAAATAAATTTAATTGTTGTAATGATCTAAAAAAAATCAGTGCTAATTAGCACTTCTCACTGACCAACATAAAAGAACTATCTGGTATGTGGTTTATATTTCAAAGTTGCACTAACCCACTTCATTTTTACAGCAAGGAATGCATGTTCAGACTATTTTAATGTATAATTTGAATGGTTTTGCTTGTTTTCACTTTCTTAGCTACACTAGAAGGATGAATAAAATATTTCTTCTCACTTCCCTGCCCTTGAAAGGAGGTAGTTTTTTGGTTGCTAATTGTTTGGACATATGTTTAATGGGCATTAACAATTGATGGTGAAAGATCAAAAGAGATAACAGTTTAAGGTAAGGGAGGTAGGGAAGAGAAATGCCTCAGCTGGAAGGGAATTAAGAATCACAGTGCCCCTTGCAAGCAGCCAACCCTCAGAGTGGGTAATAACATGATTTACCTAGAGAAATATGACACATGTACCAAGGTTTCAAGCTTTGGCAAAATTTCACCCACCTGGCAAAGCTGCAGAAGCAGACAGCTCCCCAACTGTAAAAGACACTACCCATTTGAATAATGAGAATTCTGCAGCTACTCTGAGAGATGGGAAATCAGCTATCCTTCTGGGTTCTAGGTACTTCTGAATTCTGGTGCAATTCTAGAAGAATACTTCTAGCCTTCTGAATTCTGGTGCAATTCTAGAAGAAAGAAGAGGAATAGGTGGGAAGGAAAGAGGAGAGGCAAGAGAGTACCTAGGTGGCTCAGTCAATTAAGCAGCTGCCTTTGACTCAGGTCATGATCCCAGGGTCCTGGGATTGAGCCCCGCAGGGAGCCTGCTTCTGCTCCTCTCCACCACTTGTGCTTGCTCTTTCTCTCTCAAGCAAATAAATAAAATCTTAAAAAAAAAAAAAAAGAGGCAAGCTAAGGAAAGGTAGAGGGCTCAAGAAATAGCTAAGACAAAATGTCCTGTCTGCTATATAGGCTAGAGTGTCAAATTCCTCAATTAAGTTGTGTTAGATTAAGAGGTGATATTTTCTGAGTTTCCTGGGATTCAAATCTGTCCCTTTTTATCCAGATGAGGATGCTGGCTCCCAATACTGAACCCCCCTAGTCATCTATAACTAATCAAAGCCAACCTCATCATTTCATTGTTTGGTCCCAAATCATATCTTCCAAAAGTATTTCTGTAGTGAGAGATCTAAATGAGGCTTATTCCTGTGAGATCCATTATAAATGGGGACGGGGAGAAAAAGCTTGATTGACTGGAATAGCACCAGATTAGAAGTCAGGGGACCAGAACATCTATACGGCAACTAATGCTATGTACAGATTTGGATAAATGACAACCTACATGTTATTAGTAAAATATCACTTCTGGCTTTAGATTTACATGTGTCTCTTCCTCTCTCACTAATAACTGAGCCATCTACGGGGCATAGCTTTTCAGACTTCTCTCAAGGTACTGGATATGACTATTAGTTGGGAAAACCCGCTGCAGCAACTTTGCTGCTACCCCCAAAGGAGTCGTGAAGTTTTGAATTTCTCATCAGATTGAGGAGAGGTGGTTAGATGGGTTTCCATAAGAATTTAATTGAGTCCCTACCTTCCAACCATTCCTAGATGCCCCAATATTAGAAAAGGGGAATTGTGGGGGCACCTGGGTGCTCAGTCAGTTAAGTGACTACCTTTGGCTCAGGTCATCATCCCAGGGTCCTGGGATCCAGCCCCATGTGGGGCTCCCTACTCAGCAGTGATTCTGTTTTTCCCTCTTCCTCTCCCCCTTGGCCTGCTTGCGCTTGCTCTCTTTCTCAAATAAATAAAATCTTTTTTAAAAAATGACTTTAAAAAAGAAAAAGAAAAGAGAAATTCTGTGTACATTTTTCACAGCCTCTTTACTTAGAATTTTGTTAGATGAAGCTCTGCTACCTAGAACAGAAAAAGAGGTCAGAATATACCTGAAGATGATAAGTAATAGTAATATAATCAATAAAAATTATTGAGGATTTATCAAATACCACAAATATATTGAGAGCTTTATAAGCATTATTTAATTCTCTAAAAAAACTCTATAGAGCATGTTCTTTTTACCAACCCTACTTTATAAAAGAAGAAAACTGAGAGGATGCAAGGATATGAACATGGTCTTATGGCTCATAACTAGCAACTGGCAGAGTCAGGCTTCAAACATGATTTATTTTACGCCACAGTATATAGCATTTCCTATTAAATTATATAGCCCAATGGAGTAAGTATGATTAGGCTTAGACAGAAGGGAATGTAAAGGAGGTTCTCGAAAAAGAAAGCTCATTCAACAGTTGGCAGCATAAATCAAAAGTGGGCAAGACAAAAACTCTAAATATTTATTATTTATAGGATTCTCACCCTTCTAATGAAATCAATCCTTAAGAGGGTTTATGGTTTGCTCAAATCTAAGTCATTCTTCCTAAAATGGCCATTCTAAATAGTGAAGACAGAGTTCAGTGGCATGTATAGGAAATTCACTGTAGGAGAAGCTAAGACAACAACATTGTTCCAAGAAGCAAGAACTTGTATATATAGAGAGACTATGTTAAAGGAGAAAGAAATCAGCCAAGAGCAGAAAAGAAAATTGAGTGCAACAAAAATGTCTAATAGGCAATGTTAATAAACTTCTGAATAATAACATGTGGACCTCTGTCTCTGTCCATCTATGAAACACATAAATCTGATACTACTAGTCAATATTTTTGTAGTTGGAATTGATTTTTTTATATGTGACAACAAATAACTGAGTTTTTTCTCAAAAGAGAAAGGAGTAAGATCAAAGATGGTCCAATGTTATCTCCTGCTAAATTCAAATTAAAACATAATACAACAAATTAAGATGGGAGATCAAAGTCATCAGAGCACACAAACTGGCATAAAGAGAAAAATTTGTCAAATATTTCCACACAAAGAGCTATTAAATTTCACAAATGACTTAAACAAATTAAGAGATATACCATGTTCATGGATTAAATGACTTAATGCAGTAAAATTTTCATGTCTCCTGAAGGAAATCTACCTAAAACAATCCTTATAGACTACTTTTTTTTAATAGAAATTCTGTTGCATAAGAATTCAACAAACTCTGTATTTAAAAATATGAATTAAAATTTTATGAATCACTGATTCAACTTTTTAAAAAATTGAATAAAATGTGGAAAATTTCCCCACCAGATATTAAAACAGATATGCCCACAAATCCATAATAACAAAAATAATATGGTAATTTACAGCAGAAATAGAACAATAGAAACAAACACAAAACATAGAAATAGATACAAGGAATATATGGAAATTTGAAATATGAATAATTAAGGTGATAATACCAATTGATGAGAAAATCTAGGTTGTAGATGATATTAGAAAAACAGGTTTACCATACAGAGAAAAATAAAAATTAAACTTTTACATTGCATCACATGAAAACAGAACTCCAAGTGAATTAAATACCTAAATGAGCATGTAAAAGTAAGATGTCAACAGAATAAAGTGTAGAAAAATATCTCTATGATGCACTTATTAGTTTCCTATTCCTGCTGTAATGAATAGCTACAAACTTAATGACTTAAACAATAGGTATTTATATTCTTATGGCTCTATGGGTCAGATGCCCATCATAGGTCTTGGTAAGGTTTTGACAGGGTTGCATTCCTTTCTTAAATGCTACAGAAGAATCTTTTTTTTTTTTTGCCTTTCCCATCTTCTAGAGGCATCCCAACTTCCTTGACGTGTGGCACCTATCCTCTATTTTCAAACCCAGCAAAACAGCATCTCCCTAACCTTGCTTCTGTTTTCACATCTCTTTCTCTCTAACAAACTACGGTCAAGAAAAGCTCTCCATTATGAAGGATTCACATGAATAGATAAGGCCCATCTGGGTAAATCAGAATAATCTCCCCCATTTCAAGGTCCTAAGTCTTAATTATATGTGCAAAGTCTTTTTCATCACATGGTAACATATTCACATAATCCAGGGATTAGGACCTGGACATCTTTGGAGGGTCATTATTTTACCTGTCATAATGACCTAGGAGAATATTATAAATTAGGCAGGCAAAAAATCTTTTAAAAGCCTAAAAAGCACAAATCATAAAGTTAAAATTCAATGGATATGACTACATGAACATTAAAGATTTCTGTTCAATGAAAAACATCATAAACAAAGCAGACAAATGATAGACTGGGAGTAAATATTTGCAAAGTCAAAACCTGGCAAAAGGCTAGTATCTAGAGTATACAAGGGATCCTACCTTATTAATAATTACTTTAATTGTAAGTGGACAAAACACTCAAAAAAAATTCAGAGATTGGCAGAATGAATTTTTTTGTTAGATAGATGATAGGTAGATGATAGATGATAGGCAGATAGATAGATAGATAGAACTTTACCGTGAGCCAGACATTTCTAAGAACAAAATGATGAGTCCTCTATCTCATACATAACAATAATTCTTTTTAAATGCATAAGTTATTTTGTACTAATATAAATGAAATAAAAAGTTGCTTTTTCAGAAAGATGAAAAGCAATCCATGATACTTTATTTTTTTCAAGCCCTATTGTCCCTGGAATTTTTCTTAGGCTCACCTAGGATCTAAACATCACAGAAGCTTTCATGGTCTCATGTGGCTACACATAGGTACTTAATCTGTGCTCAGTTACAAACAAAATTACTTATTGGTTAAAGGGGAATGGATTTTACAATTTTAAATGTGAAATATGTATGTTGGATTAATTTCATAAATTGTGATAGCCGACAGAGATATTTCAAATAGTTACACATGAGTCGTTCTGAAGTTTCTCTTGTATGGCAGTAGTACATAGAAATTTTATATAAATGTAGATTATCCAGCCCTATCCTGAGAGATTCCAATTCAGAAATTTTGAGTCTTTACTGGGGTTCTGCATTTTTCACAGGCTCCAAAGATTATTATGAGTTGGTACATGACCATGTTTGAAATATTGTTTGGTTATCAACTTTTGCATTAAAATTGGTTCAGAGTCAGTATAAACTTTATTAATATTATTGATAATGATGGTTTGTTTATTCATATATATGAATTGTTGTTTCACATTTAATGAATTAAGTTAGGTTCCAGTTTACCTCTGAAGTTCTCAGAAGGCAGATAACTTTTTTTGGTGACTTTCCTAAGCATTTTTTTATTTTGTTTTCTATAGTGAACCCTCCCACATACACTATCTCCATGGGACAAAGGTGTTACTTAATATCAGAAAACATTAACTTGAAAACCAAAGCAACATTTTGTGGTTGACAGTTGTTGCAAATCTTGATCCTTATAAATTTATTTTTTCTTTGAATCTATAATAAAAGATATCAGGTATACCTGTGAGAACATCATAAGTTTAAATTTATTTTTATTATTTTTCTTTTTTAACCAAAATTGTTGCTATAGTTGTGAATTCACATTCATTTTTAAGAAATTACACAACAAGATCCTGAATATGCTTTATCCAGTTTCCCTTAATGGTAATATCTTACAAAATCATAGAACACATTGCAATCAGGAATTTGATACTGGTACAATCCATGGTTTTTAGATTTCCCTAATTTTACTTGTATTCATCTGTGTCTGTGTCATTGTATTTTTTATTTTTTTCTTTTTCTTCTAAGATTTTACTTAAGATCCAGTTAGTTAACACACAGTGTAATATTAGTTTCAGATGTAGGACTTAGTGATTCATCACTTACATAAAACACCCACTGCTCATCACAAGTGCATTCCTGATGGGTACTACATCACCCATTTAACCCATCCCCCTGCACACTCCCCTCCAGTAACTTTCAGTTTGTTTTCTGTAGTTAAGAGGCTGTTTTATGGTTTGTCTCTCTCTCCTTTTTTTCCCCCATGTTCATCTGTTTTATTTCTTAAATTCCACATATCAGTGAAACCATGTGGGATTTGCCTTTCTCTGACTTATTTTGCTTAGATTAATACACCCTAGCTCCATTCATGTCATTTCAAATGGCAAGATTTCATTCTTTTTTATGGCTGAGTAATATTCCACGTGTGTGTGTGTGTGTGTGTGTGTGTGTGTGTGTGTGTGTGTGTACACACTTCTTTATCCATTCATCAGTTGATGGACATTGGGCTCTTTCCATAGTTTGGCTATTGTTGGTAAACGCTGCTATAAACATCAGGGTACCTGTTTCCCTTTGAATCAGTATTTTTCTTATCCTTTGGGTAAATATCTGGTGTGCAATTGCTGAATCATAGGCTACCTCTGTTTTTAACTTTTGGAGGAACTTCCATACTGTTTTCCAGAGTGGAAGAGAATGAATTTTAAAAGATCCAACTACAACTATCTACAAGAAACATGCAAAGCAAAAGGGTGCAAAAATTATATCATAAAATAATAACCAAAGACAGCTGGAGTGGCTATACTAATATTTAAAAAATCAATTTTAAGGCAAAAGTTATACTAGAAAGAAAGAAGGACATTGTTTAATGATAAAGTGGTCTATCCTCCAATAAGATAAAGTACTCATAGGCATAAATGTACCTAACAACAGAGCCCCAAAACTACATGAAGCAAAACTGACAAAACTGGAGTAAGAAGTGGACAATTTGATAATAAAAGTTAGAGAATTCAATATCCATCATGTAATATCAGATGGAAAAACTAGGAGGAAGACCAACAAGGAAACAGATGACTTGAAAACACTATCAACCAACTAGACAAAAAAAAAAATCCATAGAACACTCCACTTGTTAGCAGATTACATATACTTCCAAGTGCATTTGGAACAGTTTCCAAAATTGATCATAGTAAGCTATAAAAGAAGTCATAGGGGATACCTGGGTGGGTCAGTTGGTTAAGCGTCTGCCTTTGGCTCAGGTCATGATCTCACGGTCCTAGGATCAAGTCCCACATCATGCTCCCTGCTTAGGGGGGAGCCTGCTTCTCCCTCTCCTCCCTGCTTATGCTCTCACTATCTCTCTCTCTATATCTCTCAAATAAATAAATAAAATTTTTTAAAAAAGAAGTCTTAGTAAATTTTAAAGATTGAAAGCATACAAAGTATGTTCTAACCACAGTGGAATTAAATTAGAAATCACTAAGAGAAGGAAATTTTAGGAATTCATAAATATGTAAAATTAACACACTTTTAAATAAAAATATGGATGTAGAAATCACAAGGGAAGTTAGAAAATGCAATAAGGAAAACACATGTACCAAAGATAATATATCAATATTTAGGGGATGCAGCTAAAACAGTACCTAAAGGGAAATTTATAGCTATAAGTACCTTTATTAAAAAATAAAAGAATACTGGGGCACCTGGGTGGCTCAGTTGGTTAAGCATCTGACTTTAGCTTAGGTCATAATCTCAGTGTCCTGGGATTAAGGCCTGCTCCACACTCAGTGGGGAGTCTGCTTGTCCCTCTACCCATCCCCCTCACCTTGTGCTCTCTCACTCTCTCAAATAAATAAAAAAATTTTAAAAAATATAAAAAATAAAAGAGAATACAAATCACTAGCTCAGCCATCCCCCTTAAAAAAAACAAAACAAAACAAAACAACAAACTAAATCCAAAGCAAGCAGAAGAAAGGAAATAATAAAGTCTAGAGTGGAAATAGAGACTAGAAAAATAATAGAAAAAAATCAATAAAATCAAGTTGGTTCTTAGAGAAAATAAAAGTATTCACAAAACTTTAATTGAACTAGACAAGATAAAAACAGAGAAGAGTTAAATTATTAAAATCAGGAAAGAAAAGGGTGTATCACTAACCCTGACAGAAATTAAAATGATTATAAGAGAATACTAAGAACAACTGAGTGCTAACAAATTACATACCCTAAATGAAATGGACAAATTTCTATAAAGACACAAACTGCCAATACTGACTCAAAGAGAAACAGAAAATATGAATAAACCTATAAGAAGTTAAGATGATAAATTCATAACCAAAAAATTCCTTCAAAGTAGAGCACACAGATGGCTTCACTGACAAATATTACCAAATGTTTAAAGAAAAATTAATACCAACTCTTCAGAAACTCTTCTAAAATATATAAATGTGGAAATACTTCTCAATTTATTCTATGAAGATAGTGTTACCCTGGTACTAAAACCAAGGTAACTAGACCTATAACCCCTATGAAAGAATATACATACAAAAATCCTCTACAAAATGCTAGCAAACAAAATCCAGAAACATATGAAAAAGATTATACACCAGGACCAGCATGGACTTACCCAAAGAATGCAAGGTTCATCTAACATACAATAATAAAGAATATGATTTATCATCTTAAAAGAATAAAGGGGAAAAAACATACAATCATGGCAAAAGATACAGAAAAAGCATGATAAAATACAGCATCCTTTCATGATAAAACACCGAACAAAACAGAAACAGAGGAAACTTTGACAAAGACCATCTATGAAAAACCCATAATCAACATTAGATTTAATGGTGAAGGACTGAACGTTTTCCTCTTAAGATCACAAATAAGAGGCTGTCTCCTCCTCACACTTCTACTTAACATTATATTCTAGGTTCTAGAAAAGGAAATTGGGCAATAAAAAGAAATATAATGTATCCAGATTGGAAAAGAAATAAACTATATTTGCAGATGACATGAGGCTGTACATAAAAAATCTTAAGGAGTACTCACACAGATCAGGCACGTGCACCCGAATGTTTATAGCAGCAATATCCACCATAGCCAAACTATGGAAAGAGCCTAGATGTCCATCAACAGATGAATGGATAAAGAAGATGTGGTATATATATACAATGGAATACTATGCAGCCATCAAGAGAAAGGAAATCTTGCCATTTGCAACGACTGGATGGAACTAGAGGGTATTATGCTAAGCGAAATAAGTCAGTCAGAGAAAGACAATTATCATATGATCTCTCTGATATGAAGAATTTGAGAGGCGGGGGGAGGGGTCGTAGGGGATGGGGGAAATGAAACAAGATGGCATCAGGAAGGAGACAAACCATAAGAGGCTCCTAAACTCACGAAACAAACTAAGGGTGGCTGGGGGTAAGGAGGTAGGGATAGGGTAGCTGGGTTATGGACATTGGGGAGGGTATGTGCTATGGCAAATGCTGTGAAATGTGAAAGCCTGATGATTCACAGACATGTACCCTGGGGCAAATAATACATTCTATGTTAATAAAAAATAAAATAAAATATAAATAAATAAATAAATAAATACTCACACAGATATTTGACCTAATAAATAGTGAATTCAAGGTTACAGGATTCAGGATAAATATCCAAAAATCAATTGTGTTTTTATAGAGTAGCAACAAACAATTCGAAAATGAAGTTAAGAAAATGATTCATTGATGATACAATCAAAAAGAATAAAATCCTTAGAAATAAATCTAACAAAATGCAAGTCCTGTACCTGAAAACTAGAAAACATTGTTGAAAGAAACTGAAGACTTAAATAAGTGGGTCAATATTCCATGTTTATAGCTTCGAAGACTTAGTACTGTTAAGAGAGCAATACTCTTCAAAAAGTCAAAACATCTTGACAAAGAACAATAAAAATGGAAGACTCTGCATTTTGCAAAACTTAATAGAAAGCCATAGTAATTGAGATAGTGTGATACTGACACAAGGAGAGATATACAGTTCGATGGTAGAGAACTGAGAATCTAGAAATCAACCCTCAAATTTATGGTCAATTGATTTTTGACAAGGGTACCAAGACAACTCAATGGAGAAAGAAGTCTTTTCAACAAATGGTACTGAGACAAGGAATCTACATGCGAAAGGATGAAGTTGGATTCTTATCTCACACCATACACAAAGATTGCCTACAACTAAATCACAGACCTAAAAATAACACCTAAAACTATAAAATTCTTAAAGAAAACATAATAAATCTTGACCTTTTAATTTAAAAGATTGTAAAAAAAATCTTTCTGACTCAAATTAGGGAATAGTTTGTTAGATATTAATACCAAAGTAAAGGGAAAATAAATAAGTTAGACTACATCAAAATTAAAAACATATGTTCTTCAAAGAACACCATCAAGAAAGTGAAAAGATGGTTCACAGAATGGAATAAAATATTTGTGAGTCATATTTCTGTAAAGGGACTTGTATCCAAAACATATAAAAACCCCTAAACTCAACTATAAACTACAAAAAATAATAAAAAAAAAACAATTTAAAAATGGGGGGATTGAACAACCATTTCTCCAAATAAGACATAGAAGTAGCTATAAAGCTCATAAAAAGATGTTGAACCTCATTACTCATTAAGGAAATGAAAAAGCCACAATAAGATAGTACTTCACACCCACGAGGATGGCTAAAATTACAACATGTTGATGAATATGAGGAGAAACTGACACCCTTTGACACTGCTGGTAGGGACATAGAGTGGTGCAGCTGATTTGGAAAACAGTTTGTCAGTCCTTGAACAGATAACTTAAGAGTTATCATATGACCTAACAATTCCACTTCAAGTATATACCCAATTGAAAATATATGTCTACACAAACTTGTACACAAATGCCCAGAGCAGCATTATTCATAATATCCAAACATGGAAACAGCCTACATGTCCATCAACTAATGAATGGCTAAACAAAATGTGGTGCATCCATACACTGGAATATTATTCAGCAATAAACAAATAAATTACCAATTCATTATACAATATGGATGAGTCTCTAAAACGTTATGGTAAGTAAAAAAAAAAATCAGAAACAAAAGGCCATATATTTATGGTTCTATTTCTATGAAATGTACAGAATAGGCAAATCCACAGAGAAAGAAAAAAGATTAGTCACTGCCAGAATCTGCAAGGAGGGAAAATGGAAAATGAGTGCTTACAGGTACAGGGTTTCTTTCTGGGGCAAGAAAAGTGCTTTAAATTAGATAACAGTTGTGTAATTCTATCAGTATAATAAAAAACCAAACTGTACACTTTAAATGTAAATCTATGGCATGTGAATTATACCTCCATAAAGTTGCTATTTGTTAAAAGCCTATTAGACTAGGAGTTACGGAAACTGAATTCTAATCTCAATGCTGTCATATTTTTATGACACTTCACTCTTCCTGGCCTCGGTGTCCTCATCTGTAAAATAAAAATTGATGCATACATGCCCTTCTGTTTCTGAGAAGTTATGGATCTGATGCTCTCACCTCCTTTGTACAACAGTTCTTTGCCCAACTACCCAAAGGCTAGCTCTTCCCACTCTGAGCTCTCATTAACTGCCTTGGACTGCTGCTGTTTTGCTTCACCTGATCTCCTGCACTAGAAACTAAGCCACTTAAATAAAGGCTCAGGAATACCTTGTGCATGATAGGGACTCAATGATCTTTTTAGATGGCTAGAGACATACAATTATAGTTAGAAGACCCTGTTTGAAATGAAATAACCAGTCAAAAAAATTAACTTTGGGGTTGTCACCAAAATAAAAGGCCAAAAATTTTCCCTAAATTTGACACATATTTAATGTTAATTTTTGGCATACTCGAATTGCAAACTTGACAGTTTGATACACCATATGAATTATGAAAGATAGCTTGTTCCCTATTTTTAAATAGATTGCCTGCACCATGGCAGCCTCACTGATGTTGATATTAAGCATAATGAAAATAATCCCAAAACTAAAAGAAATAAATGCTTGAAGTAGTGTTATTTAATGATAATTAATCAAATCTTTAGTATTCCTGTAGGTGTCCTGAACCACACTGTTGTTTTTAAGCAATGAAATCTTACAAATAAGAGACCCCAGTAAAGTACACTATTATTAAAGCCTCATTGAGAGGTTAGGCCACTGTTTTCCCTGCAATCATTTTTGAGTTTGCAAATTTTTAAAAAATAGAAAATTATACAGGCTTTGCTGCTTTATATAACTTTGTCTGACAAGCTGAAATTTTCAGACTAATAAGAAAGTTGAATAAAAATGTAACCAACTGCTTTCTTACTTTTTTCTTTTAAATACAAAAGACAATTATCTAAAAACTAATCTTTAATTTTGCATTGTTTCCTCCACTAATGAACTACAGAATTTATCCCTCATTAATAAAAACACAAAAGGAAAAATTATGAAAAACTAGTCCTAGCCTGTTAAGATTTAACTATAACCACCTAATCTTACCACATTCCCTTTTTATTCTGCATAATTGCTAGTTCAGAATATCTGAATCTATTTCTAAATGTAGAGTGTAGGAAAATTCTTTGTAATTGATAAGAACAAACTAAATCAGCATCTAAACTCTTTTAGAACTTATGCAAAATCAAATTTAGGGTACATAAATAGTAACACCTGGGGACATTTTTTTATTATACAGTTCATTTTGGATATGAGATATACCTGAAAATCATGTTTTGTAATACCAAAGGTAGTTTCTGTAAGTACTCATATCTCTCAAATGTGCTGAGTTAAAACCTTCATATAGTGTTATTAATTTTCGTTTTGGGCATAACTTCTTTCTGTGCTGTCATTTTAAATCTGTGTTTAACTAAAAAAATAAATAAATTCATGTTTAATGAATAGTCCTTGGTACTAACTATTCCACTGGTACAGATAATAATAACACAAAAAGTAAGATTTATTGAGTGGTTGTTATAGTATTAAGCACTATACTAAATTATTTGTAGTCTTATCTCAATCAACAATAACAGAAATTCCATGAAGTAGTAGTTTACTATCCACATTTTACAAAAGAGGAAATTGAAGGTTAATGACATGAAGTGAATTGCCCAAAGTTACACAGTTAATAAGGGACTCAACTCAATGCTAGACAGTTTAAGAGGACACAAAGGCAAAAACACCCAGGTGTCCTCAAGCAACTTACAGTCCAGTGATGCTATCAGAGAAGGAACCAAATAACAAATGTAAAGTATGTTATAAGTGAGATTCATGGTTCAGTATGAAACTAATCAACTTAAAGTTTAAAATTTTAAAGTTTAACATTTAAAATTGTGATGGTATAGGGTGTGTATTAGGGCTCTCCAGAGAAACAGAACCTTATGTGTACATGAACATACACATAGACATATCCATGTACACACCAAGAGACAGATTTTTTTTAAAGGAATTACTAGTTCATATTATTATGAGAACCCAGGGAAAAGCCAATGCTGGCAGTTAAGTCCAAAGGCCGTCTACTAGCAGAATTCCTTTTTGCTTGGGGGAGTTTAGTCTTTGTTTTAAGGTCTTTAACTGATTAGATGAGGCTCCCCCACATTATGGAGGGCAATCTGTTTTACTCAAAGTTCACTGATGTAGTGGTGCCTAGGTGGCTCAATCAGTTGAGAGTCAGCTGACTCTTGGTTTTGGCTCAGGTTATGATCTCAAGGTCAAGAGATCAAGCCCCAGTTTGGCTCTGTGCTCAGCGAAGACTCTGATTGAGATTCTTTCCCCTTCCCTCTCTCTTCCCCTCTACTCCTCCCCCTTTGTGTCTCCCCCACTCTCACTCATGCATGTGCTCTCTCTCTCTCTCTAAAATAATCTTTTTTTTTAAAAAAAGTTCACTGATTTACATATTAATTATGTCAAGAAAAAAAAGAAAAAATTCACAGAAACATCCAGAATAATGTTTGACCAAGTATCTGGACCTTGTGACCCAACCAAAACGTAAAATTAACCATCACACAGTACATTAAATATATATAAAAACTCAGTCTAAATACTATGCCCCAAAGTGGAGTCCTACAAAGCTGTCTTCTCCAAAGGAGCTATACCTCTTAAATTGAGGACTACATTATATTTACTTTTTTATTCCCAGTGTCTATGACAATGAAATAACATTTTTAGGAACACTTATTAAATTATATTTAGTAGACTTTGCCTGAACTAAATTGAATTAAATTCAGTTTCTGGCCTTTTAAAATCTCTAAAAGAGGAAAGTGTGTTCAGAATTAATAAGTGTCATTGATCAAGCACAGCAGTTTGGGAACTCATAACTCTATCAGCTTCCTTGGTTGCTCAATTTGTGACAAAAGTTATGTATTAGTCATACATTGCTACATAACAAATTACTACAAATTTAGCAACATAAATAAACACGTACTTATTATCCTACAGTTTCCATGGGTCAGGAATCCAGTCACAGCATAGCTGAGTGTCCTGCTTCAAGATCTCTCAAGACTAAAATGGGGGCTCAGCCCAAGCTGGCATCAAGAGAAGAAACTCCTTCCACACACACATGGCTCTTTATACAATTCAGTTCCTTAGCTTCTGGCAAGCTGCTGTCCAGACACTGCCCTCAGCTTCTTGCCATGTGGGCCTCTCCGTCTGGTGGCTTACTTTATCAAAACCAGCAAGGGAGAGAGTCAATACTGGAAAATCTACCCATAATATGGATATTATAATCTCATACATCCAAGGAAATGGCATCCTATTACCTCTGCCATATTTTATTGGTTAGTAGCAAGTCACAAGTCCCAATCATACTCAAGGGGAGGACATTGCACCACAGCGTGAATACTAGGAGGTAGGAATAACTGGGGATGTCTTAGAATTTGTTCCTCACACATTGGGTTGGGTTTTCAGAAATAGCAGTCCTGTGGCTACAAGAAATAAGGATTTCTTTCAGAGCAATCATAAAAACTTTTAGGTACTTCAGGGATGCCTAAGTGAATCATATCAGAGGCTGTCAGTCCAGAGAGGAGACCAGCGAAGCCACCCTGCCTCAAAGAGAAAGACAGTCCATGAGCCAGCCACCTCACTCTCATTGTCAGGAGGATTCCAGAGCATTCCCCTACACCCAGACACCACTTTGGGATTAAGGACTAGTCTCTAGGGAATTGAATATCCAATGTTCAAAAGAGTTCACTGAAAGAAATTGTTTAAACTGGAAGAAAATAATTTTCAATTATTTAGCAAGCTAAAGGTTTGGTTGATTGATCAGTTAAGGGAGGTATATGTGTATTTCTTTACTATGCTGGTGAGTGAAGTGCCAGGAGGAAGATTATCTTGGAAGGAAGTGAAGAATTAGTGTAGAGTGAGTGAACTTTCAACTCTTAAAAAAAAAATTAGAGGGTGCCTGGGTGGCTCAGTTGGTTGAGCAACTGCCTTCGGCTCAGGTCATGATCCTTGAGCTCCGGGACCGAGTCCCACATCGGGCTCCCAGCTCCACGGGGAGTCTGCTTCTTCCTCTAACCTTCTCTCCTCTCATGCTCTAACATTCTCTGTCTCTCAAATAAATAATTAAAATCTTAAAAAAAAAATTAGAACTGCTGTACCTGTGAATAATTAAGTAAGCACCCGCATACCTCAGGAATATCAGCACAATCTATACCAGTAGACTGCCACAATACAAAAGTCCCAATCTGGGGAGCCTGGCTGTCTCAGTCATTAAGCGTCCGCCTTCAGCTCAGGTTATGGTCCCAGGGTCCTGGGATCAAGTCCCGCATTGGGCTCCCTGCTCAGCAGGAAGCCTGCTTCTCCCTTTCCCACTCCCCCTGTTTGTGTTCCCTCTCTCACTGCCTCTCTCTCTCTCTCTGTCAAATAAATAAATAAAATCTTCAAAAGTCCCAGTCCATTTCTATAAAGAAGTTCAGGCAAGGGGGATACTGGCTTTATCTCTAAAAGGCCAGGACTAAATATTTGCAATACCTAGGTGTGGGCTGAGGAGACATTGCCTAGTTATGTAACATCAGAATTAATAAAAGTAGTTAGCATTTACTAAGCACTTACTATGTACCAGGGAATGATCTTTTGGTTTTTTTCCCAACATTTAGTTTGAAATTTTTCATGCTTCCAGGGACACCTGGGTGGCTCAGTCTGTTAAGCATCCAACTCTTGATCTCATCTCAAGTCTTGATCTCAGGGTCATAAGTTTGAGCCTCATGTGGGCCTCCATGCTCAGCAGGGAGTCTGCTTCTCCACTGTCTCCCTCTGCCCCTCTCCCTCACTCATGTGGGTGTGAACATGTTCTCTCTTTTTCTCTCTCCCAAATAAATCTTTTTTTTAAAAAAAAGAAATTTATTCATGTTTCCAGAACACTTAAAAATATAGCACAATGAATATGTATAAAAAGGGCTTGCACTGACCTGTTATTAACATTTCACTCATAGAGAAATGATGATAGATAGGTAGATAGATAGATACTATATTTACATAGATAGAAACAAAATTTGCTATTAAATTTTTACAAAATTAACTATTCCCAGCATCAATCACAATGAGAGGCTTACAGAATGTTTTCAGGAATTCTTGTTGAATTGCATTGAATTAAATTCTGTTTCTGGTCTTTTTAAAATTTCTAGAAAGGAAAGTGTGTTCAAAATGAATAAGCGCCACAGTTAAATCCAGAGGTTCAAACATAAATATAAATGTATTTGTAAATATAAATATATATACACATACACACTAATATACTACAGTATAGAATACATACTATATTCTTTTTATATACTCTATAAAATATATATGGTATAGAATATATACTAAATAACAAAGTATAAACTTTTTAAGGTATATAAACCTTATAGCATATATATGTATATACAGTATACTATATATGTACACATATATCTTATGTATATATCTTACATACATTACATTACATATATCATTATGTACATTACATTCTTTACATTACATATACATACATATACTTACATTACATATATCCTATGTATAAGATATATGTGTACATATATAGTATACTGTATATATTATATATATGTATGTATAATATATGTGTATATATTATATGTATATATATATACATAGCTTATATGTATAAGATATATGTACAAGATATGTATATGTATAACATATATGTATAAGATATATGTACACCATATATCTTACATATACCCTTTTTTGGTCAAACTATTTGAAAGTGGATTTCATATATCGTGACACTTTTTACATTTCTTGCAATAAAGTGTCCAAGTTTTGCACAACTGGCCAGTAAAAGTGCTGGGATTGGAACCCTGGCAGTCTAACTCAGAGCCCATGGTCTCGATCACCGTGCCATTCTGGTACAGTCAGGGAAAGGCGAGAAAAGAGTGATAGGTAGGATAGAGCGGGTTTCCGTCAACCACAGTTGCACTGAAAGCAGCATGAGAGAGCTTGGGGGATGTGGGAGGAGAAGGGAGCAAAAACAGATGAATTAAAGGTCAGAGAGATGGAAAGGAAGAAGAGATAGAATTTTTATATGAGGACAAGTGACTATCCAATAAAAAGTGCCACTCGGACAAAATCTCCCACTTTTTCTCTTCGCCTGGGGTTAAAAAATATTATTTCAGACTTGATGTGTCAGAGTACAAAGCCTTAGCAGGCCGAGTCTCTGCTCGCCAGTACACGAGGCCCACAGTGTGGTCAGGCGCTGGGTCAGGCACGTAGTCTTTGCTCCTGACCGGGATGGACACGGATTTCTGAGCCACTGAGCCAACTAGTCCTTAGACTTATGTGAACAATATGCCAATCCTCATGAAAGCTTTTTAAATTTATCTCTTTAACTGTCATGAATATAGCCTTGGGGATCTGTGATACAGAACAATTACAGAGGATCCATTTTCCACATGAATATGTATTAACCCTGCTCATCAGAACTCAAAAAAAGGAGCACCCAAAGAATTATTTTTAAATTCCCAAATTCTTTAAAGATTAAGTACACGAATTACATCAGAATGTTATTCATGATGTTTAAGATCAAGAACTGACTCCAGCAACAGTAATCAATACTCAACATAGTTTTGTATCTCTATATAATTTGACATATAACTCTTGAGGGAAAAAAATAGTTGGGGAAGGAGACAAAGCAATCTTATAGGTTTGTCTAATAATTAAGAAATAAAAAGTAAATGAATAAAAATAAATCTTGCTTACATTACACTCTGCCTCCCCTCTCAACACTCCCCACTGTGTTCTCCCACTTGCCTCTGAAAGCAAATTTCAATTCTCTTATTCTTTAAAGCAGTGACTTGCAAACATTTTTCATAGTGACTCATGGTGAGAAATACACTTTGAATATACATACAAATATACTTACAGAAAGACCTATATTTTAAGTATTATATTTGTACAATATTGTATATTTAAAAGCCATTTTCTCTCTCAATTAATGAAGTATTTTTCTGTCTGATTGATAACCCTGCGAAGGGTCATAGATTTGATTTGGAGAGTTTAATCAACATTTCAGAAGATAGAAAAAAAGAAAATGGCAGAGTACATCACCAGGAATACAGATTAAATATTGTTTCATGAAAATTTTATTTCAGTTCTGCATGAATGTAGTTGTATGTGTTCTACACATGAAGTAAAATCTATTTCTCATGATAGATTTTAGTCAAAAGTGCCTGATACTTTGTTTTGTGGCACTGAAGTTTGAAAAACTACAGTCTAAGGGACCACAGTAACTGCCCTTATCTTCAAAAATGCTCTACTGTAGTAATCATAATGTTGAAAGTTTGCATTCTGCCACATCTCATATCTTACCCTCTGGCCCAGAGAAAAGGAGTTTCAGAAATGTGACTCAGCAATGTGTAGTTACACAAAGAGCCATTTAAAAGGATGGAATAAAGAAACTCTTTGTGTCATTAGTGATAAATTGTGGTGGTCTGCTCATTCTTAAACCCTTGACATACACAGAGATAGACAAAAGTAAAAGATGTTCAAAAAACCAGCAAATTATTTAAATACTTGAAAAAAATGCACTTATAAGGAACTACTTACAGAGCCTGAAATTGATATACTAATAAGAAAACATCAGCTATTTCTATGTTTGACTAAGATACCAGGATTAAGCAACAAGAATTCTCTCAAATTTGATATCAGAAAGGTATGATTCTGGAACACAAGAGGATTTCCTTTTGAATTACAGTTTAACCTATTTCACCAACAGCAAGGTTTTACAGTGGGAACCACTGTATACATCTAGATGCAAAGATCGGCCAATAAATATGAACTGAGCATATGGTCCAAGAGGTGATAGTGTGACAGTTGGAAAAACTAGATAATCAAAAATAAATAAAACTTTATCTTGGTATAAAAAAGCATTTGTAATAGTGGGAAGAAGTTCTTTTGAGTTGACTCCTATTGTGGTTTTATGTTTTAGCAGTAAGAATTATTGTAGTAAAAAAAAAAAAAAAACAAAGCAAATTAAACACTCCAATAAAGACGTATCAACAATTCAAACCAAAATAGTTCACCGCAGCCAAACCAACGGATGTGCATTGAACCAAGGAGTTGGAAAAGATTACCTAACAACTCTGTCCTTTTCTAATATGAAGGATTTAAAAATAAGCCTTAATAACTGACATGCTACTTCAGTCAACTGTTGTCAATAAGCAAGACAGACCTGAAAATATTCCTGGCTTTTTGTTTTCAAAGAAGCTACAGATGAATCCTGGCACTAGGAGGTAAGCCTGCCTTTGAGTAGCTCTGTAAGACAGCTTTCTGGACAGTTTCTTCACTAGCTGAATCAGAGCAGAATATGCATAAACTCTTGAAAGGCATTTTCATTAGTATTCCTATCCAACCTCACTTAACTTTGGGCTACAACTCCACAAAAGGAAGGGTGCATAGAAGGAATGGGTGGGAGCTGGGGAGAGATAGTGCCCTGAGACAGGCATTTTTAGTACATGGTAAAATAAAACACCAACTTCATAGATGAGCTACTGAGAAAGAATAATAAGGAGATCCATTTTCCAAAATTTACTGCATCAAGACCAGACTGTTCCTTAGGTCCTTACATCCCAGCACCCCCTTCAGAGTTTATCTCCAAGTGGGACATGAGATGACCAGGAATCTGCAGTCATTTAATAGTGTAAGCAGACACAGACTCCTTCAGAACCTTCCCCAAAATTGTTAAGAGTCTTCTCAGTTCATTTTGGGGGCTTCTAGAAGTTCAAAGAAGGTATTAGCTCCATGGGAAAACCTCAGGAATGGGAGATGGGAGCCTCATCCTCCCATCCTTCCTTAGGACAATTCTGGGAGGCATTCTGTTTATTTCTATGAAGTCCCAGCAGGATTAAGTCACAAATGCCTATAGCAGCAACCATTATAACATACCCTCATATTTGTTATTCCTCCTCTGGCTCACTCTAACTCTTCTCTCACTCTTGCTTCGTACGAGCACCTTCCAAATAAAATATCTGGTCTCACACTCGGCTTTGAGAGAAACCCAAACACCTATAGCTTATTTAATCATCACAACAATCTAATGGGGTGAGTATTATTTTTCCCATTTACAGACAAGGAAGATCTAGGAGAGATTTTTAAATTGGCTTATTCAATTAGTAGAATAAATAGGCCTGAACTATAACTTTTCTCATTCTAAAACCCATGTTTTTAACCATTATGCTAAACTATCCAACACTATCAGAGAAGGAATTACCAAAAAATGAACTAATCAAAGGTTAAAATACAAAGTATTAAAAATAATTGTAACTATAATAATTTGGTAGTGCATACACAATACTAAAAGGTGTAAAGTGTGATACTGAAAACATAAAATATGGGAGAGGGGAGTGTAAAAATGTAAAGGATTCATATGCATTTGAAGTTATCAGTTTAGACTATCATAACTATGTTTTCTGTAAGCCTCATGGTAACCACAAAGCAAAAACTTATGTAGATATACAACAGAGAAAGAGAAAGAAATCAAAGCATTCCACTACAGAAAATCTTCAAAGCACACAGAAGAGAGCAAGACAGGAACAAAGGAACTACAAACAGCCAGAAAACAACAAAATGGCAAGAGTAAGTCCACAACTATCAATAATTGCTTTATGTGTAATGGACTAAATTCTCCAACCAAAAGAAATAGAGTGAAAGTTTGGGATGCCTGGGTGGCTCAGTTGGTTGAGCAGCTGCCTTTGGCTCAGGTCCTGATCCCGGCGTCCTGGGATCGGGTCCCACATCGGGCTCCTTGCTCAGCAGGTAGCCTGGTCCTCTCTCTGCCTCTATCTGCCTCTCTGCCTGCTTGTGTTCTCTCTCTGTTAAATAAATAAATAAAATCTTTAAAAATTTTTTTTAAAAATTAAAAAAAAAATAAATAGAGTGAAAGTTCGACATCTGTTCATGATAAAAACTTTCAACAAGATGGGTTTAGAGAGCACACACCTCAACATTATAAAGGCCATATATGAAAAACCCACAGCTAACATCATACTTAATATGAAAAGCTGAGAGATTTCCTTCTAAGATCAGGAATAAGACAGGATGTCTACTCTCATCCCTTTTATTCAACATAGTATTAGAAGTCCTAGCCACAGGAATCAGACAAGAAAAAGAAATAAAGGGCATCCACATTGATAAAGAAGTTAAACTGTCATTATTTGCAGATGACATGATACTATATACAGAAAACCCTAAGGATTCCTCCAAAGAAAAAATATTAGAGCTGATAAACGAATTCAGGAAAGTTGCAGGATACAAAATTAATATATACAAATCTGTTGCATTTCTATACAGCAATATCAAATAGCAGAAAGAGAGATTAAGAAAACAATTTCATTTATAATTGTACCAAAAAGAATAAAATACCTAGGAATAAACTTAACCAAGGAGGTAAAAGACCTGTACTTGGAAAACTCTAAAACACTGATGAAAGAAATGAAAGACAATACAAACAAATGGAAAGATGTTACATGCTCATGGATTACAAAAATTAGTATTATTAAAATGTCCATACTAGTCAAAGCAATCTACAGATTCAGTGGAATTGCTATCAAAATACTAACAGCATTTTTCACAGAACTAGGTGAAATAATAGTACAATCTGTATGGAACCACAAAAGATCCCAAATAGCCAAAACAATCTTGAGAAAGAAAAACAAAGCTGGAGGAATCACAATTCCAGATTTCAAGATATACTGCAAAGCTGTAGTAATCAAAACAATATGGTATTGGTACAAAAATAGATATACAAATCAATAAAACAAAAAAGAGAGTCCAGAAATAAATCCATGCTTATGTAGTCAATTAATCTATGACAAAGGAGGCAAGAATATCCAATGGAGAAAAGAAAGTCTCTTCAAAAAAATGGTGCTGGGAAAACTGGATAGCTACATGGAAAAAAATGAAACTGGACGACTTTTCTAAGATCATACACAAAAATAAACTCAAAATGGATTAAGTATCTAAATATGAGACCTGAAACCATAATTATCCTAGAAGAGAACACAGGTAGTAATTTCTCCAACATTGATTACAGTAATATTTTTCTAGATATGTCTCCTAAGACAAAGGAAACAAAAACAAAAATAAACTATTGGGACTACATCCAAATAAAAAAGTTTTGTACAAAAAAGGAACCCATCAACAAAACGAGAAGTCAACCTACTAAATGGGAGAAGATATCTGATAAGGGATTAATATCCAAAATATATAAAGAATTTATACAACTCAACACCAAAAAAAAAAAAAAAAAAAGTTAAAAGTTTGATTTTAGAATGGACAGAGGACCTGAATAGACATTTTCCTGAAAAACACATACAGATGATCAAGAGACACATGAAAAGATACTCAACACTACTGATCAACAAGGAAATGCAAGTCAAAACCACAATGAGATATCACCTGACACATGTCAAAAGACAAGAAATAACAAGTGTTGGTGAGGATATGGAGAAAAAGGAACCTTCATACACTGCTGGTGGGCATGTAAATTAGTACAGTCACTGTGGAAAATAGTAGAGTTTCCTGAAAAAATTAAAAATAGAAATATCATATGATCCAGTAATTCCTCCAGTGGATACTTACCCAAAGAAAATGAAAACACTAATTCAAAAAGATATATTCACCCCACTAAATTTATTTGAAGCATATTTACAATATGCTTCAATTTATTGAAGCATTATTTACAATAGCCAAGATATGGAAACAATAGTTCTATTGAGAGATGAATGAATAAGGAAGATGTGCTGTGTGTGTATGTATATGTACCTACATATAAAAGCAGTTCTATATATAATGTGGAATATTACATGGCCATTAAAAAGGATGAGATCATGCCATTTATGACAACATAATTGGATCTACAGGGTATTAGACTAAGTGAAATAAATCAGACAGAGAAAGACAAATACCATAGGACTTCACTCATATGTAGAATCTAAAAAACAAAACAAATGAATAAACAAACAAATGAAAAGAATAATCAGACCTATAAATACAGAGAACAAACTGATGGTTGCCAGAGAGAGAAGGAGTGGGGAGGGGATATGAGAGAAATGGGTGGAGGACAGTGGGAGATACAGGCTTCTAGTTATTAAATGAATAAGTTATGGGAATAAAAGGCACAGCATAGGGAATGTAGTCAGTGATATCGAAGTAGTTGTATAGTGACAGGTAGTAGCTACATTGGGGTAGGCTTTGCTTAACATATAGAGAAGCTGAATCACTATGTTGTACACCTGAAACTCATGTAACATTGTGTGTCAACTATACTCAAAAAAAAATTTTTTTAAAGACATGGAGTCGCTGAGTGGATTAAAAAAAACAAGACCCAACTCTATGCTGCTTACCAGAGACTCAGTTCAGCTTTAAGGACACACATAGACTGAGAGTGAAGAGACGGCAAAAGATATTCTATGCAAATTGAAACCAAGATAAGGCAGGGGTAGCTATAATTATATCAGACTAAATAGACTTTAAGCCAAAAGCTGTAACATAACATGAGACAAGGAAGGTCATTATATAATGATAAAGGAGTCAATCCAACAAGAGGATATAACATATATAAATATTTATGCACCCACCACAGGAGCACCTAAAAAATATATTTAAAAAATAGATCTGAAAAGAGAAATAGACAGCAGTACAAGAATAGTAGGGGACTTCAAAAACCCCACTTTCAATAATACATGGATCATCTAGACAGAAAATCGATAAGGAAATATTGGACTTACAACTCCATGTTAGACCAGATGAACCTAGACATATACAGAACATTACATCAAACAGGAGGAAAACACACATTCTTCTCAAGCACATGTGGAACACTCTCTAGGATAGATCACATGTAAGACCATAAGAAAGTCTTAATGAATTTAAGAAGATTGAAATTGTATGAAGCATCCTTTCCTATGACAATACTATGAAACTAGAAATCAATTACAAGAGAAAAACTGGAAAATTTACAAATATGTGAAGATAAGCAACAAAATCTTAAACAACCAATGGCTCAAAGAAGAAATCACAAGGGAAATCAAAAAATATCTTGAGATAGGGGCACCTGGGTGGCTCAGTTCGTTGAGCAACTGACTTCGGCTCAGGTCATGATCCCAGAGACCCGAGATCGAGTCCCACTTCGGGCTCCCAGCTTCATGGGGAGTCCGCTTCTCACTCTGACCTTCTCCCTTCTCATGCTCTCTCTCACTCTCTCTCTTTCTCTAATAAATAAATAAAATCTTAAAAAAAACAACTATAAAAAAATATCTTGAGGTAAATGAAAATGGAAACACAAAATGCCAAAATGTACAGGGTGTAGCAAAATCAATTCTAAGAGAGAAGTTTATAATGCTACATGCCTACATGTAGAAAAAAGAATGATTGCAAACAACTGAACTTTATACCTTAAGGAAATTTTTTTTAAAAAAGAGCTAATTCAGCCCAAAGTTAGAAGAAAGAAAATAACAAAGAACAGAAATAAATGAAATAGAGACTAGAAAGACAACAGAAAAAAAAAAATCAATGAAACCCTCAGAGCTAGATTTAAAAAAAAAAAAAAGAAAGAAAGAAAATTGATAAATCTTTAGCTGGACTCATCAAGAAAGAAAAAAGATTCAAATAAATAAAATCAGAAATGAAAGAGGAAACATTACAACTGATAACAAAAAGTTCCACAGATCATAAGAAACTACTGTGAACAATTATATGTCAACAAATAGATAACCTACAAATAATGGATACATTCATAGGAACATAAAACCTACCAAGACTGAATCAAGAAGAAATACAAAATCTAAACAGACTAATTACTAGCAAGGAGATTGAAATAATAAGAAACCTCCCAACAAACAAATGCCCAGGACCAGATGGCTTCACTAATGAATTCTACTAAACTTTTTTTTTTTTAAGATTTTATTTATTTATTTGACAAAGAGAGAGAGAGAGAGAGAATGATCACAAGTAGGCAGAGAGGCAGGCAGAGAGAGGGGGAAGCAGGCTCCCTGCTGAGCAGAGAGCCCAATGTGGGGCTCGATCCCAGGACCCTGAGATCATGACCTGAGCTGAAGGCAGAGGCTCTAACCCTCTGAGCCACCCAGGCACCCTCTACTAAACATTTAAAGAAGAATTAATATCAATCTATCCCAAAGTCCTCAAAAAAAAAAAAAATGGAAGAGGAGGGAATATGTCCAAAATTACTTTATGAGATCAGCATTACCCTGATACCAAAGCCAGGCAAGGACACTATAAGAAAATTACAGGTCAATATTCCTGATGAACATGGATGCAAAAATCCTCAATAAAATAATAGCAAAAACTAATGATGTACTACATGTTGGCTAATTGAACATAACAATAATTAAAAAAGATTATTCAACCAACAAAACAAAAAAATTAGCAAGCCAAATTCAGCAGTACATTAAGAAGAATATACATCATGATCAAATGGGATACAAGGATGGTTCAACATACGTAAATAAACCAGTGTGATACACCACATTAACAAAATGAAGGATAATAACTATATGATCATCCTAATGGATGCAGAAAAAGCATTTGACTAATTTAACATCAGTTCATGATTAAAAAAAAAACTCTCAATAAATTGGGTATAGAAGGAATATAGCTTAGCATGATAGAGGCCATATATTTCAATATTTCACCCAGAGGTGACAACATACTAAACAGTGAAAAGCTGAAAGTTCGTTCTCTTAAGATCAGGAACATGACACTACTTTTATTCCACATAGAATAAAAGTACTGGAAGTTCCAGCCAGAACGATTAGGCAAGTAAAAGAAATCAGAGGCATTCATTTCAGAAAGGAAGAAGTAAAATTGTCTCTATTTGCAGATGACATAATAATATAATATAGGAAACCCTTAAGACTCCAAGAATTAATCATTAAACTCACTAAAGTTGCAGGATACAAAATCAGTATACAAAATCAGTTGTATTTCTACATACTAACAATGAACTATCAGAAAGAAAAATTAAGAAAATAATCCCATTTATAATAGCATCTAAAAGAATAAATACTTAGGAATAAATCTAACCATGGAGATGAAAGACCTGTACACCAAAAACTATAAAACATTAATGAAAGAAATTGAAAAAGACACAAATAAATGGAAAGATATTCCATATGCATAGACTGGAATAATTAACACAATCCCTATCAAAATTCCGTCTTTCATAGAAATAGAAAAAAAAATCCTAAAATTGTTATGGAATCACAAAAGACCCTGAATAGCCAAAACAATCTTGAGAAAGAAGAACAAAGCTCTAGAGGCATCACACTTCCTGATTTCAAAATATAATACAAAGCTACCATAATCAAAATAGTATGGTATTGGCACAAAAACAGACACACGGATCAATAGAATATAGTAGAGTCCAAAAATAAATCCATCCACATATAGTCAACTAACTTAAAACAAAGGAGCCAAGAATATAAGATGGGGAAAAGATAGTCTCTTCAATAAATGGTTTTTAAGAAAATTGGACAGCTACACGCCAAAAAAAAAAAAAAATGGACCACTATTTTACACCATACACAAAAATCAACTCAAAATGGGTTAAAGATTTGAATATAAGATCTGAAACCATAAAATTCCTAAAAGAAAACATAGAGGGTAAGCTCCTTGACATTTGTCTTGGCAATGATTTTTTTGGATTTGATGCCAAAAGCAAAAGCAACAAAAGCAAAAATAAACAAGTAGGACTATATCAAACTAAAATGATTCTGTACAGCAAAGGAGACAAAAGATGAAAGTGCTGGTGAGGATGTGGAGAAAAGGGAAGCCTTGAACAGTGTTGGTGGGCATGTAAACTGATTCAGTCACTATGGAAACCAGCATGGAGGTTCCCCAAGAAATTAAAAATAAAACTACTGTATGATCCAGCAATCCCAATTCTGGATGTATACCTAAAGGAAACAAAACCATTATCTCAAAGAGGTACATGTACACCATGTTCATTGTAGCACTATTCACAATAGTCAGGGTATGAAAACAACCTAAATGTCCATCAACAGATGAATGGATAAATAAGATGTGGTATGTATGTACCAATGTGTGTGTGTGTAGATTATTCAGCTTGAATAAGAAGAACATTCTTCCATTTGCAACAACATGGATGAACCTGGAAAGCATTACACTAAGTGAGATAAGCCAGAGAAAGACAAATACTGTGTAGTATCACTAATATGCGGAATTAAAAAAAAAATCACACTCATTGAAATATAAAGGAGAATGGTGGTTGTCAGGAGCAGGGTTTTAGGAAAAATAGGGAGAGGTTAATAAAAGGGTACAAATTTTCAATTATAAGATGAATAAGATCTGAGGATCTAATGTATAATGACTATAGTTGACATAATACTGCATAATTGAAATTTGCTAAGAAAGTAGAACTTAAGTATATTGTCACAAAAAAATAAACAAGTAAATATGCAAAGGGATGCATATGTTAATTAACTTCATGATGGGAATCCTTTTACAATGTCCACGTATATCAGATCATCATATTGTATACCTTATACATATTGTAATTTTATTTGTCAGTTATTTACTTCAGTAAAATGAAAAAAGAAATGACTGATAAATTAGTATATAAATGATATTTGATGGACTTAGCTTAATACCTAACACATGTTTCTTTGGGTGATGCCACAAAAGAAAATTATATTCATTTGGCTAATAGTCTCGAAAATGAGAGGACAAAAAATTTTCTGCAGCACTGTAAACTCATAGATATGATATTTAAAAGCATGAGATGAATAAGATCATGAAGAGAATGTTGATAAAAAATAAAGGAGGTCCAAGGACTGAAATCTGAGGCTGTCTAGTATTAAAAGATGAAGAAGAAGAGAAACCGAAAAGGAAACAGAAAGAGCTTTCAGTAAGGTAGGAGGAAATCCAAGAAAGTGTTGTGCCCTGGAATATAAGTGAAGAATATATATCAAGAATGATGTGTGATTCAAATGCTATTCATAGGCTAACATTAAAGCAAAGATATGACTATGGAACATGGTGCCTGGGTAAGCTGCAGGGGAGCAGTTTTGGTGAAGTAGTGAGGACAAAAGCCTGATGGCAGTGGGTGAGAGAGAACAGGAAGACGTAAATTGGAGAGATGACTATGGGTCACTGCATCAAGTAGTTTTGCTCGAAATAGGAACCACAAAATGGAGCAATACACAGGTGGGAAGTAGGGATCAAGAGAAAGTTTTTAGCTTGGGAGAAGTAACATTACTTTTGTATGATGATACAGTGTGGAAGATGGATGATATATTACAAGGGGAATTTCTCAGGCAATGCAGTGTGAGGAGACAAGTTCTAGGGTTCAGTGCAAGGACTGACTTGAAATAAGAGCACGGATATTTCACCTGTGGTAACAGGCAAGATGTCAGAGAACACAAGGGTGGCAGATGGATTGAAGTAGTGGTGATAATCTCTATAAGTTCTCTTGTGACTGCCCAGTTTTCTCAGTGGGGAAGAAGGTATTGAGTTTTAAAAAGTAAAAAAATATTTTCAATCCTCATCAAGACTGAGAGAACGAGTTTTTAAATACCATCTAATATGATTGCCTTTCAGAATTAAGAGTCTACTTCTATTCAGTGTCTGTGTGGCTTTTTCTCCACACACTTTTAGCTTTGGAGTTGAAGTCATGGAGTACGGAGTTGGATTTAACCAGGTTATGGATCTACTCTTACTGAGTAAGACCAAGAGAGAGGAGCAAGGGAGTGGAGGCTGTTTAGGGAGGATTTATTGTGATGGTTAAAAATGATTATAAAATTTAATCTGGAAGGATATCAGTTAAAAGAATGTAGGATTAGAAGCTCTTAGGTCTCATTAAGATCAAAGAAAGACTGGGGCTCTGAAAATAGAGAGAGGGGGCTGGAAAGATACGACATGGCAACAAGAGCGTAAAATGTTTGAAATTGAGGTTATCAAGAAGTCCAGGTATGACCACATGAGAGTGGCTAACATAAGATAGAAGACAAGACCATTGGAACAGAGGTGGTTAAGGAACTGATAGACCAAGGTTGTAGACCAATTATCTATATATTTATTGAAATCTACCATAATTGAGACAGGAGAGTTAGTGAAGAGAATGTTCCTTGCTTATATCACCAAGGAATTAGGGGAAATAACACAGGAATCCATAAGTGAGAATAAAGAGAGACAGGGTTGATATCATCTGATGGCATAAGATTCGTGATTGGTTATTTTTAGGGAAGGTTATTTTAGGGAAGAGAAACATCTGAAAGGAGCAGCAAGAAACCAGGAGGACACCAACCCCCACTACCAGATCAGTGGTGCCAGGGCTTTGGAGGAAAGAGCAGTTACCACTTGACAGGCTACTAGAAAAAATGGGAAGGGTCAAGTTTGCCCTAAAGCAAGACAGAGAAGAGAGGCTGAAAATATAGGGGATTTTGCTATCAACAGGCTCTGAATTCAAAGAGCATAATGAGTGAGTTTCAGAACTTGGGGAGAGAAAGGAATAAGGGAGTGGTTTTCCAATGGACCATCCACATCACCCAGGAATTTAGAAATTTCGGTTCTCAAGCCTAACGCCATACCTACTGAATCAAAAACTAATTCAGACCCAGCAGTCTGTGTTTTAGCAAACCTTCCAGGTGATTCTGACATGCAAGAAAATTTGAGAATCATGGAAATAAAAGCAGATTCACATGCTTAAAGTGTAGGTGAGAAGAATGACTTGGAAGTCTGGGCATTCTGTGGTAGCCAACGTAGCCATGGCTAGAGGACATGACTTTTGTCTGGATTCAAAGGAGATAGTGGAGACAAATCTTCAGTGTTGAAGTAAAGGGGAAGAATAGGGAGGGATAGCTTTCTGGGACTCCTCACCGTAGGATCACAAATATAAAATTCCATCATCTCTTTGACATAAGTGGATGTCACGTGTGGTCACCACAGGAGAGCTTACTGCCCCCAGGAGCTTTCTCTTCCTCTCTCTCCATTTTGTCTATCCAGCTCAGGCTTTTGGTTACAAGAAACAGAATGCCACTATAAAGAGCTTAAATTAATTTTTTTTTAATTCTAAGTATGTAAGGATTCCAAGGCAGAAAGCATAATGGTACTTACTAAAGCCTCATCTCAGTGTGTACGTGCCTGCGTGTGTGAGTTTCTACAGTGGTTTAGGTTAAGTTACTCCCGTCAGCTATAACTTGAGAGGTGGTATCAAAATACAAGCATGGTTGCCAGGGGCCCTCTCTATGAGTACAGGCAGGAAGGGGTTCATTTCTCAAAGGAGGGTCATGGGCTGGACTGCCGCCTCAAAGAATGTCATCACTGACACTGTTCTAATTTCAGGACTTAGCATAATTTAGGTGGATAAGTACAGGGAATTTTCTTTCAAATGGCAAATTGGGGTAGCACCACGGCTGAGTATTTTCTGATCATTTTGAACCCCAATAATCTGAAAACCTTTTTTTGTGAAATAGAAGGTAGCAATTACCCTGAAATTACAACGTACATACTTACACAGCATTTAATATATTAAAATATTGCCTTTCATTGACTTAAATAAGATAGATCTATTATTCTGGATATTTATAACCCTGTTGTGTGTGTGTACGTGTGTGTATACACATATATATATTTTGTGTCAAATGTGTGTGTTTTGCCAACTATATCTGTACCATATATGACTTCTGTAAATTGTATTAGAAGTTATCTCAAACTTCTGGCATTTCACACATCTTTCCTGAGTAAGCCCTTCCAAAATGGGTTTTAATTGAGTAGGCCTTTCTTCTTCTCAGGTTCTCAAGGTATTTTATGAAATTGAATTTTCCAAATTTTGTAATACTTTTCATTCTCTATAAATTATTTCTTTTTTTTCCTAAAAGATTTTATTTATTTATCTATTTAGAGAAAGAGCACAAACAGGGGAGTAGAGGGGAGGGAGAGCCAACTGTTGCCAAGCAGAGAGCCCAAAGTGGGGCTCCATCTCACGACCCTGAGATCACGACCTGAGCCGAAACCAAGAGTCAGATGCTTAACTGACTGAATCACCCAGGCACCCCTATAAGTTATTTCTAAACATCTGTAAGACAAAAGCAGGAACAGAGGCCCCGGTAGAGCTAGATTCAAATGACAAAACACACTCAAACCATAATATGAAAACTAAGCTCAGAAGAGACTCTCTATGTGATCCCTCGCCCAGGCCTGTGTTTAAGATCTTTCTCCCCTCCTTTCCTCACCCTCCTCCTCCCCCCTCCCTGTTCTCAATTGGTCTGTCCAAATGCCATACTCCTGTGGTTTTTTTATTATTCATTTTCATTACTTGTGATGATATTTTCTCTTTTATGTCTCTGGAAAATATTTGAACAGCATTTGTAATGCTAGGCAAGCTCCTGTTTTTCTGGGTGAGGGCTCAGAGACAACAGCCCAATGTGCTGATGCAGAACAGTTATGGAATGTTCCACAGATTTTAAAAAACACAAGTGTACGACCCTCATGTTTTAACTCAACGTATCCTTTTCATGAGCTATTGAAAGGAAATAAAGGCAGAAATAAAGAGCTTCAAAGTACCTGTCTAGTTGTGTGGTGGACTTTTTTTTTTTTAGCAAACTGATCTTGTGTCATGGCCTTGTTGATGCTAGACAGAATGGACGTGTTTCTAACATTTTTATAATGTTCTGGGTTTGGACAATATTTCTCTATCCCATTTATTAGAAAAATTAGTTGGCCTGAGGCTATTTACATTAATTTTGTATTAATATTAATAAGTGTGGGGAAAATGCTACAGAGAATTTCTTAACTCATGGTCAGTTTGGTTTTGTGTATTTTGCCACTTTGTTCATTGTTCTCTTGTAGAAGGGTGGTAAGGTGTGGTGGGACATACTCCGATTTGGAAAGAATTGAATTTTTCCATCATTTCTACAAATAAGTAAGGTTGACGGTAAGCCCCTCTGACCAAGCATTATTTATAAACACAAACCTTGAAATCTAAGGCTAAAACAAAGGCCTGCTGTTTAAACTTTAAATGAATGTACTCCTTGGTGAGCCCCTCTTCACACACGTGGACACAGACTAACACAGTAAGTGTCCTTTCAATCCCTGACTTGACTACAGTTAGCTCGGTTGTAGAGTCTGCCCATTCTGGACACTACAGATCCGATACCACATGGGGTCAAGATCAATTAAGATTTACTGTGCCGTCCGTGGATTATTTTCTTCATGCCACATGTGTTTCAAACCACAATGCCAGGAATCATGTGGAATTAAATGTGTATGTTTTGCATAACCACACTATTGGCCGCTGACACATGCTCCTCACACAGAAGGAATTCACTGGAGCTGAGTCTCCCATCCATTAAGCGTATCTAAATGAAGAGGAGTAAACAGGGAGAGAGAAAGAGAGAGAAGAGAAGGTAGAAGGAGAAGAAATAGGTACCAAGTTCTGAGTGTATATAATAGAAACAAAACAAACAAAACAAAAAACAGAAACAGACAGAGTTAGACAGAAGTCCAAGAGATGCGAGTGTTGTGTTCCTTCAGGGACTTTGCCACAGGGATGAGGAAGAGGGAGGGAAGAGTGTACTGTGGGGGGAAGGATGTGAAAAGGGAAAGAGAAAAAATAAGGAGTCTCCATTCCATGAACCATGATCACGAGGGAGAGAGTCTTTGCGGACTTTCCCTCTGTCTTCTGGGAATTGACGAAAGGAAGGAAACCAGATGGCCCTCCTTCCCCTCACCCTCCACAGCCAGCACCAAATCCCACCAAGTCTCCTGGGGAGGGCTGCTCCGGCTGCCCCTCCCACCTGCCTCTCGGCCACCGACGGTTCCCTGTAGCACAGGGCGGTTCCGCCCCCAGCTCACCACCGCAGCCCTGGATGACTGCAGTCAGCTCCCACCCGGCTGTCGGCTCTAGGCGGCCCCTAGCACCCCAGGACTTTCTTCGCCTAGAAGTGATTTTCCAAAAATCAACCTTGATCTCATCGTCTCCATCCACTGCCTTAGAGATAAAATCCACACTCATTATTCTAGCTTATAAAGCTTGTTCCAGGCTCTCCCGTCCCCACCTCTCCGGCCTCATTGCTTGCACGGACCTTGGACTAGTCCTGACACCAGCTGGACCAACTGGACAGAACCATATCTCCTCTGTACCCACCCCCTCCGTTCACTGCTCCTATGGCTCTCCTCCGTTTCCCTCCATTCCTACCCCTGCCCTTCACTTTGCTTAGGTTACTCCTAAAGACCAGGTCCGCAGACGCAATGGAAAGTGTCGAAAGAAGAGGCTCCACTGAGAAAACTCTTATGGGCAGAACCAAAAGGGAAGTGTCGGAGGTCCACCCATTTATGCAGGCATTCACTTCCGGATGCTCTTTTCCTCCCTTGAAGGAACTACATTCTCCTGGGAAGGCATTCGATCAGACCTCAGGGCATGGTGGGACAAGCCTCCAGATGGCGACCTGCGGTTCCCCTGCCCAGACGTCAGCCCACAGCCCAGGGTCCGACTGGCTCCTCCTGAGGGGCTGGAACGGTTTACATCATGGAGGCTCTGCAGGGGCTAAATGCCCAGACCTCCACCCTCAGCCTGACAACCTGTCTCGGTGTTGAAAAACAGTTCAAGGTAGCACTTGAGACCAAACGTGTCATTTTCCTTGTCAAAATGAAAGCTGTAAATTTTAAACCTACTGCTTAATGTATCCAGATATTGAACACAGGGACTTTTATCCTCAGCTTAATGGTCTGTCTAAAAACATCAAAAAAGATTACTTAAAAACTCTGGGCCTCAGAGGTCCTATAAAATTACACGAAGCACCCCCCCCCCAGCTCCTCCAAGTTTTAAAAAATTTATTGGAAAACACTTATGCAATATATGAACTCCTTTTTCCTTAGCCTTAGATACTAAGACTATGTGCTTGATTGCTGGGGGGTGGTTAAGAAAAGCAATAGGATAAGATGAAATTTTATTAGATTACAATCTAAAATTTTAATAGAGTTTCTGCTTCTGGGAATGGATGGCAAATCTTATTCAGCATCTTCTTGAACAGGGAAAATGTAAAAGCTTGACTTTCTTCCTTTAATATAATGTGACAATAAAGAATGGCAGGGCTTTCAAATTTCTTTAAAATTCAGATATTTGTAGAGATCTGCTCGGAACAGAAACACAGGAGAAGATAAACGAAAGCCGCGGAAATAAAGTTAGAATATCATTATTTTCTCCAATAAAAGGAGTGTTGGGGTAAAAATACCTGCTAGAATTTTAAGAGTGAAGACATGAGAACACTGGACCTTAGCAACTTTATCAAAAGCTCACCCGCAAGTACGTAGTCATCTCAGCCTTACAAACCCACTCTGCACCCAGAGTGTCTGTGATGCCGTGACAGGGCAAAGTTTGCTTCAAAGGTCTTACTGTCATGGCTCTAAAACTTCTTTGTTGACACAAACAGAATCTCTATTGCCTCTGGGCTGTAAAGAGATAGGGGTGTTTGCATACAATCATTATCTCTCTGCTCAGAGAAAATTATGAACCGTGAAGTTTAGAGGGATCAAGTTTGCTTTCAACTGTTACATTAAATCTAAGGGTTCGTACCATACAGTGTCGCCTATTCTAGAGAACAGAGTTGCTAATTAGGGGGACAAGATGTTTGGGGAAATGGAGAGCTTCCAAGTTCCTCCTGAAATTCAAAATTTCCCATATTTTTAAAGCACTGTAGATTCACAGATGGTAATGGCATCATTTGCTTTACCCGCCTTAAGAGTGCTCTCTGATGTATCTGCTTCTGATATAACAACTCCATTATAGGGCCCACATTTAAGGTCCTTCCTTTAATGTCCCAGCATTTTGGTGCCAGTCTGGCTTCCCTACAACGGCAGCAGCCTCATTAAGGATGACTCCCGGGCAAAGGCAGTATCTAATGGGTTAATGAGGCTGGGCAGTCTCAGCCTGTTAGCAGCTGCTTAAGCAGCAGGCTGGGAAAAGCTCTGTTGATTTTCATTCTTCACTGCTGAGTGATGAAGGGCAACCTATATACTAGAAGGCTAGTCAGGCCACAACCTGTACTCATGTACAAAAAAATCCAATTCCATCCATGCCGCAGGTCAACAATTACTCCATGATATAAGATATAAAGGTAAAGTCAATGCATTTACAGTGTATCAGTAAAACCAGAGGGTTCGTGCTTGCGGTGAGTCCCTTTTTTGATTATTCTTTATTGTGGAAAATTAAGATCTGATCTAGACTCCCAACAGTTCTTCGATCGATGATTACATGCATCTTGATTAATACTATGGATGCTTTCGGCAACCATGTATTTTTTAGCTCGTCACTTTGGATCACTGAACTCATTTTGGGAGACACGGTCCAAAATTCTGCTACTGAACATAGGACACTGTTTTCTCACAAAAACATTACGTTTTCCAAAAGTTCAATAATTTTAATATGAAAAGAGAGTCTGTCACATAATGTTCTTTTGATACACCTGAAACACCTCCTTTGTCTGGCTTCGGGGTATAAAAGAATCGCCTGGAGAGCTTCTGGAAGGGTTCCTGCGGCCCCTCCCCAGAGATCCTTATTGAATACGTCTGGGGTGGAGTCTGAGAATTTACATTTCTAAAAAGCTCCCAGTGGGACTGCTGTCGCAGGGCTGCAGAGCGCGCAGGGCACAGCACTGCTGCGGGGAACCTCCTTCCTAACCATCTTGCTCAGTCTCCTTGGCTGGATTTTCCTCTTCTCCACGACCTCAAACTTGGCCTGTTCTGAGGCTTCTCTAACACCTTTTCTATCCTCCCTCATTCAGTCTTGAGACTGTACATCCTATCTATACGTTGATAAAACCTGATTTTGCCCCTAAATTCATGACTGTGTATCGACTTGCTGTCCCGTATCTCCTGCTTCTCCTTACAACCCGACAACCGGCCCTGTCCAGGCCTCTCCAACTCAGCCAATGGCACCAACCCTGGCAAAACCGTTCAAGCCAAATCTCTTATCATCCTGAACTCGATCCTTCTCCTCACATCCCACTCCAATCCGTCAGTACAAAACTGTCGGTTCTTCTTCCAAAGTATATCCAGAATTGGGCCACTTCTTACTACCCACCCTGGCCACGCCACCATCATCTCTAGCCTAGATTACTGCTCTTATTTCCCAGCTGATCTCCCCATTTCTTCCCTTGTCCCCGACCTCTACAACCTTCACACAGCCTAAGAGGGCTCCTTTGTAGTATGAGTCAGTTCTCCTCATGATTCGGCTCTAAACCTTCCACAGAACTCAGAATAAAAAGCTGGAAGTCTGAGAACATCCCCTAAGGTTCTACATGGCCTAACCACTGTCCCCATACATCTACCCTCTCTGCCTGCGGTGCTCTCCTCACTGTGTCCTGACCATACCAGCCTCCTTGTTCTTCCTTTCACACACCAAGCCTGTTCCTGCCTCAGTGCCTTTGCGCATGCTATTTCCTCTGCCTGGAGTACTTTCCCCTGGTTATCTACAGGGGTCCCTCCTCTCTGTTCTGCTTTCTGCTCAGAGGTCTCCTAAAAAGGCTTCCCTAGCTCCCTCTCTGAAAGAGCACACAGCCCTCTTCTGCATCACTCTCCAACCTCCTTACCCTTTCTTGCCCTCTTTGTCTTGGCACTTATCATCCCGATGACTTTTTATGTATATGGTCATCACTTGCCTCCCTCCACCAGAATGCAAGCTCCATGCGGGAAGAAATTATCTTTCTATCCGCTGCTATATTTGTCCTAGCAGAAATAGCTTCTGGCCTGTTGTATTTAGTAGCTACATGAATACACTGATTGAAAAGTGAACATCGTAGGCTTTCCAAAAAGGCCGATTTTTTTTTCCTTTCTAGAATTGACTAGCTATTCTTCTCAGCCTTAATCACTCGAAGAGGCAACATTTTTGCAATATTTACTTAAAGGGAATTATATATGTGATTTACTGAAGTAAAAATTATCCAAAAGACACATTGCACCAGTTTTTGTTTCACGCTCCCAATAAAATTCAGCAAGCTCCCTCCACACTCTGCTGCCATCCGCCACCGTTCCCCCACACCCATTTTCCCTTGAGCCCACGGACCCCCAGAACATTAGCCTGAGAAACAGTCTCTTTGAGTGACCCTGGGCACGGAGAGAGCTGCTGAGTCTATATATCAAACTGATTGGTCACAGGTGGTCACAATGTGGGACAGAGAATGTAAATTTTTAAACACTGTGGTAACTGCACAGAGCAATACTGCCCATTTGAAATGCTACCACGGCTAATTAATGCAGCTCAAGGGTTCTCACACTTGATAAATACGAGAGATGGCAAAAGTCTGAGAGTTAGGTAAAGGAACCAGTATGAAAATAGCTTTGGAAAAATATACTGCAGTACACAGGCACCATTCATCCCTTACACTGAAAAACTGTATTAGTGCTTAAAATGACTCCTCTCACTAACTTTCCACCCAACTCAATTTAATTTAACTCAATTTTGGCTTAAATGCTCATACTCTGAACTCAGACTGTCTTTGAGCTTTTCAAAAGAGTAATGACATTGATAGTTGAACCTGTGGACCACGTTGCATGTTTTCTAATGTTATTTGTTGGACTGAAGCTTGCAATGAAAAACAACTATTAAAAAAAAATAAATGCGTGTGGAGATTAGAGTCCACATTTTGAAATGTCAGTAAATACAGTATTTATGTGACAGATCATAATGACTTGTAAAAGGCAGCCATATGTGTATCAAGCTCTCCGTCTTCCTAATTTTTTTTCCTTTAAAAATCTTTTTTGTCAATTTTTAAATCTGAAGAAAACAGCCGTGAACGAGAACTATCATTCAGAGTTGTTGAGGAATTCAAACTAAAGTCTGACCTCCTCAGCCCGCGGATTTTTCTCTTTCAAAGAGAAACTAGGGGAGCATTTCCAGCTTGTGTGCTACCGTCATATCACAACATTTAGGGCAACGGAAAGATTTAAGAAAAAGAAATCAAGGATTGAACATTAGAGTCAGTTCCTCAGTCTTTAATGTACTGATTCACTACTTAGCAGTGCCTAGAGGTAGTTTGCCGTGTACTTTCACAAATAGCACCATTAACAGAATTTTACATGCCTAGGTCACTTTCCTTTGATCCCAAAGAAGTCTTAAAACATTGAACAAACAACAGACTGGAGGCTACATCCCTGAAAGACAGCCACTTCTGGGGAGGAGAGGTGGTCTCTGACATAGCAACAGAAGATGCAGGACAATTTCAAACAAAGAACAAAAGCGACCGATGGTCCCTCTGAAAACCGCCAAGGATGTTAAGTGTTTTCAGAGAGTGAAATCAAACACGACAGCATAAGGCCTGTGGAGAATTTTCTTAGGAGATGAAACCTCCTCTTAAAAGTGAGTAAGTCCTTAGTGGTCATCACAGACCTCCAAATTTCATGGTCCCATATACATAAACCACATCTCTCCAAATGCACGGAAATTATATCTCAGGCATAAGCTTTCTTTTGTTCGGATGCCAGTTTGTAAGAGATCTTCACATGAACAAAAGCTTCTGTCTTTACAATAACCATCTTTCTCTAGAAAAAGCAAGCGATATACTTTTGGGATGCCAAATCACACAATAGAGGAAACCAAATAATTCCAGGGAGGTTTGATGAGCCCTCCGCAAATCCTACAACAATTCTAGTCATCTGTCACTCAGGAAGTATCTCAAAAAGAATCGCGTGGCATTGCTACTGTCTATTACCTGTAATATTCCGTTTGGTTCACTTGAGATTTTTTTAAAAATATATAATGAATGCATTCAATAATTGTTTGAATTGCTGCTGTGCATTCTGTCATAAATGGTTTATGGATAACCATCAATTGGTTCTGCTCATCAGTCTAACAAGTTCAATGTACTACTCAGAGCAAAGGATGACTATTTATTTAACAGCTCTTGGCAGGAAAATTTGTTGCATGCCACAACTTTACAAAGAACATTAAAATCAATGACAATTTATAAACCAAAGGCTGGGAATTATGCTTTGGATTCCCATAATTCATCAGAATAAAGCTGTCAGATACCTTTTATTATAAATTAATAGCATGTTGTCTGAGAGCACGGTGGAACAGAGGTTTTGCCAGTTCAGTACTGACATCTAGTGGACAAGGAAAACGATTCCTCCCTTTTCTCCCAACTGGATTTTTCCCTTTCTCACAAAAGATGCTTGTGGCCGCTGCAGCGGTCAGGAGATTTTTAGCATGCAAGAAATTGTACATGAGTTCCAGTTTTGTGCATTGAGCTAACCAAGTGTTACAAGTTTGAACCTGTAGGGATAACCATTGGCAATATGTACCTAACTTAATTCAAAACATAATAATCTTTTCTTAAAAAAAATTCTGTTTCTATACTAGATCTTAAACTTTTTGGTATTCTTTCATACCTGGGGACTTAATTACTTCTTATTCTCTACTATTAAATTAACTCTGCTATATTAAAGCATCAACTTCCAACTCCAGTGCACTCATGAAGAAATAGAAATATAGTCCGAAATATAGTTCTAAACTAAACATTTACTTACCTTGTGTAGGATTAAAAGGTAGGGCTTAACTTAATTATTATGAAGTTTTCTCTCCAGATCAATGTGATTTATGAAAGGCCAATATATTGTAAAAGAGAGGGGGAAAGGAGCGAGAGGCGGAGACCACTCGTATGCACCATTTGTGGATCGTGCTTCTTTAGACAGTATCTTCGGGTTGGTCCACCCAGTAACATGACATAGTCCTTAATGTATTTCAAATCTGAAAAATAGCCCTGTACCCTGGCAACCTCTCAGGGACACAGCCTTGGCGAACACACCCCCCTGGAGCCGGGCTAGGACTTTTTTATGCCCCAGATAAGGAACAAATCGGAGGCTTGCCGTATGTTCTGGGTTACCTGATCTGGACCCACGCTGGACCTGACTCTCCAGGGGATTAAGGAGGTGCAGACAGGCATTCTCTTCAGGGCCTTTCGGAATCCAGAGTACCTGAAAGCAAAGAATAGAGAAATAGAACCGGTATTCACTGTGGACCTGCTTTTGCGTCTGGGCACTGGGACAGGCAACTTATGTAAGAGATTAATGGAGTACGGGTCAGGGATGAAAACTACGGGTCCAATTTAATCTCCCTTAAAGAATGTCATGTGCTCTAAGACCAGCATCAAGCTGAAATTTCTCAGAAAGAAGTAATAATACCTCTTTCTAACTTGATTGTTACTGGGAGACAACTGGTAAAACTCAACCAAAATCATAATATTCCCCCATTCCACTTTACTGAACCATAAAAAGGGTGAGAACGATATATGAAACCACCTTATAAATTTTGAGAAGTTTATAAAATCTATTTTAGGTTACTTTGAAAGCAGTGCATTACAATTATTTTGGAAGGCCTATGTGATTATTATGAAGGTGAATAAATAGAAGAGAACACAATATCCTCCCACAATAAAAAGAAATCAACTTCAGGAGTTCTTTATGTGAAAGTGGGGGGCTAAACCTGCTTAAAGCATAAGCCCACAATTTTTTAGAGTAATGTAAATGGAGCTATTTCAGGATTTTCATGGCTTTCTTACTTAGGAAACGCTACAATCCAATCCCAACCTTCAGACTACTGTCTGAACATCTTTCTAAACAAGCTTTTTGTAAATCATTAATATAAAGACATTGCATGAATAAGGACAAGTGAGTAGCATTTTATCAACTAACATGACCTCTCTTGATGGGCAGCATTTTTGTTTTACTAAAAGAAAAATAGTCTACCTTCTGCTGTCACTGAATTACTAACCTCAGATCTTTTCATGAAAGAACCCTTATGACATGCACATGAGTCTTTAATTAACATTCATTTATTTTTAAAATAATGTTTAACTTTCTAACTATTCTAAATCCCTATTCTCATCTAAGCCGTGGGCCTGCACTAACTCCCTCTCCATAGATACATTTCCAAGATGCCTGTTGATGGAGAAACCCACAAATGCTGATGTCCGTACAACTGTCACATTCAGATCTAGACGCAATGAGAAAAGCAGATCACAAGAGGCAAGGCCTGGAAGCCAGACAGATTGGACATTCAAAAGCTTGTCCGTGTAGCAAATGCAAGTCCAGAAGCTTACTGCGGGTGTTTTAACCTAAGAAGGAAATAGGTGGAGTACAATCAAAAAAAAAAAAAATCCTCTTCAGGTGGATAGGACAACCAGCAATGGGACCCACAGGTCTGGAGAGAAAGATTATGTGGAAGAGAGTCAAAGCTGAACTTTAATCCTACTTTAATCCACTTCCCTTCATATATTCCCCGCTGCGCAGGCAAGTCAGGACCCAAAAGTGCACCAGGAGAACCAGAGACCCACAACGGCAACTTCCTCCTGATTAACAGAGTCAAGTTGTCACAGTTACAATAATTTTTATTAAAGCCTTCCTCCCACCCTTATTATTTTAGGTTGTGACTGAAATAGAATCATTACACTTTAGGTCTGGACAGGGGCCTCAAAGAACATTTAATCCAACTCCTCGGTCTTAGACAAAGAAAAGAGCCTCAGAGAGGTTAGGGGTGTCAGAAGTCAATAACACAATAATTGAGTGCCATCACGACATGGGATAGGAGGTCATCATGCCTGAGACTGCGGGAAGCCATCAGGCCCAGGAAAGACTCTGGGCCAGACAGATGAGGTAAGGCTGGGAATGAGGACTAGACGATGGCCACAGGAACAGAGAAGACCTGTCCCAGAAATGCCTAGTCAAGCAGAGTTGAAATTCCCGAAGAAAGGGAGCAGCCAGGAGCAAGGACATATCCAGGTGCCTAAGACCAGAGCCAGGCTTTGTATCAGACAGAACTCAAGTAGGCCAGTGAGAAATCAAGATGAGCAGTAGAAGAAAGGAAAGCAGAGCAATGTAGATGAATAAGAACCCAGAGATCCCCAAAAGGAAAAAAGACGGTCAGGCTCATAATCAACACTGAAATTTCAGCCCCACTTCAACCCCACTCAGAAACTAAGGTAACTCGAACTCGGCTCAGAGACTCAGAGACTCTAGATGGTTCTCTGAAGACAGGATTCAGTTCTGGCGCAGATAACGTGGCAGAGAGAGCTGGTTCTTGGAGCACCTGGATATGGTGATGAGTATGTGGGCACTAGGGAACCAGAGTCTCAAGGGGGCAGACCCTTACAGAGCCTGTGTTGGCTGGATATACTACAGATACCTGAAGCATGAGTCAACAGGATGGGGGACTCACACCTGTGCACAAGGTATTCCTACTCCCATGCACACCACAGCCTGGTAATCAGGAGATAGTCCACATTTATTTCATCCCCTTATTCCCTCTCCCTTCAGCTTTCAGTTATTTGACTGTTTGTTAATAGTCTTTCTACCACAGATTCCCCAATGCATTTTCAAATTATTTTCCTGGGTAAATTCGCATCTTCTATTTATTTTTCAACTTTGTTTATAAAAATGTCTACTTTAAAATGTCATTTCCTAAAGAGCCAGGGTACATATTTATTTAATAAATGTTTATGCTTCTTTTGAATCTGCTTTGTATTCTGTGTCCAACCAGGGGCTCAAGAAAAAGACATGCAGCGAATTCAAATCAGTCTATTTTCCAGCTGAGAATTTTGAATCTAAAGATTTCGAATCTTACCTAAACACACCAAAAACCTTTTTACTGTGTATTTTAGCAACTGAGTAAAATGTAATTAAATGGGCTAACGGAAATGAAATGAAATGAGTTAACGGAAATGAAAAATAAAATTACATCTGTAGGAATTTTTAACTGAATAACTTCAGGTCAGCGAATAGCAGAAGGAAGGAAGCTGGATGGTTTGTAAATTAATGTACTTAATCTATATTTTATAGCTAATTTACTTAAGTCCCTCCTTCAATCTATCATTAAGACTTTTATCTTTGAATTTCAGAATAAGAAAAGCTAAGCTATTATTTGGAGAAATGGGTGAACATGGGGAGCCAACTGAAAACTCCAACAGTTTTCTATGTATTCCTTTTGATATTTTATCAGTAAGATTTTAATAGCTACACGAGAACCACATGTTGATGTTATGTGATAGTCCCAAGCAGAGATATCAATGACTGTGACTGATGAAATAACTAAGTATCAACAGTAAAAGGACCTCCAGGATGGTAAAAAAGAACATCACAGAGGGGGGAGAGTGATTTGCTGGCCAACATGTAAACAAGAATTTGACTCTGTTTATTTCTTCCTTCCTTCAGCTATATTGGAGAATTGCTTTGTGCCTTCTACCTCTCATGGTCCAATTTAATATCTTCCTGGTTTTTTTAAAGGTCGTTTATGCAATTTATTGGAATACTGTAAGGAAAAGAATGAAACAGACAGATAGAGAAAGAGAAAAAGGGAAGGAAAGAAGGAAAGAAAGAAAGAAGGAAGGAAGGAAGGAAGGAAGGAAGGAAGGAAGGAAGGAAGGAAGGAAGGAAACCCAGAGGAATATAAGGTTCAACATACAATAAGCTAATGCCCTTGGCAAAAGCTTTCCAAGACCCCCACTCCTGTCTTAAATTCCATTATTTTGTTATGATAGTGATTTTGTCAAAATAGTGATCCTTGAGAAAAAAAGAGCTTTATTTTGCCCCAAAATCATAATATCAGAGAAAGAGCAGGTCAAATTTCCCTGAACTCCCATGTTGTTGTGTTGTTGTTTTTTTTTTTTTCAAATTTTTACTCATTTATTTATTTACTTATTTACTTAAGAGAACACACAGAAGCAGGAGGCGGTGCAGAGGGAGAGAGGGAATCTTAAGCAGGATCCACACGCAACAACGAACCAGACTAGGGGCTCAGTCTCTCGACCGTGAGATCATGGCCTGAACCAAAATCAAGAGTCGACTCAACCGACTGAGCCACCCAGGTGCCCCCCCAGGTTTTTATTTAAATTCTAGTTAGTTAACATACAGTGCAATATTGGTTTCAGGGTCAGAATTCAGTGATTCATCACTTACATACCTGTGTTTATTTTCAATCCTGACTTGATCTCCTTCAGAGACTACAGAGCCAATCAACAGAATTTCTGAAGTTCAATGACAAAAGACCCATCACTTGGCAGGTCGTTGTGACCTCTCCTGGGGTACCCCATAGCTGTGGCACTGCTCAAGCATAGTCTCACCAATTGTGAAAGAAAGGAAAAGGACTGGGAAGATGGGGGTTTGAGACCCGTGTATGGTTATGTGTGGCATCAACCCAAAGAATCTGCTAAGACCCCTTCAGCTTCAAGGACAGAGATGTCACCTGCTTCAGTCTGCACTCAGAAACTACTGCAGGCTCTCAGACAAGTAGCAGGTAACATGGTAACATGGTAACCATCTCCTCCCCAGACTCTCTCAGGCTGCTTAGAAAAGAATTGGAAGTTTCATCCTTATTCTATGAAATCTAAATGTGGGAATCCCCAAGCTGCCCTTGCTTCCCATGCTCCAGCAGCATGTTGTGTAAATATCACTCAGTGTATGGGTGAGTTTTTGTGATTTGTTACATATATAACCTACAGATAGCTGTCTACATCAGCATTGCCCAGGTTGGTCTCAGGGAACAGAAACCGAATTTCTATACAGATGTATCTGGCTTTTAAAAAATCCAACATGTAAAAATGCCAACAAAGATAAATCCTTGCACCAGAAGACATTGCAGAGATCATTTTGTCTAAATTCCTCATTTTAAAGGTTCATTTATTCATTCATCTGACACATTAATCAATTAATTAATCCCAGAATTTCTCAAAGCCTTTAAATGACTAGCTCTGAGAAATGAAATATGTGTTCAGTGTTGCACAGAAATTTAAAAGGAGTTTAAAAAAAAAAAGAAATTTAAAAGGAGTTTAAAATACTGTATGGTACCATTTATATGTGGAATTTTAAAAATAAAATAAAAACTGATTTCATAGAGAGTAGGATGGTGGTTGCCAGGGCTGGTGGAAGGGAGAAATGATAAGTCGAAGAGGACAGACTTTCAGTTATAAGGAGAATAAATTCCGAGGATCTAATATATAGCATGGTGACTATAGTTAGCTATATGATACTGTACACTTGAAATTAGATCTTAAATGTTCTCACCACACATATACAAAATGATAACTATGTGATGTAATGGATAATTAAACTGATTTTGGTAATTATTTCACTATATATGTATTGGAGAAATTTATGTCAATAGATAGCGAATCATCATGTCTTATACTTGAAATACATACAATTCTGTCAATTATTCCTCAATAAAACTGGATAAAAATTTTAATAGAGTTTAAAGTTTCCTGAATTATCATCCACATCGTTTCAACTCTTCTAATGGTGAGAAGTAATTATTGGTATTCCCATGCCAATCAAAGCAAAGCAAAATGTTAGAAATGTTTGTCTTTTGTTTACCAATACCACTTCTTAAGGAAACACCCTACATTCTTTCTTCTACTTTTAAACTCATCATAGTTCCTATTCCCAGTTTCTTCTTTTTTCCCAGTGGCAAAATGAGTTGTGAAATTTATCACATAGACCAAGGGCAGCAAACTTTTTCTGTAAAAGTCTAGATATTTTAGATTTGCAGGCCATATAGTCTCCAGCTCAACCACTTGATTCTGCCATCAAACACACACAAAAAAGTTGTAAACTGTATAAACAGGGTATTATGCTAATAGCCTGTGACTGTGTTTCAATAAAACTTTATTTACAAAAACAGGTTAAGGGCCAGATTTGGCTCATAGTGCTGACCCCTATTATCAACTATTACCTGGGAGTGTAGCAGCTAGCTTGCCAGCTTTCTTAGAAGATAAATTGCCTTTTCCTCCAGTTATAATTCTCATCTCTTAATGAAATCCTTAAGATAGTGCTCTCCAATAGAGCCTACTGCCTTAGTGGAAATGTCTATATCTATGCTGTGCAATATGATCACCACTAGCCACATGTGACTAATGGGCACTTGAAATATGGCTAGACAACTAACTGAGCAACAGAATTTTAAATTTATTTAATTTTTATTAATTTGTATTTAAATAGTCATATGTGGCTAATGGCTCCTCTGTTGGACAATGCAGGCTTAAAGAGTAATAAAGATCATCAGACATTATGTTAGAAAGAGCCAAAATACTGAAAAGTTGATTGTTCCCTCAAATCACAATGTGTAGAAAAGTACTTAAACCATTATGCCTATGACCCAGCTCCGGCCATTTCAAAGGCATTCCTTTTTTTTTTTTTTTTTACACAAAATAATACTTTTGGAGAACCTTCCCAGAATAAAAAATATAATTTAATTATAAACTTTGCATATTTAAACACCTTTTTCAGAGTCCCTCAATTGGATTAAATATCCAATTGCTTTAATTGGATATTTATTAAATATCCAAGAGCTTTATTCCTCTTTATATAGCAGTGTGTTCAACTTGAGTTAATAAACCGATTGCACCTATAATTGCGTCCCTGAAGATTTTTTGCTTTCTTCAATGTGCTTGCTACCCTCCGAAAATACAGGTACAGGGACGCCTGGGTGGCTCAGTTGGTTAAGCAGCTGCCTTCGGCTCAGGTTATGATTCCAGCGTTCTGGGATCGAGTCCCGCATCGGGCTCCTTGCTCAGCAGGGGGCCTGCTCCTCTCTCTGCCTCTGCCTGCCTGTCTGCCTGCTTGTGTTCTCTGTTAAATAAATAAATAAAATCTTTAAAAAAAATACAGATACAAAAATGAATTAGTATACTACAATGTCATAAATTCCCTAATAAGCGTATATATTTCACTAATGAAACACAGAACAGCTGAAGTGGCTAAAGTGCCAGCAATGGATGCATCAGAGAAGTATAAACTCAGCAGGGACATTTGGTTTGGACAGTGAACAGGACTATGGAAGAGAAGTGTTTCAGAAGAAGACAACAGCTTTAGCATAGACATGTAAATGAGCAGTGCACACTGGTTTTGGGGAATGCTAAGTAAGCTGTATGACTAGAATGCAGGATGGAGGATGGAAGTGACTAGAGATAAACTCAGAAAGGTAGGGTAGAACCAAATTGAAAAAGCCATTGTATGTTTGGAAAATATCTTGCAGTCTCTGAGAATTTATCATAGGTTTTAGAACTAAAGAGGTGACCACAGCTAAGATCTTTGTTATAATTCTGGCAATAGCGTGAAGACACTTTACAAAGACTGAAAGTGGCAAGCGTGTGCAAATAAAGCTTTGTATTAACTTTTCTTGAATAAACTATTCACCCAACATAGGACTCAAACTCACAACCCCAAGATCAAGAGTCACATGCTCTACCGACTGAGCCAACTGGCTCCCCCAAAAGTTTTGTATTAATTTTTAATGCTGAAGATAAAGAAGATTAAGATCATATATCCCTGGATTAATGATCATGAATATTACCCCACAACTTGGTAAAAAAAAAAAAACAGAAGTGGTTTTTTTTTTTTTGTCTTACAATGTTCTTTTAATATTTTTATTTGGTTGCCAATATTTATAAATCAGGGAATTTCACATGAAAACCCAGATTTCTCTCTAGAATGTCCATTTCCTTTTAAAAACTGTAAGACTGAGCAGCACCGGGCCTCCATTCTCCCCTGGCAACAATCAGCTGTCACTGTGTTGTAGTCACTCATCTGACCACAGAGCTGTCATGCCTAGTTTTCCATGGTGCCCACCAATTTCTAGTACTAGACCTTGACTTGATCTCACTCTTTTATAATATCCACCTGGCCTTGAAGGCATTTGAGTTTCTTACCCCAACTTAAGATGTGGTTGAAAGTTTATTTCATTTGGTTTTAAGAAATTTCTCTATAAATATTATCTTCTATAATACCTACTATATATATGTGTGTGTGTGTGTGTGTGTGTATACACACACAATAGAATATTACTCAGTCATAAAAAAGAATGAAATCTTGCCATTTGCAACAATGTGGACAGAGCTAGAGAGCATTATGCTAAGCGAAATAAGTCAGAGAAAGACAAATACCATAAGCTTTCACTCATATGTGGAATTTAAGAAACAAAATAAATGAGCAAAGGGAGGAGGTAGAGAGAGAGAGAGAGAGACAAACCAAGAAGGAGACTCTTAACTCTAGAGAACAAACTGATGGTTACCAGATGGGAGGTGGACGGGGGATGGGTTAGCTAGGTGATGGGGAGGAAGGAGTACATTTGTTGTGATGGGCACCAGGTGTTGTACAAAAATGTTGAATCCAGTCTTAGGAGCCCAACTGGCTTTCTCGAGATGACTTGTACTGTACATCTTTGTGTGCCATCTTCCCTGTGACCTCCTGGCAAGTACAGAAAAGCAATTGTCAAGATTTGGCCAATCCTGAAACCTGGGCTTGGAACTAGCTGGGGAAAGGCCCCAGTTGTTTTAAATGTCTGGTAAACCCATCCATGCTGAGATCATCTTTCTAGTTGGAGCTTAGAGGTATTTATCTGCTTAGTATCAATTAAGATACAAATAATGTGCAATATTAGTGTAGGTCAAGTCAGAATTCATTTTAAACTGGAGAAGGTGTCGTATACCAAGTCCTTGACTGAGCAGGTGCTGTAGCTTTGATAACACTGCTTGCCAGATTACCAGATGTCCATATATGACAGTCAGTGATAGGTGACATATTTTCTTCTTGATTTGTAAATCTGTGAGCATACACGTTCATGTCTTTCTTTAGAACTATTTCTATTATACATAATATCGGGTGAGAGTGAAACATGTTTCTTACATGTTGGTATAAAGCCTCTATGATCTTACACAGAACAGTGTAAAACCACATTTACTTTATAGGAAATCTTTATTCATTTGAAGACTCATAACATGGGAAGGGGATGAAGCTGTGAACCCATGCATAATTTCATTGTGATCATATAACTATAGGGACAGGATGGCAAGGAAGTCTTATGAGGAATCATTTTCTTAGTCTTTTCCTGAGAGTTTAGAATGTCCCACTCTGCTAAGGTTTTTAAATGGGAGCTCACCGAGATGAAGACAGAAATTGTTTTACTGTGTGGATTCCTATTGTGGAACCACAAGTAATCATGATATTTAAATCCTAAATCCTACCCATAAACCAAATTTTGAGAGAGATGATTCTGTCAAGTCCTCAGTTCTATTAATACCCTCACAAAGCACTTAGGGAAACCCCACAGAGCTACTGAGCCAGAGGAGGCTCAGCACAGAGGCAGCTGTCTCCACTGGAGGCTCAGAACTTTGATCCCATATGGCTCTCTGCAAGCTTCTGATATGGGGCAGAGTCGGGGGAAGAAGGTCGTTTTGCTAGCTGGTGCTAAAAATTACTCCTTCATCATCTTGACTAAGCTAATGCAGACAATCAAGTGCTTGAGTAAAAATTCTTGCCAAGGTTAAATGGCAGATAGCCAAAAAGGAAAAACAATCAAGAGGTTGGAGGTCCAGAACTGTATCTCTGAGGCATAAGCCTAATTGCATAACCTGATCTCTGCTGAAGAGACTTGAAAGTCTCTAGGGGAACACACAGAATTATAGCATTTATGTTGTCAAAGGCATGTGCTTGCCATGCTTGATAACTTCATTTTCACTCTAAAGTGGGGGGGACCTAAATCTGCTTTCTATCCATACTTCTCTTATGAACCTCAGTCTTGCCTAAGCATATTCATTTTACCTGTTCACAGGGAGCCCACACTAGACTTTGCTTGGGGACTATCTTCTAAGTCAGGACAATTTAATGTAGTACTTCGACTTAGGGGGTGTTTGGGTATAGGTATCTTCTGTCACTCATTTTGAAGCAAACCATCAAAAAGTCCTCCAGTGTAGGGGCATCTGGGTGACTGAGCCATCTGACTCTGGATTTCGGCTCAGGTCATGATCTTGGGGTAGTGGAATCGAGCCCTGTGTCGGGTTCCATGCTCAGCAGTGAGTCTATTTAAGATTCTCTCTCTTCCTTTCCCTTTGTCCCTCCCCCCACTCATGAATGCACACGTGCTCTCTCTTTCTAAAATAAATGAATAAATCTTTTCTTAAAGATTTTATTTATTTATTTTTGAGTGAGAGAGAGAGAGAGAGAGAGAGAGAGAGAGGTGGAGAAAGTAACAGCGAGGAAGGCAGGGAGGAACAGAGTGAGAGGGAGAAGCAGACTCCCCACTGAGCAGGGAGCCAGGTGTGGGGCTCCATCCCAGGACCATGGGATCATGACCTGAGCCCAAGATGTTGCTGAACTGACTGAGCCACCCAGCCATCCCATAAATAAATCTTTAAAGAAAAGAAATCCTCAAGTATAGTTCTTGTTACTAAATAATGTGCATTCCTTATTCTGTCCTTAACCCATCTATTATATTCTAACCAAATTCTGTAGTCTATTATAGAAGACTGTCTACTTTATCCATTTCAATGTTGTGTGGATTTTAGGAGGACATACCTGACTAACTTTCCTAATCAACCTTTACTCAGCAAACTGGCCGAAAGAATGGACCTTCTCCATTCTCTTTTTCAACCTTCCCTGTTGATGCCCATAGCACACTGAATGCTCAGCCCAATGGGCTTGATGGGTGCTCATCAGGCTGAATGTGTTCCCCAACCTGTGTCAGTTGTATTTATTCTAATTATGTAAATTAATACAAATAAACCATCTTAAATATGAGTGTGAAAAGAAAGAGAGTTACCTCTATGAAAAGTGAGTTGAATGTTTGGAAAGACTTCACAGAAGCAAGTTACAAAAAGAAAGTAAAATTAGACAGACAACTGCAAAAGACTGCAGGATAGTGACGTGTGGCTCATAGCAATTTAGAAGGTTTCCATGTTGCCACATGAAAATCTTTAATTTTGTTCTACTTTAAATAAACCAAAACTGCATTTTGGAATCATGGATGTGCTTTAGAGAACAAATACCAAGCAGAACTCTACTCAGCAAATCCACACTCGATGAAGAGCCATGCCTCTATATCAAAATGTTGGTAAATTAACGTACATGTATATGTTTTAAGCTAAAACAAAATGCTTAAGATACATGTCTCACTCTTATGAACCTGGTTTACACACCTTTTTTCAATTCATCAACCACTATCAGTCTCAGTTACATCAGTAAGAGGACTAATGTATTCTATTCATAACAGTTTTATTTAAATAAAGGCTTCTAAAGTTTTTTATACAAATGAGCTTTTCAGAGGAAAGCAATCCTCATATCCATAATCATCCTTATAAAAGTATTTTATGACATTAAATACAACATATATATTACTAAGAGTGCTAAAAAAAAAAAAAACAAGTGTTGGAAACTTAAAAAAAAAGACTTTCTTGTACTAAACTGAGTTCCTGTATAGGAACTGGGGAAATGTCATCACACTATGACTCAAACATCCCCTCTTCTGCATCTGCTGTCAACACAGCAACACAATACTACACGATGCTCTATTGTGTATTTCTGAGGATTTGCCTGAGAATTTGAAGTACAGACCACTTAAGACACAAGTGAATTCTCTGAAACTGTTAGCCACTTGCTTTCTGAGGACTGCTGGCTCTTCCTGAGATGTTCATCCGCTCTGTGCACTTTGAATGCCTGATGACGCTGAAGACCTGGCCTGCCCCCCACCACATTCCTTGTTCCATTTCTGGGACTCATCTTCATTCTATTCCCACTCTATGTCTCATAGAACGATTGAAATGGAGGTATTTCTTGACAGGCTACTTGGCAACTTTTTTTTAAACCATTTTAACCATTTTTATAAGGGTATAATTCAGTGACATTCACAATATTGTGTGACTATCACCATTGTCTATTTCCATAATTTTTCATCATTTCCCACAGAAACTCTCTAAACTTGCAGCCTTATTCATAATAACCAAGCTACAGAAAGAAGCCAACTGTCCATTGATGGATAAATGGATAAAGAAGATGTGTGTGTTTCACACACACATACACACATGTGCAATGGAATATTATTCAACCATAAAAAAGGAAGTCCTGCCATTGGCAACAACATGGGTAAAAACCTGGAAAATACTACACTAAGTGTAATAAGCCAGACAGACAAAGTCAAATACCATATGATATTTGGAATCTAAAAGAGCTGAACTCAGAGAAACAGAATACAACGGGGTGATCAGGAGCAAGGGTGTGGAAGAAACAAGATGTCAGTCAGAAAGTGCAAACGTTCAGTTAAAAGATGAATAAGTTCTGGGGATCTAACGTACAGTGGGGTGACTATAATAACAGTACTATATTGTATACTTGATATTTGTGAAGACTATAGATCTTACGTGTGATCACCACACACACAGAAAAAATAGTAATTATATGAGGTGATGAATGTGTGTTAATTAACTCAATTGTGATAATCATTTCATAATATATATGTATATAAATCACCACCATGCTGTATACGTGATGTACACAATTAAATATATATTATTTCTATTTGTCAGTTATATCTCAAAAAAGCTATAAAATCATTTAAATTTTTTTAATTTAAAAGAAATTCTATATTCATTAAACAATAATTCCCTACTATCCCCTCCCCCCGCTGCCAGCAACCATCATTCTACTTTCTATCTCTATAAATTTACCTAGTCTGTCTCTGAATTTACCTACTCCTCATATAAATGAAATGATATAATATTTGTCCTTTTGTATCTGGCCTATTGTGTTTAGCATAATGTTTTCAAGGGCCATCCATGGTATAGCAGTGTATCAGAATCTCCTCCCTTTTTATGACCGAATAATATTGCTTTGTATTTATATACCACATTTTGTTCATCCATTCATCTGGTGATAGATGTTTGGGTTGTGGCTTGATAACGTTTTAAAAGTTCAAAGTTTTATAGTTTGCTTTGTTTTGCTGTGTTTCAAGTTGTCATATCGAAATGTTCACCATGAGAAAAAAATCCCTGAGTAGCTAAGTCAGAACAGCTACAGTCACAGCAACATTGACTTACTATGGGCTGTTATGGGCTGAGCTATGTCCCCACCCCCCAGATTCATACACTGATATGTATGACACCTCAGAATGTGACTGTACTTGGAGATAAGGTCTTCAAAAAGATAATTAAGTTAAAAAGAGGCCAAGGGATAGGCCTCAACCCAATATGACTGATGTCCTTATAAGAAAAGGAGACTAAGACAGAGACACAGACACATAGAGGGAGGTCTATGCAATGACACAGAGAGAAGAAGGCCATCTACAAGAAAGGAGAGATGCCTTAGAACTCAACAAACGCCTTGATCTCAGATTTCTGGCCTCCAGAATTGTGAGAAAAAAATTCTTGTTGTTTGTGGCAATTTGTTAAGGCAGCCCTAGCAGACTAATATACCATATATCCCAAATTTGACTGGTTATGACCTTGTCCCACCATGATCTTCAAGGCTTATGGTAATGAAATTCTGAGGCTGTACCAGATCGCTACAGTTAGGGAGATTTTCTCTTCATGCCTTCTTTCTTTAGTGCCTGGCACTGCTATTGGCACCTAAAGAAATACGAGAAAAGTAAATATATTCATAAGGACCCATGACTTCTGAGAGTTGAGTTGGGGGTAACATGTAAGGTGGAAGACATAGATGAAAAACAGTGAGCATGATAATCAAGTAAATTATATGTTGAAGATGATACATGTGATGGAAAGATTAGAGGGAATCAGGGGGATTGATAGTGAGGAAAGCAGAACAGTTCTACTTTAGATAGGGAGAAATGAGAATAAAGAGGTAACAGAACCAGATAGGTCCCTTTAGGACATTGGCTTTCCTTCTGAGCAAAATTGGTGGCTATTGCAAGATTACGAGCAAAGGAATGACATGATCCAATTTACAATTTTCAAAGGATCACTCTGGGTGTTATACTATCCAATGTCAGGGGGTAAGAGAAGAAATGAATAAATAAGCTAAGAGGCTATCGAAATGATCCATGCAAGAGACGATGGTGTTAAGATGGTTTGGACGAAGACAGTAGCAGTAGTGAAAAGAGATCCAATTTGACTTTAAGGGAACCCCAACAGAATTGAGTCAGTTGATGTAAAATGTGAGAAAAATAAGAGTACTCCAGGGTGACTCCAAGGTTTTTGAATTGAGTAGCTCAAGGGACTGAGGTGGTGCCTGAGATACACAAAAGTGTAGGTGGTACAGGCCTGTAGGTTTGGGGGTGGTTGGAAGGGTGGGGAGTTCAATTTTGGACACACCAAGTTTGAGACATCTATTAAACATCCAAGTGAAAATGTTAAGGGAGCCACTGGATACAGTGGTTTAGATTTCAGGGGAGGGATGATAGATATAAATATGTCAGTATTTAGCCTATGATGATATTTAAAGGCATGGGACTAAAGGAGACCACCAAGGAAGAGAGTATACAGATAATGAATGAAAGACCCAAGGTCTAAGCCTTGGGACACATCAACATTAAGACACTGTCTTTGCCCTATTCCCTTGCTGGATCATATTTATATTTGCCTCTAATAAATTATGCATTGACCACAATCTGCCTTATATGAAAAACTGTCTCTATTATACCTCCCCGATTAGATTATAAATTTCCAGAACACAGGATATCTATCTTCTTCTCCCTCAAATAGTAACATTACATATATATCTCCTATTGGTTCTGTTTCTCTGGTGTACCCTGACTGAAAAATAGAGATGACAGAGTTAGAGATAGAAATGAGAGATAGACATGACCGAGAGAGAGAGAGAGAGAGAGAGAGAGAGAGAGAGAGAGGTTTGTACGATTCTATACTAAGAGATTAATTGCAAGGAACTGGCTCACATGACCGTGGGGGCTGGAGCGGCAAGTCTGAAATCTCTAAGGCAGGAGGGCAGGCTGGAAATTTTCAGTCTGCAGCAGCATTTCTTCTTCCTCAGGGAAACCTCAGTTCTGTTCTTAAAGCCATTTATGTGATTGGATCAGGTCCACACAGATTGTCAAGCATAATCTCCTATATAATTTAATCATATCTACAAAATACTTAGACTAATATTTGAATGAATAACTGGGTACTATAGCCTAGCCAAGTTAACACATAAAACTGGCCATCACAGGGCAAAGTGAATAATCCACTGCTTGTAAAAACTGTAAATGAAGTACTCTACTTCAGATCCCAAGTTAAGTAACATTTACTGTGCCCTACCTAATGAGACACCATGGCAGGTGCTGGCTGCAGAAATGAAAAACCTTGCAAAGTCCCTGCCCTGGGTGAGCAAACAGTCTAGTAAGAGAGATAAATACATAAATTCTCACAATAAATTATGGCAGGTTAGTGGTCAGTCACATAATGCATACATCCACAGAGAAAAGTCTAAAGACACCAATGAACTTCATCCAAGGATTTGAAATACATTGAGTGTTCAAGGAAAGAGCCAGTAGGGATTATTAGGAAGATAATATGCAAAAAGGCCCCCCAGGTAGAGGAATGGTAGGGTCAGTGCTGCTGGAAAGGTGTGATGGAAGAGGGGAATGCATTACTCAGTTAATCCTTTCTTTCTTTCTTTCTTTCTTTCTTTCTTTCTTTCTTTCTCTTTTTCTTTCTTTTCTTTTCTTTCTTTCTTTCCTTTCTTTCTTTCTTTCATTTTTCTCTTTCTCATTTATAGATTTAAGGGAAAAGATTCCAGAATATTTGAGAAGACAGGACAGATCAAATCTATGATTTGGACAAATCCATTTTGGATAACTGACAAGAAGCTTTAATTATAACATTTTATAGGGGTGCCTGGGTGCCTCAGTTGGTTAAGTGTCTTCCTTCGGCACAGGTCATGATCCCAGAGTCCCAGGATCAAGCCACACATTAGGGTCCCTGCTTGGTGGGGAGTTTGTTTTGGTCTGCTTCTCCCTCTGCCCCTCACTCCCCTAGTGCCCACTCTCTCTCTCAAATAAATTTTAAAAACTTTTAAAAATTATAACATTTTATATTTATAGAATATTTGTCCCCGAAAGCACTGAATTATTATCCTTTTAGTGTATTTAAATCAAACTGTCAGGTCTTTAAGAGGTACTTACCTTCCATAGAAGAAAAAAATAATTGTGCTTAGTAATTAGTAAGGAAGAATTTAACATATTTATAGTTTTATGTTTCAATAACACATATTGCTTTTTTTCTTACTGCAAACTCCATATATATTCATTGAAGAAAATTTAGAAATAGTGATAAATAAAAAGAATACAACAAAATTGCCCATAACATCAAAGTTGAGATAGTTACTGTTAACATTTTTGGGGTTTGTCCTTCCTATATTTTCTGTAAGTGTATACATTCATAAGAATGCTATTGATTATTAAAAACAGAAACAGAGTAAGTACAATTTATTATAATGCACTCTCTTCTTTTGGCAATATACCATTTACATCCTTCAATGTTGTTACATAGTCTTTATAAAATCATTTTTAATGGTTGCATAGTATGCCATTGTAGATATGTTTTTAAACTAATTTCCTATTTTGGTTACATTTTTGGTAGGTTCATTTTTTTACTACTAAAACAAGGTTGCTATTACCATCTTAATAGCCATATTTTTTTCAGCCAAAAAATTATTTCCCTCAAATAACATGTCTAGGAGCAGATTTGCAGAAACAGAGAATATGTAAAAAATTAAGATTTTACCAACTATTGCCAAACTACTCCAGAAACATTGTGTGCATTTATCAAATAATGAGCCCTTTCCTCATGCCTTCTTTATTTTATGCTTTGATATTTATATAGGTAAAAAATACATTTTTATTTTAGTTTTCATTCCTTGGATAATTAGTAGACAGTAAAACATTTCTCAACCTTCAAAGAGCCCATTTTCAGATTTAAGAGCTAAATGCAAGATCTGAAACCATAAAAATCCTAGAAGAGTACACAAGCAATAATTTCTCATTGCCCATAGCAACATTTTTCTGGATATGTCTCCTAAGGCAAGGGAAAGAAAAGTAAAAATAAACTATTATAACTATATCAAAATAAAACTTTTTGCTCAGCAAAGAAAACAAAAAGGCATTGACAACCTACCAAATGTGAGATGTTTGCAAATGATATATCCAATAAGAGATTAATATCCAAAATATATAAATAATTTATACAACTCAACACCAAAAAAACCAAACAATCTGATTTAAAAATGAGCAGAGGACCTGAATACATATTTTTTCAAAGAAGACATACGAATGGCCAACAGACACATAAAAGGATGCTTAACATCACTAATCATCAAGAAAATGCAAATCAATACCACAAAGAGATATCACCTGATACCAGAAAGAATGGCTAAAATCAAAAGAACAAGAAATAATGAGCATCAGGGAGATGTGGAGAAAAAGGAATACTCAAACATTGTTGGTGGGAATGTAACTTGGTACAGCCACTATGGAAAATAGTATGAAGGCTTCTCAAAAAATTAAAAATAGAAATACCATATGATATCCACTACTGGATATCAAAATAATTCCACTACTGGGTATTTACCCAAATAAAATTATAATACTAATTTGAAAAGATATGCACATCCTTATGTTTATTGCAGTATTATTTACAATAGCCAATATATGGAAGCAAGGTAAGTGTCCATCAATAGACGAATGGATAAGGAAATGTGGTACACACACACACACACACACACACACACACACACACACACACACACAGTGGAATACTATGCAGCCATAAAAGGGATGAGATCATGCAATTTGTGACAATATGGATGGACCCAGAGGGTATTAAGCAAAGTAAAATAATTTAGACTGAGAAAGTTAAGTGCCATATATTTTCACTCATATGTAGAACTTAAAGGAAAAAAAAAAGAATAACCAAAGAAACAAAAAGCAAAATTAGATCTGTAAATACAGAGAACAAACTGATGGTTGCCAGAAGGGAAAAGGGTAAGGGGATGGGCAGAATGTGTGAAGGGGAGTGGAAAATACAGACTTCCCAAGTAAGAAATGAGAAAGTCACAGGAATAAAAGCCACAGCATAAGGAAAATAGTTAATAATATTTTAATAGCATTATATGGTGACAGACGGTAGCCACATTTGTAATGGTATGGCATAATGTATATATTTGTTGAATCACTATGTTTTAAACCTGAAACTAATGTAACATTGTGTGTTAACTACCCTCAAATTTAAAAAAATAATTTAAAAAAAAGAGTTCACTTTTGAGGAGTGATATTTTACATGTTTTAGATGTTTACATGTTTTAACAGTAGTCATAATTTATGTAAATATATTTAAATGTGCATGTATATAAATCAAATTCTCATCTCCTAATATTTCATATCACTTTGCTCAGCCACACCAGTCTTGGCTATTTGTCCCACAAGCCAAGTATCTTCCTCTGATGCCTACACCAGAGCCTTTAGGCTTGCAGATTTGCCCTACCTGGGACCCTCCTCCACTAAATTTCACATCCTGATTCCATCACTTTGTTTTTTCTTAAATGCCCTCCCCCTCACTCTCCATCCCTTACCCTGCTTTATTTCCTTTCCTAGCACCTATTATCAGCCACAAAATTCAGTGTCTATTTTCTTCTTGTTTTTATCAACTATCTCCCCAACTGGCATCTAAGTTTAACAAGGACAGGAACTGCGTTTTACTTGCTACCATATTCCTAGCACCTTAAACAATAGGTGTTCAACAAACAAACAAACACATATGTCTAGCACTAGATGGAAAGAGGGATTTCAAGCAAGTTATTCATGCACAGACCCTTTGAAAAGGACTTAAAGGCAATATGCCTGACCATCTACTGATTCTGAATTTATTATTTTCAAGGTGAATACACTATAATTCTGATATCTTCTCCCATACCAGTTAGCAGTACAATATTCATTAAATACCAGCAAGTCCAAAGACTAATAAGGCAGAAGAAATTTAATGAACTAATATTTGGCATGCAGGTCTTTAATGGGTTTCCAGAGGTGATCACTTTAACAATTCTGTGAATCAGTGTGTACTGGAAGAACAGAGATAAATATTTACTTTACCCTATCCATCCTAAGCAACTTTTCAGTATTTTAACAGTGATATTCATTTAAAATTCAATTAATAAAACACTGGGTCTGTTTAAATGAGCCTCTTGAAAAGGACTGGTCCCCAAATATGACCTATGTGATATATCTATCTTGATTATTCTCAAGATGACTTTCATTTTCAAGTTAAAATTACAAGACACTGGCAAGAAAAAGAGTAATGAATTTTAAATCAAAATAACTGGGCCCTATCCTTCTTGATTCCCTGATATAATAGTTGTTTGACTTTGGGCAAGTCATCTAATCTCTCATTTTCAGCTTCCTGGTTCATTGACATGAATAGCTATACATGCCATGAGGATTGTGTAGAAATTAAAAGAAATGATGTATTCTGTTTTAAAAAAACTTTTAAATGTAGAGTGCTAATAAATATTGGAATATCAGTAAAATAATAGCAATAATAATTAGTTCCATTATTTCTAATCTTAATTATGGATTAAGAATTCAACCTATAGTTGTTTGCCCTCTGGAATAGAGAACACACTTCCATTAAAGGAAAAAAAAAGAAAGAAAGAAAATATTTTGAAGTATATACTCAAATGGATTTTTTAAAAATTACATAAAAATTAAGTAGAAAAAAGTCTTCTGTGATGTCTCCAAACCACAAAGCAACTACTGAAGGAACTAATCTGGGTTAAAATATTGATTTAAAATAAAGACATGTTAATCCTTGAAATCTGAGTAAGAGAAAACCCTATTTATACAAATATAATAGAAAATTGTACCTCTAAAGGAAAGAAGACTGTCCAATTCTTATCCTAAAACCATCTAAAGTCAAGTACTTAGGTACCTGGATAGCATAGTTCCTCAAACTAAACCGTCAATCCTCACTTCATCTTTAATCTCTGTACTACATAGGGAAAAAGAATTTTTAAAAATATACTGCTAAAAGCAGCACATTTATATCCATCACAAAGTGATCATACTACTTCCCTTGTATCCCAGAATGCATTTAATGTCATTGAAGAGAGAGAAAAAAATTGTTTAAAAGGAATAGCATTCTTTTTTCTTTTCAAAAACAACTGAAGGAACTTTCCATTTCAGTCCAAGGTGGAGGAACAGAAACCAGCTTTACCTTCTTGCTAGAAACAACTTTAAAAATAGACAAAATATATGAAATAATGGTTTTAATAAATTAGATGGTATTGACAAAGGACAGAGATCCCTGAAAGATGAGAAACAAATTAAGTGAGCCCTATAGAGTTTCAGTATATTTTTAATTTATTTTTTAAATTTTCATTTATTTCTTTATCTATTTAGAGAGAGAGAGTACGTGCAAGGGGTGCGGAGAGGCAGAGGGAGAGGGAAAGAGAATCTCAGGCAGACTCCCCGCTGAGCACGGAGCTGATGCAGGGCTCAGTTTCACAACCCTGAGATCATGACCTGGGCTGATATCAAGAGTTAGACACTAAATCAACTGAGCTACCAAGGGGCCTTTCAGTATGTCTTCTTAAGAGAGTTTCCAGGGGATGACACAGAGAAAAGAAATCCAAGGAAAGCTTGGTATTTGACTAAATTAAGGAGATCTTGCTGAGAGTTAAGAGAGGCCAAGACAGCTAGCATTCTCTGAGCAGAGTGCTGGAGAGAAAAAGAGGACTTAACATATCTGCAGGGACTCTCCTTATGACTTCAGCTGAGTGACAATCAGAACGTGCCTGGGCGTAACAACCTGAGTCTGCGGAAAGAACTCCCAGAAAGAATTGAAGGGGACAATCTTAGGAGCTGAGAACTGAAACTAGTCCCTGTTCCTACCAGCCAGAGTAGAGAATCTTACAATTCAAAGGCATCAGATAGAAGTCTCAGAAATATTTTGCTGCAATAATAAGTCAAAATTAGCTCTAGATTAAATGCATCTTGGTTCCCATCTTAAAAAACTCAAAGCAGCAATACCAAAGAGGATCAAACTGTTTTCAATAACTTAACAGCATATCAGAACAAAGCACAAGAATATTATATAAATATAAAAATAATACCAAAATCATGAAGATGAAATTCTCAATATCTAAATAAAAATTATCAGGCATGTAAAGAAGCAAATGTAGATATGTACTGTGTGTGTGTGTGTGTTCGTGTATGCGTGCATGCGTCTATCTATCCCTCAGTAAGGTTAAAATCAATGAATTAAAGCAAACCTAGAAATGACACAATGATAAAATTGAAAGCAAAGCTATTAAAATAGTTAAGATACCTGTATTCCACATGTTTAGGAAGCTAGAAAAAAGACTGAGCATGGTAAGCAAAGACATAGAAGAAATACAAAAAAAGAAAGAAAGAAAGAAAGAAAGAAGACCAAATCAAACTCTTGAAAACTATAAAGTATGAAATGAAAAAGACACTGGCTGGGATGAGGTGCTATTTAGGCATTGCAGAAAAAAAAAAAGTAGTGAAGTTGAAGGCATAGGAATAAAAATAACTAAAGTAAAACTCTGAGAGAAATATTTTTTTAAATGAACAAATCATTCATCAGTTGTGGAACAACTTCAAGCAGCCTAATATATATATTTAATTGGAGTCCTCAAAGGGAATAATAAAAAACCATTTGAAGGACTAATGGCTGAATGTTTTCCAAATTTTATGAAAAATTTAAAGCACAGATCCAAAGTGTTAAATGAACTCCAAGGACAAGGAAAACGAAGGAACATGCATGAAGACACAGTATAATTAAGTTACTTACAAAGTGGTAAAAAGAAAATATAAAAAGAAGCCAATGTAAAAAAGCCACACATTATATACAGAAAAATAATGACAGCAGTTCACTTGTTGAAAATAATGCAAGTAAGAAGATAGAGGAGCAACATCTTTAAAGCACAGAAGAAAAGCGGGGAGTAAAACCTGTCATACTGGAAAACTTGACCCAGTAAAAATTATCTTTCAAAAAGAAGGCAAAATAAAGACTTTTTGACAAACAAAAGATGAAAGAATTCAGCAGCAGCAGACCTGCACCAAAATAAATGTTAAAAGAATTTCTTTCCTTACCTTTTCTGGTCCTGGCTGCTTCAGGAGCTGCAGGCTCCAGTGCAGATGTGACCAATTCCAAGAACCACACCTCACCCAACCAGTCCAGAAAATGGTACAGAAATCAAGAAGTCATCAAGAAACTCTGATCACAAAGATAACAAATCTTTTAAGGGGGTGGATCCCAAGTTCCTGGAGAGCACATGCTTTGCCAAGAAGCACAACAAGAAGAGCCTAAAGAAGATGCAGCCCAACAACACCAAGACCATGAGTGTATATGCAAAGGCTCTCAAGGCTTGAGATAGCCCAAGGAGATCAACCTCAAGATCCCAAAGAACTGCAAATGCAAATGACTTTCTACATTGCTCCCTCCAGGCTTCGGAAGCGTGCTCATGCCCACATCACCAAGGATCTCAGACTCTGCTAGCCAAAGACCAAAATCAAGTTTCAAAACCAAGGCTGCAGCTAGGGTTCCAGCTCTAGCTCAGATTCCCAAGGGTGCCTAAGCCACATTGCAGCTTCCAGAGCAGAGGCCTCTGTCTGCCTATAGGAGGAGGAAGGAAAGGTGTGACCCTTGGGTCTGCATGAGGCTGGTGTTCTCCTGTGCAATTGGTATAAATAAACCTGAGGCAGAAAAAAAAAAGAATTTCTTCAGACAGAAAATGGTATCAGATGGAAATCTGGATCTAGACAAAGGAACTAAGGGCATCAGAAATAGTAAATATCTGGATAAGCAGAAAATAATTTTCTATTCAAATTTCTTTTAAAAATCATGACTATTGGGGAGCTTGGGTAGTTCAGTCATTAAGCATCTGTCTTCAACTCAGGTCATCTTCCCAGGGTCCTGGGATTGAGCCCTGCATGGGTCTCTCTGCTCAGCAGGGACCCTGCTTCTCCCTGTCCCTTTGAAAAGTCCATTCCACTATTCTATCAAGTCAGCTGCTTCAGGATGGTGGCTATTCTAAGACCAGTGAGTTTTATGAACATAGACCCACTGTCACACTCTGTTTACTATGAAAATGAGTTTTTGATCAGAAGTGATGTTGGATACAATACCATGATAGTGGATAAGACATTCTGTGATTCCATGAATAGTAGAATAGCAAAAGCACTGTGGGCAGGGAAGAAAAGTCAACATCCAGAATAAATCTCTATTCCAGTAAGAGCAAAGCACTGCCCCTTTCGTGATAGAAGTGGTCCAATTTAATCAGTATGCCACCAAGTAACTGGCTAATCACCCCCACAGAATGGTGCCATATCAAGGGCTCAGTGTTGATCTCTGCAAGGCAAGATTAGACACTCAGCAGTGACTATCACCAGGTCAGTCTTCATGAGTGAAAATTCACATCATTGAGTGCACACCTAACTCCCTTCTTGTCACAATGGCCACTTTGTTCATGTCCTTGAAAAAATGGACAAAAATGGCCAGGGAAAAGGCTGAAAGGAATCCACAGAACTGACCATCCTATACATATGATTATTAAAATGTTTCTCTGCTAAGTTCACCCACTAATGAGCATTTATAGAGGACATAAATATCTTCATATTCTGTGTCCATTCAGGGAGCTCTAGCATCCCTGACCTCCTTGTAATCATTTTTGTAACCATATTCCATCCAAGTCCCTGACCATCCAACCAAACGAGTGGCTACAGTTCACAAATTGGTATCCAATCACACATCTGGCCATGTCTCCTTCCAAGTAAAATGAGCAACAAAGTATACTGCTCAAAGTTCTGCCACTGGGAGGACTTCTCTTCACCACTGACCTGCAGGACTGCCCCACATGGGGTAGCTGTGTGGCATTCTTCCACTTTCAGCTGATGCTTGCACGTTCTACAGAACCATCCATAAAATAGCGCTGAGTTTTTTCTTCCTCAGTCCATTGGGTATAGAAAACTCTTCATGAAGGCACAGTATGGGACAAAAGAATACAGCAAAAAAAAGAAAAGAAAGAAAATAGAATTTGAACACTTACTAGTGCTTTCAAGGCCTCGTTCAGGTCCAGCTGTACACACCACTTCCATTTGATACTGGTGTTCTAGTGTGCACACACAACCTTATGGGCTGGTGTATCACGAATACCCAGTTCATGATGGCTAGTTCAAGATGCTTGGTAACTGGGTGGCCCATGATACGTGGTCATATGGCAATGCCCCAATGACAATGAAGGCTTAGAAAATAAGCTTAAACCTTGGAAAGAGAATTCGTAAGATAAGAAATTTCCCAAATATCAGAAGGGTTTTCTGAAAGTGGCTTCCCGGCCAGAAAATCTGGACAAATGTGTACCACCATCTAGTTTTTGAATTTCCAACATCAATGACATCCCTCTTACATGCTTAAATTTAACAGCACCTACTACAACAGCAAAATGCTATCAACTAATGTTAAACAACTACTCCCATATAAGAAAATCCCCTCACTCTTTGCCCCAAAATAGGGCCAACCAAAAGAATCATCGGTTTCTGCACCTACCTCCAAATTCAGGTTCTCTGAATGATATTTCATCTTCTTTTAGTTTCATCTCAATTCCAACTTGATATTTTGTAAATTGTGGGCTAAATTGCTACATTAACTTGCTACCACCAAAATATGCTATATACATACATGGGAATCAGCAATGAGAAAATGAGTCAAAATATATACATGAGCTAGCAAAGAAAATATGGACAGACACTACTTCTAACTTCTCTTCCCAAGTCCATGTTGGTATTTATGACATCTGTATCAGTTGACTATGTTCACAATAATCCTGTATAACAAGCAATCACAAAATCTCAGCAGCACATACTTGTTTCATGAGTCTCCCGGTCACTAAGATCAGCTGTTCTAGGCTGATCTCAACTGGGCAGTTTTGCTGCTCTCAATTAGGATCATTCACATATTTGAGGCTAATTTTGGCTGGAGGTGGCAATGCTCCATATGGGTAGGAGACAAACCCAAATATGTTCTTTTCATGTCTATGATCAAGGTCCAAGAGCCCAAGTGGAAACTTTTGAAATATCTCAAGGCTTAGTCTTAGACGTGACACATCACCACCAACTTTACCTCATTTTATAGGCAAAAGCAAGTCAGACAGCTGAATTCAAAATCAAGGGGCAAAGGGTAGGAGGCAGGAAGCGGTAAAGAATACCTGCTACCCCAGCTTTCTTCTATTACTCATTCCATGTTTCCCAAGGCTCTTAGTCAACACCTGAGCAGCCTGAGGGTTTTGCCTGAGGGGGTGAGGCAAACATCATCTCTGCGGGATCTGAGCCCTAAGTTGTCCTACATATATGAGATATTACTAAGTTTCTATTCACGTTTTCCAGTGGCCTTGGCTTCCCTTTTATGGAGTTTTAATTAAATGTCTAATATTTAATATCAAGGATGATACTAAGACACAAAGGACCCCAAGAAAGAATGGTCACAGAGGCAGAAAATTTGAAATGCGGTTTCATAATACAAGAAAAAGAAAAAGAATATTTCAAGAAGAAGATGATCAAAAGACAAGTAAGATGGGAACTGAAAAAGTATCTTTGGGTTTAGCTACATGAAAGCCCTTAATGACTTAATAAAAGCTGTTTCCATGGAGTAATGGAGGGGGAGGCCAGAGAATTTTTATATAATGATATATATCATGGCTTATAAACTAGTTATACAGAAAAACACAGAGACAAGCCAGGGCTCAGTTTACCCACCCACCCACCTGAACGAGTGCCCTATTCTTATCTCACCAATCTCACAGAGTTTGGAATTATAATGGGATTCAGCAACATTTCTGCCACTCGTTCCCAAAGCCTGCTGTTCCTTCACATGCGCTGGGTCACAACTCACCTCCTTCTTGCTTCTTTACCCTGGTTCCATCCCTCTCTTAACAAAACTTTCCTCAAAGTCATGGCACATGGTTTTTACCTTTCCAGTATTTACAGCATTAATACAATGTGTTTAATATTTGTCTTTCCTTTTGGACATTACAGTAATAATCTAGGAAGATTTCTATTTATGTGTAATATATATTATATATATTGAACATGTGATTACTGAATACATATTATTTATCAATAACGCATGTATCTAAGCTACCTTATACCTAGAACTCTTAGAAGTTTAAAACTTTTCAAAAGACAAAACTATCAAGTATTCTTTTCATGATTACTGTTATTTCTTTTTTTTCTTTTTTTTTAAAGAAATTCAATATCAACTCTTTTTTTTTTAAGATTTTATTTATTTATTAGAGAGAGAGAGACTGAGAATTAGAGGTGAGAAGGTCAGAGGGAGAAGCAGACTTCCCGCAGAGCCGGGAGTCCGATATGGGACTCGATCCCGGGACTCCGGGATCATGACCTGAACCGAAGGCAGTCGCACAACCAACTGAGCCACCCAGGCGCCTGTTATTTCTTTTTAAAAAAAAAAAGATTTTATTTATTTGAGAGAGAGAGCATGAGTAGGAGGAGGAACAGAAGGAGAAGCAGGCTCCCCACTGAGCAGAGAGCCTGATGCAGGACTCAATCCCAGGACCCTGGGATCATGACCTGAACCAAAAGCAGACTCTCAACCAGACTGAGCCACCCAGGTTCCTCTGCCATTTCTTTTAGACCCTTCTCCATAAAGATATAAGACATGAATTTCCTTCCAGCTTTTTCTATTGATATGATGTTATGGTTTTTTTAAACCACTTAGCAATCATGTCAAGAGGAGGGACTAAGTTTATAAATCTGTATGGAAGTTTACATCTAGGGAAGAGTCAGGTAATGTGAAAAAAATATTATTCCAAAACCTAACTAACCTAATGGATGATCTGTTGTTACATAAATCTGAGCATTTGTGTTCCTTGAGCACATTCATGTAATTTCTTCAGAAATAATTTAATATAGAAAAATAAATAGGCATTATCCATCTTTGTCTTCTCTGATTATCTAGCCATCAAAGCTATTGCTTCATGTACAGACTTTGTAGAAAAGATGGTCATTAGCTTGCAAACACACAGCTGGCAACATGGAGTCAATCATCATGGTGTGGCTTCAATGTCATTATTATTTCTGAATAAATACTAACACTTTGATCCATCCTTTTAATGTCAGCAGAAATACTTTTCTTTGAAGATAGCATTCATTTACAGGTATGAAAATGACATTCAAACCTGAAACAACTGAACCCAAATAAACCAAAACTTTTATTCACCTATTTTCAACTTTAATGAGAATAAGGCAAGAGTACAAGTGGCTGGCATCCACTGGAGCTTTCTATAAGCCAGCTCCTATAATAACAGTTTTTCTTATTTTTAACTCATCTATTGTTTCTATGCTACAATGAGTCAGGGGCTGGTAGTCACCCCATTTTATAGGTTAGGAAAGCAAAGTTTAGATAAGTTGCCTAAGACACGCTTTTCTTAAATATCCCTGAATCAAACAGAACATTGAGTTTGCATGACACGGGAAGAATGTTGCATAACTATGAACAGTATCTCTCTACCATAAACCCCCAGGAACATTTCTCCCACAATGCTGTCCCATACATATTTTTTGGAGAGCTCTCCCATCCCCTTACCGTTGAAGAAGACAATTCTCTTCAGTGCAACTTATGTGACTATTTTCATCACAGACGATATATTTTACTGTGTATATGACAGTGAGATTTTTATAATATATGTCATGGAACAAGTTCTAAGTAATTTTAGATCTTATAATCGGAATTTCTTGACATATCTTTATACCTCAATGTTGGATTTAAAGAACATTTTTAATCTCAGTATTCTGCAATAAGATATCTTTTGCCATGAATATCAATATACTTGTTTCATATACATCCCTGTTTCTTTAAAATAAAAAAGAAGGATCCCGAGACATATGTTTTAGATGAAATGCATGCTGGTGTTCTTGATATTTTATTTTAACATGCTTCCTAAACCTTCCTATCACTACCATCACCTAACCAGATAGTCTTCATTTTTAGTGTCCTCCCATATTACCCCCACTTCCTGGAAGCTTGCCAGATTCTCACAGACTTTCAGAATTGACAAAACACACTGTGAAAAATGTCTTAACAATGTGCAAAGTTTTTCATGTATTTTATTGAAATATGTGCATATTACTTACAATATTGCTTAATAAGACATAAAACTGGAAAGTGTTCAAAAGTTAAAGCCCAGACTGCTGTCACCATCTTCATTCTTGTGAACTTAATTTTCTTTTGTTAAAGAGAAAGGAAAAAAAGGAAATAAATTGGGGGTTCACAAAATATCCCTCCTAGATACTTCAAAAATTTAAAAAAAAAAAAGACTTCAAAATCAACCCAAACCACAGATTTTCTCATCTAGCAGTGAGGTCTTGCCAAGACTACCCCTCCATCCTCTGTCTTTCTCACGTGAGGTGCAGAGGGTAAGAAAGCAACTCAGTTCCACTGCACAGTCGGTGACTTCCAACCAGCATGAATTGTGGAGGATATTAAATCTAACCCCTTTCCTTTATAAAAGTGGAAAAACAAAGGCGATCTCTTTTCTGAGCAAACCAGTGGAAGAATCAAGAGGAGATGTGTCCTGATCCCATTTCAGTTTTTTCTTTTATGGTGCATGACCTCCTGCAGATAGATGTAGTTCTAGGAAAAGGCCATTGCTTTCATTACTCACTGAATTATCTGTATGATCCCCATTTTGATAAGCTAATAAAGAACTTAAATTAAGCTAGTCATTGCCAATTTCAGTTAAGCCTGCACCCCTCAAGGTCTTCCCTAATGTTATAAAGAATATAAGATAGTTTGTTTTTAAAATATATAATAGAAAATGATAATTCATAAATAAAAATACAGGATCAACAAAAATAAATACAACAAAGGGTCAAGATGGTTGGGTTGGTGTGGATTAGACAGGATAAGATATAGATACTGAATTCTATAGTTTCGATAATGAAGGCTCAGATTTGGCCCTGAGATCTGGATGGCCACAGAAAAAAGGGAAATCTAATCGTCTGAATTTCATTCTCCTTGAGGAAAACAAAGCTTCTTATAAAACTGGATTAAAAATGAATATTCCTTTTTGTAGATTTAACTAGTATGTAAAACTATTTGTAATAAATTCTGATTATTCACAACTTCGTCCATTTAACCACTAGAGCAATTAAATTATGCGGGGTCCCCAATAGGATGGCTCTCCACTAAACAGTTCTTAAAAATTTGACTTATTTCCTCATTCTACTTCTCTATTTTCCTTTCTAAAATGAGAACTCTCTTTTCCTGAGTTCTTTTTAGAGCATCTATTCTCCTTCATGTTCAAAGTCCATTTAGAATAGACGATTATACACACACACACACACACACACACGCATATATGTCAGAATCATGGATTTTTTTTAAGAGTTGACTGAATCTTACCTATTTTAATCAAACTCATTTGTTCCACCGATATGAAAAAACATAACCAAAAAGGCATAATATTTTACCCATTGTCCCATAATTAATTAATTTACAAGCACCTAGGAAATATCTTTTCTCTCTCTTGGTGTTGTAAAACTTTGGAAACTCAGACTTAGACTAAAAGCAACTGTTGTTTTGCTGTTCTCCAAATGATATCAGTGTGATTGCCGCAGGGTTACCCAGAATGTGGCCACAAACAGTATAGAACTATGTTTTCAAGATACTATTAATGGTTATTTCAATGTGTATATTTTTTCTGAGGGGCCAAATAACACAGGACAGTTTGAACATGGGTCTGATTTAATGATCAGTCTTTTCTACCTCCTCAGTACAATCATCAACAAGGTATTTGAGCACTTTTTAATGACATAGTTAATCACAGTATTCTCATCTTTAATACCGAAATTCTCACATCATATAAACAGAGTGCATTGCAATCTCAGTTACAAGCATGATCTAGATGAGGGATTTTTTTTTTTAAAGATCCCGAGTAGCTCACAGAACTGCCATAAAAGGGACATTTTGGCAGAGGGAAAGAAATGCAATTTCCAGAAATATAGCCAGAGTGACATCACAAAACCAGTCTGGTGAGGACATAGATGCAAAACTGATGTTTGCCACAGTACCCGTGGACCTTGGCATCACTGCCTCTTCTGCTGCCACCATCAGAGTGAATTCTCTGTGGTCCCTGTTTCATTGCATCAGCTACTCCCAATTTAAAGTTCAAAGCAAGTGCATCCAAATGTCAATTCTCCTGTACCTTAGCAGCAAAGGAAACTAAGAAAGCACCAAGTGGCAATTTTGACTGCAGAGAAGGAGGTGGGATACACCTTCCACCAAGATTCTTAAAGTGGGAAATCCCCCAAATAAAGGAATGGGGTTCTGATGCACATGACTCACAATAATCAAATAATCAAATCTTATCCAAAATCCGGTAATCAAATCTTTTCAGTGTTCTAATTTTACTAACGGCAACATTATTTTTTTTTTATTTTTTATTCTCTTAAATAGAGAATTAGAGGGAGAGGAAGAGAGGTTGGAGAAGGAAGGGGCAGAGAAAGAGAGACTGAGAGAGAGAATCCTAAGCAGGTTCCATGCCCGGTACAGAGTCCCCATGCAAGGCTCTATCCCCCAACCCTGAGATCATGACCTGATCCAAAATCAAGAGTCTGATGCTGAATCAACTGAACCACACAGGTGTCCCAATAGCAATATTATTAATAGCACTGACAACAATATTGTTAATTGACAGTAGTCAGTCTTGAAAAAAAAAGCAGATTAATAAATTACCTTGTCAGTCACTCTTCAATATGAAAGTAAACTTTAAAAAAAAAAAAATTAACTTTATATTCATTCACTTTACCCAGATTATGACTCTTTCTGTGGAGACAGATTTTTCTCCATGAATAAAAAGAAAAATACAATTTCAAGTCTAAAATTTCCAACGTGTATCTTCTAGTTGCCAAGTTAGCATACATCTGTGCAGTAGAGATAACTTCAAAGACTTTTCCCCCATTTCATTAAAAATTGTCGTTAAAATGAAATTCAAATAAATACCAAGATTTATTTTTTACTGAACACACTGAGGAATATCTTTTTCTGAAGAAGAATATTCTGTCTGAGCAGTCCAGTCATTTCTGGCATATCAAGGATCCACAGGTCTAGGATGGGCTGCCCCAGCCATAGGTTTGCCTATCTAATCAATAAAATGTTCGGTAAAGGGGCACCTGGGTGGCTCAGTCAGTCAAACATCCAACTCTTTTGATCTCAGCTCAGGTCTTGATCTCGGGGTCATGAGTTTAAGCACCACTTTGAGCTCTATCTACACTGGGTGTGGAGCCTACTTAAAAAAAAAAAAAAAAACCTTCACTAAAAACTAGCATCTTCTTGAAAATTTCCTGTACAGCTCTCCAGATATGACAATGTCATAATATGATGAGGTAGACAAGACCTCTTCACAATAGAGATCCGTCTACACAGTGTGAGGTACACCAAAATAAACTCACCCCTTGGTCTTTTACCAATGCCTTATTCATGGTATACCCAAGAAATTATGGACTTCTCTATTAGACTCATTTATTAAATAATATTCAGAATTATTATTTGTTGTTCCACTGATAATTCATTTAAATTGGTGGCCTCTAGATGCTCATTTGTACAATGAGGTCGGTAACTTCTACTTTATCAGGTCGCGGTGAGATTTAAACACAGCTGAGTAGGGGTGCCTGGCTGGCTCAGCTGGTAGAGCTGGTGGGACTCTGGATCTTGGGGTCCTGAGTTTGGGCCCCCACGCTGGGTACAGAGATTACTCTAAAAATTGAAATAAACAAGCAGAGCTGAGTATTTAAAACACAATGCTCCTCACAGCATCAGCATTCAATCCAAGTTAGTACGCTTGCCCATCTCCACATAAGATACTGAAGGTCCTGAAGGCCACTGTGGAAACACAAGTGCTGCCTGGCAAGTGGTGACATGGGCACAGAGTAGAAGCAGAGGGAAAGGTGGAGACTGAAATGTGAAAAGGCAAAGAGCATGGGGTGTAGGCAGGCCTGTTGGAGGACCTGGAGACACTGGTTAACAGGAGGGACGTGAGACTTGTACCGATCTAGCAGCAAGTTCTAGCAGCTGTTGGCAGAATGAGGTAATAAAAAAAGAAAAAAGACACTTAAAATAGGATCAGTCCCTAAAATAGATAATAGATAAGACCTCACTAAGCTTACTAGATCCCTACACAGACAAGAGAACAAAAATTTAGTCTCACAGGTACAATACATTCCGCAAGATTTAATTCAAATGAAAGCATTTCTCGGGGCGCCTGGGTGGCTCAATGGGTTAAAGCCTCTGCCTTCGGTTCAGGTCATGATCTCAGGGTCCTGGGATGGAGCCCCGCATCCGGCTCTCTGCTCACCGGGGAGCCTGATTTCCCCCCTCCCCGCCCCCATCTGCCTACTTGTGATCTCTCTCTGTGTCAAATAATAAATAAATAAATAATCTTTTAAAAAATAAAAATTAAAAAAGCATTTCCCATGCCACACCCAGCTATAAAGACATGAAAGTTTGGAAACCAATCAAAATTTGGTGATTATGCAGAAAACAACCTTTGCTAGCAATCCCTGGGACATAATTTCACTGTTTTCTTGAATAATTTTCAAGAAGGCATATTATACGCTTTGCTATGAAACAAGTATCATTTCTCCATTCAAAAACTTTTTTTTTAAGTATCCAAATAACAAGAGGGCCAAGTAGCTTAATCTTTGTGATACAGAATTTACTGAAATGAACAAAAGAAAAAAAGTAACAGTTGAGTAGAGCAGCTTAATTACCAAACTTCAGCACCCATTTTGACAAGGTAGTCTTTTTTTTTTCTAATAAATGTGATCAACATTCAGAGACATTACCATGATGGCAAATTATGTGACTGGAGTTTTTCAGGCATTTTCTCAATTTGAAAATATGGAAAAATAAAAGAATTTAAATATCCTAATTATTGAACATTCATTTAGATATTCTTTCTAAGCCACAAAAGAGGGAGATAAGGGCTTGATCAGAATCAGAGATTGAAAACATTTATTTTAACTTTCATCATTACCTCACTTTTGGCTTTTTTGTATATAGCTTTGTCCAACTTATTCAATTCATTTGGTAATTTTATATCTTGTGAAATCACCAAAATTCTCTGTGTTACTGGAGATACTTTATCTTTACTGACTCAGAGAAATTTTACTAGAGTAATAGTTATAGAGTGATTTGAGGGCTTTCATTATTCGAATGCTAAATTTTATTAGAACCTTTATTTATGCATTTAGATTTTCTGATGGAACAAACTCAAATATATGTACCTTAAGAAATGCAGAACTCTAAGGCCTTTTGAGTTAACGCAAAGCAATTTTTTCCAATAATACTTAATAGTCTCCATTTCTTTTCAAGGAATAATACTGCCATGAGCATTTTTTGTGATATTTCATCCACTGAAGTAAAAACTTATGGCAGTTTAATTCCCCAAATAAAAAGGGGCTGCTGTAAACATACTTGAGCTACCAGGAAGCAGATGGTTTTAATTATCTACACAAAAAGCTATTTATATTGGGAATTTGAAAAAACAATCTAGAAACAATACGCATTGTAGAAACATACATTTTAATTAATTTGGGCTTTAAAAAAGAATAAGGAGTGATTATTTAGTATTACCTAAAGTCAAACTGACATTAAAGGCTAGATATGGAAACCCTGAGTGCCTCTGTGGCAAAAGCTCTGAAGAAGTGCAGTTGCATATGTAATTGTATATTTGATCTCCTATGAATAAATTGAGGGGAAGAGGATTACTTGAAATCAGCACAAGCCCACTTGCATGATAATATACAATAATAGCCTTGTTTGAGCCAAAAGGTAAACATGCATATTATATTCCTTACAAACTATCCCAAACTTCGCATCCAGGAACAGTCATTGGGATCTCAGAACCAAGGGCTAATCATGCTGGATGGTATTACTTCCTCCTTCCCCCAAGATTTTTTTTTTTTTCCTGATTAGGATATAGTATAAGGTAGTGGTTAAGAGCAAACCATCCCTGGGTGTAAGGGTTGCCAGATTTAGCAATACAACTACACAACGTCCAGCCAAATCTGAGTTTCAGATAAACAACAAAGACATTTTTAGCTTAAGTATGTCCCATGCAACACTGGGACATACCTTATCCTTAAAACATATTTGTCCTTTATCTGAAATTCAGATTTAATTGGGTGTCCTTTATTTCCTCTAGTGATCCTACCTTTTCCATCTCAGTCACGTGTTAGCTGCGTGAATCTGGGCGAGTTATTTAATGCCTCGATGCTGGTACAATGAAGATCATAATAGGACCTAACTTACAGGTTTCTTTGACAATTTAATGAGTTAATTTCTATAGAACACTTAGACTTGTGCTTTGTGTAGAGTGAATGCTATATGTTTTGTTAAATAAATATTCCTGCCTCAAAGAAAAAACTAAGTCAAAAAGACACCTTTAGGGGTGCCTGGGTGGCACAGTGGGTTAAGCCTCTCTGCCTTCGGCTCAGGTCATGATCTCAGGGTCCTGGGATTGAGCCCCACATCAGGCTCCCTGCTCAACGGGAAGCCTGCTTCCCCCTCTCTCTGCCTGCCTCTCTTCCTACTTGTGGTCTCTTTCTCTCTGTCAAATAAATAAATAAAAATCTTAAAGAATATATATTTTTCTAAAAAAGACATCTTTACAGTCTGAGTGGAAAAGTCTTTTGCCTATTCTTTTTTTTTTAAAAAAAAAAAAAGATTTTACTTATTTATTTATTTCAGAGAAAGAGAGAGCCTGAGCAGAGGGGCAAAGGGAAAGGGAGAAGCAGACTCCCTGCTAAGAAGGGAGCCCAACTCAACTCCTGGGGCACCACCATCCCAGGACCCTGGGATCACGACCTGAGCAGAAGGCAGATAGATACTTAACTGACTGAGCTACCCAGGCACCCCTTGCCTTACTATTCTTGAAAATATGTGTGTTAATTATAGGTACATGTTCCTCCAAACTTCCTTCACCACCACCCTCCATTTATTCACCTATCACCACCCAAATTTATTCACCCTCTTCTGCTCTCCTGCCATTCACTGGATCCCTCCCTAAGTCATTGCTGATGCTCTGGCTCTAGGGAAGTCACCCCCTCACCCCTTGGGATTACATAGCCCTTGACTACTCAAGTCATTCCCTCTGCAGAACAGCCACATCTAACCGAAATTAGATGAATACAGAGCAAGCGTAACTCAAAAGAAGGTGGGCGAAAAACCCATTTGAAATTGAGATCCTCAGCTGTGTGATCCAAGATGGATATTTAACCATGTAATGTGAGCATTCTCTGGGAACCTATATTTCTCTCTGGTGCTGATTCTTTCCTGCTTGATCTCCCAATAGGAAGCTATACTCTCATCCCACTGCAAAAAAAAAAAAAAAAAAGGAATTTGGCCAACTGCTGCAACTGAAGCATAAAGGAACACATAAGCAGAACAGCAGGCACTGAAGGGAGTGGGGGCAAAGTCAGGATTTAATAAGGAGCAGAGCAGTCAATCAGGACAATATGCAAATAGTATTAGGAGACTATCTGGGAGGGAGAAAAACTCATTCAAAAGTCTAAGAACAAGACGTGGCTCTAAAAGTCAATTTTCAGCAACGTTTACAAAATTCCAAATCACATTCGGGACTCTGTATTAGTTTCCTCAGGCTATCATGACAAATTACCACAAACCATGTGGCTCCACAATAGACACAGTTGTTCTCTCACAGTTTGGGAGGCTAGAAGTCCAAATTCAAGATGTCAACAGGTTCGAATCCTTTTGGAGACCCTAAGAGAGACTCCATTCCATGCCTCTCTCCTAGTCTCTGGTGACTACAATGTTCCTTGGCTTCCAGGTGCTTCCCCCAATCTCTGCCTTCGTCTTCACACACCCTTCTTCCTTATGTCCCTCTATGTCTTTTTGTCTGTCTCTTATAAAAGCTCACCCTAATACAGGATGATTTCCTTGCAAGATCCTTACTTTAATTATGTTGCAAAAGCCCTTTTTCCAAATAAGGTCACACCATAAGTGTCCTGATAAGATGCTTCTTTTTGAGGGAGTGAGGGGTGAGACTCCATTCAACTCATTAGAGATTGACAAAAGAAGTAATTGGCAAAAAAAAAAAAAAGAAGAAGAAGAAGAAGTAATTGGCATTTCAGGGTAGACCCATCTCAGAATGAGAGCAAACTAGAGTGTTCAGAAGAAAATTAGTAAAACCTGGACAGTACAGGATGAGAGGAATTTAGCTCAGTCCAGAATGGAGACCTGCTTCTTAGGAATATTAGGCCAAGGGTTCTCAAAATGTGTTTAGTAAAGAGAAAATAGAGATTGAAAATAAAAATTCACTATAATAGGTAATTTGCTAAATACCATTTCTAATAAGTCTTAGTTCATTTTTAGTCATTCTCAAAAAATCATTCTAATTATCTTCAAAATTCTTCCAATTATCCAGCTTCCCCTAATTCCAGCACAGAGATTATTATAAAATAAATAATGACAAGGATGTGGCGCCCAGAGTCAGAACTGGGTAAGTAGAATAATTCAGAGAAAAGCTGTCTTACCCACACTTTTTTCTGCCTAAGTGTGGTACATGCTTACCCAGGGACATTCTGGAAACATCCCGAGGTCTCCCTAGTCTAACACTTTTAACTTGCACCTTTAAGAATTGATTAATTGCCAGCCACTAAACCAGGAGAGGTGTTCCTTTCTATTAAGACCATGTTTTTAGAGCAGTTTTTGGTTCACGGCAAAATTGAGGGGAAGGTACAGAGATTTCCCACAGGCCCTGTGTCCTCACACATGTACCCTTCCTCCACTATCAACCCTCTACTACAGAGTAGTATGTTTGTTACAGTTGAAGAACCGACATTGACACATAATCACCCAAAGTCTACAGTTTACATTGTGGTTCACTCTTGGTGTACACTCCATTTGTTTGGACAAATATATAATGACATATATCCATCATTATGGTATCATACAGGATATTTTCACTGTCCTAAATATCCTCGATGTTCCACCTATTCATCCTGCCCCACCTCCAAACCCCAGGACCACTGTTTTTTACTGTCTCCATGACAGTTTTGCTTTGAGAATTTGTTTTTAATATTTTATATAATGCTTGCAGCCACACTATAATGCAGGTATTATCTACACTTTGTAAATGACAAAGTCCAGATGTGAACCTATATCTTTCTGACAAATAAATCCATGTGTTCCCCTAATACATTGCCTCCCAGTCCCTCCTACAAGGTTGAAGAGCATATTTTTCTGGATACGGAAATCCCTCTAGTTATGAGGATCCAGCATTCATCTTCCAGCAGCATGATCCTTCTTCTCATCCCTGCAATATGTAGCCAAGTGCTACATGCCTAGTGTGCTTTATATAAATAGATGATGACTTGAGTGCAAAATGAAAGGTCCTGCAACAAACCTGGACTAACTAATTAGGATGAACCCAATTCATTATGTAATACTAAGAAACTAGTTACAAACTTCTGCAAATGTCTGAGAAGTTCAATTAGATAGAACGATGAAATTTTCACAGTAAATACCTAAAGTCTGGTCAGACAACCTTCAAGGGCTAAAACTTCTGACTCAGAAAAGTATCTTTTCCTAAAAATGCAAAGGAAGCAACAAGAAGACAGCTGTGTTGATTCAGTTTAAGTAACAAGGCCATGCTGTTTCGAATACCATTTAAAGGTAGACCATATGAAACTCAGTATTTATACATTGCAATGCAGATTTTGTGGTTATTAAAGAAAAGTACCATGATTCTTTAAATTTCACAGATTATTCTCCATCCATCCATCAAAATAATGTTTTAAACTAACTCCTGGGTTGAATCACTATGTTGTGTACCTGAAACTAACATGACATTGTATATCAACTATTATCAGATAAAAAAATCAAATTTAAAAAGCTGATATAAAAAAATAAACTCTTGATCATTCAAAGGTAGTTTATCCCATTGATCTAGACCCTTGGCTTCTCCTCCTTATTAGTCATGACAATCACTATGAGTTTTGTATTAAAGAGCAAAAGGGACATGGAAATAGACATAAACATCAAACCAATTTGGATAGTAATTGGTAGTTCATAGGAAAAATTTGGTAGAGAAAATGACAACCATCACCACAAAGTAAAACATTGATCAAAAGTTGGTTTTGGAAATTCCCAGATGTTCTCTATCTGTGGTCTCTCTCTGCCCCTTAGTATTCTACCACATCAGGAAATGGAAGAACATTTCATTTTTGTTCTTACTAACCATAATGAAGAGTAACATCAAGGATTTCCATTATTATGTATATCACAAAATTTTGAAGGTCTGTAATAAAATCTAAAGAATACGTTCTGCCCTGTTTTAGCTGCAAAAGTATGATAATATAATAACATTATTCTATAGATGAATAATAAAGACTTTTGCCTCCTATAACTCTCTATGAACCCATTCAGCTATATTTCTAAGCCAGGAATTGCTAGAATTTCAAAAAATTTTTTGCAGATTTTGTTTCTATTCATTTTAATATGTTTGCAGGGAATTTTCAGGAAATTGAAAGTGATTCACCATAAACAGCAAGGAGTTGTGAAGCTATGTCACTTATCAGTATAACTAAGGGGTCTTTGTTTCCCAAGGCCAATAGTAGAGATGGGAAAGGTAAGGAAGCAACACTGACACATTATAATCACCCAAAGGCCACAGGGGGTGGGAGATGGAGCCTAATGACAAGAACTAGCCTGTGTGACTATGAAAATTTGTTCTTTGGTCCTCTTGAGTTGCCAACAACACCTGACCTATTCGTCCCTTTAGTGCTGAATGAAGTATATACTGGCCCCAGATTCTAGTTGTATTGGACACCTTATCCAGGTTGCTAAGGGCTCTTGAAGTCACTAAAACATAGGAATCATGACAGTTAGAGAGGTATTGGATAACAAATACCTAGCAACATAATAAATATCTATCAATAGCAAATTAATGTATACAATGGAATACTATAAATTCACCTTTAAAATGACACTATTTAAGATATGTAATATGAGGAAAAAATTGTGACATAGTATTAAAATTTAAAACTATATTAAAATTCAGTCTCAATTTTTAAAAAGAATGTGTGACATATACATATTTTTTTAAATACTAAAAATATATGCCCAAAATTCTACGAATGTTTTTCCTTGGAGTGGAAGAAATACAAAAATTTATACATTATAAATATTTCTGATAGACAGAATAATGCCCTCTCCCACCTCACACACCCAAAAGATGTTCATGTTCTAATCCTAGAAACTTCCACATATGTTACTTTTCAGCTGTGATTAAGTTAAGCATCTTGAGATGAGATTATCCCGGATCATCTGGGTGGGCCTTATAAGAGGGAGACAGAAGGGGAAGAGTCAGGAAAGGAGATGTGAAAATGGAAGCAAACATCCAAGAGAGGAAGCCATGAGCCAAGGAGAGCAAGCAGCCTCTAGAAGCTGGAAATGACAAGGAACAAATTCTCCCCTAGAGATTCCAGAAGGAACACAGTCCTTGATTTAAACTACAACCTCCCACCTCCCTAAGCAACAGCTTGAACTATGGTATGTGCTAGCCTTTACACATATTCTCCTTGTGGCATACTGGACTTGTTCATAATAGTATTAGATGAAAGGATACCAAGAGAAACAGAAGTCTTGGCATGAACATTAAGGCAACAAGTAAGAGCCTTGTATGTTATTTCATGCTATGCTTACTTCCTCTTGGCCAACACCCCGCCCCATCACTACCACTCCCAGTCACATTTAATTCTAGTAAGTACTTTAATAGCATTTTTCTGCCGTGGTGACTTTCATGTGTTTGCTGTAGTTTCTGTTCTATTTTGTTTTTGTGTGCGGGAGTACTTGTTTTTTTGTTTTTAATTTTATTTATTTATTTGAGAGTGAGACAAAGAGAGCATGAGCGGAGAAGGGACAGAGGGAAAAGGACCGGCAGACTCCCTGAGTGTGGGAGCCAGACCCATGTCTTGATCTCAGGACCCTGAGACCATGACCTGAGCCAAAGCACCCCCTAGGTGCCCCTGTGGGGGAGTAGTTTTTGTAAATTCAAGCGTCTTTGCTTTGCATTTCAACATCTTTTTCCCTAATCCATGTGGCCTGCCTCTTTATACTTCTATCTAATACAAATTATTATCCCATAGATCAATAGTATACATAAACTTCATATGTTTATAAAAGGTAAAACTTTATCCTTAAGGAGCTGACAATCTATTAGAGAACCCACAAAGAGATACATGGTAAGATGGAAATCATAGATCCCAACTCTTAACCCAGTTTTAGGATATCCTAGAAGGTACATCAGAGAAAATGATCACTGAGCTCCACAGAGCCTGAGAAATGTCAATAAGTCTAAATTTGGTGAAATATAGTTGAAACAATTCTCAAATTTTTGTTATCACCTATAATAACACAAATAACACTGGCTCAGAGCCTCTATAACTCATGAAACGCTGTCTCACCCATCATTCTCTCAAATGCCTTGTAAATTAAGTGAAACCACGTCTCTTACTGTTGTCCTTACTGAATACTTATGAAAAGAGAGCAGATCAGTTAGATGAGCTGACCAGGGAAACACAACAGTGGCTAAGATCTTCCATCACCAAATTCCCGTACCATCACACTACTCCCTAGGAAAAGGTACACAGTTTAAATGAATCATTAGAGACGACATCATGACTTAAGAAGAAACATATCCTATCTCTAGAAAAATACTTCGAAACGGTCTTCAGCTGCTCGCCGACAAACATCTCAGCCATCTGACAAAACTGTCGGAAAGTAAGCAGTAGAAAAGTAGATTCAGTCAAATGAAATGTAATTAACTAATGCCAAATCACAAGTTTTCCCAGTGAAAGCTAAAACTAAAATGACAAACTTAAACCTCAATGATTTTTAAAAGCTAAATTATTTTCAAGAATTATTTTGAATCAGATACTCTATTACCACCTCTAATCTCCACCGATTGCCAGTTGAAAAAAGAAAACAAAGAAAGAAGAAGAAAAAGAAGAAAAAAGGAAGATGTTTTTTAAAGATAAGAGAATTCTTACCTTAACAAAACACAAAATCATGATCCCCAAAACCAGGTAAGTTACTTAGAACAATATTTTAACACAATATCTATATGGAACTATTTCAGTATCAGTTTTGGCTGAGAACTCTTCCCAAATTCCAAAATGAGGGACAAGACCAGCACACAATAAAGATGGCCAAAACCCTACTTTGCAATACTTAGACCTTCACCCATATCAAGTTCACATTAAGAAAAATTATCCAAAATTTGGAAATACAGCAAAAAGATGACTGTGTGCCCTTTCAAAGTCATAGAAAGGCATGGTCTACCAAGCCTGTCCAATGGTTATCTGACACTTTACAGTAGAAGTCAGTAATTTTTTTCTGTAAAAGGCTATAGAGCAAATATTTGGGGCTTTGTGAGCCGTATGTGGTCTCTATCTCATCTACTCAATTCTGCCACTGCAGGGTGAACACAACCATAGGCAATACATAAAAGAATGGAAGTGACTATATTCCAGTAAAATTTTATGTACACAAATTGGTGTGGGGGCACCTGGGTTGCACAGTCAGTTGAGCGCTGACTCTTGGTTTCAGCTCAGGTTGTAATCTCAGGGTCATGAGATCAAGCCCAGCATTGGGCTCCACACTCAGCAGAGTCTGCTTGAGTTTCTCCCTCTCCCTCTACTCCTCCCACTCATGCTCTCTCTCTCTTAATCCCTCTCTCTAATTAATTAATTAATCTTTAAGGAAAAAAAATCTGGCTTCGTTGGACCTGCAGATTATAGTTTGCCTGCCTCTGCTCTAGGGAAAGGTAACTTTCCTCTTTACTACAGCTTGTGACCCAGAACCTGTGAAATGAGACGTTAATTTGTAGAAGAGCAATAAGCCAAAACGATCTGCCTGGTAGGAAAAATAACCCTGGAGGGTCATGTTTCATTGGTCTGCAGGACATTAGCCAGTTTTGCATCAACTTCCATTTCCTGTTTCAACCTTCTTACTTTCACCACTGAATTATACTTACATACTTCAGGAACATTCTTCAAATGGCCCATCCCTCCTCTTCATCATTCATTTATCAATAATGTAAATCATTGGCATGTGTTCACTGCATACTACTAGAAGCATTATGCTTAATTTTTTGAAAAGTATACTTTGACAGGTATGAAAGGGTAAAGTAGGAACCTGGAGAACATGCCTCTGAAGAAAGTTAGCTTGTGAGCACACCACGCACCTCCTTGGATGAAGGGATGAAGGAAGGCCTGCTCCTCCCCTCAAGCCTGGAGAATGGGCTTTCTTAGGGTCCCTGAGAGCACTTGATGTGTATCTCCTGCAGCACGGGGAATACAGTGAGCTGATGTTGGACTCATCCCTGTAAAGTCTAAATGGAAAGTGACTGTGGCTTGCTGGCTGCTCAGCCGTCGGGGGGAAGAGACTTGGCAGCACTGGAATGCCATATCCATCCAAGGTTTGTCAGGGCCAAGAAGGCAGAAGGATTCTGTGCTTTTCAGATGTGAGCTATGCAAGAAGGAGCTAGGCTGAAATTGCCTTCGATTCAGTTGCAGAGACCCCCAGCCCCCATCATATACCTAGGAGCTAAGAAAAAAGTTAACAGTGAACCAGGAGAGTCAAGGGCTTGGTGGGTAAGGCGGAGTGGATCTCCAAAGAACTTGGAAAAAGTATCTTAAGAGAAGGAAGTGCAGAGAGGGCTGATAGGACACAACAGGACCAGTCAGGTGGAACCTTTTCTTCTCCCTTTGGCTCCTCATTTTCCTGCTACAATTCCAAGAGGGTCGAAAAATTTAGCCTAGTGGGTGAAGGGTAGAAGGAGAAATAAAAACTCCAGGCAGGGAAACAGAAAAGAAGCTGGTCATGTTTTTCTAACTACAGGCAGCCAGCGCTCAGACCCAAGCTGGGGGAGAGTGGAAACTCTCAATGAAATGGCACATTCTGATTATTTCACCGGGCTGAGCATATTAATTACTAAACTGAAAATACAGTGATCAGAGCAACCATTATTACCAAGAGTGACCAGAAAGAAAGCCTTCAGACTCTCCCAAAAAAGGTTTGCCAGGCAATAAGGAAACGGAATAGGGTTGGTTTTCTGATGACATCCCCCTGCCCCCAGGACTGTCAACATATATCAATCACCCTCAGAGGAAAGTGAGAGGGGAAGGTGAAAATCTAGCTTCCCTGTGGGGAAAAATAATAAGCACTCAAAGACTTTCTCACTTGGAAGTCACTTTGCTATGCCTGGAGATCAGAGAGAGAGAATTTAGCCTGTATAAATCAATAGGGAAAGGGAACAACTGAAAATCAAGATAGGTTCTCAGTGACTGCATTTAGCATGGGAGATTCTGTCGGACTTTTTTCCGGTTTGGGTTTTGTTGTGTCGTGTGGTTTGTTTGTTTTTTTGTTTTGTTTTTTGCTAAAGAAAATTTTCTCAACCGTATTTTAATTGGTTTTATCATGGTACAGTTCTTACAAATTCATTTTAGACCTAAATTCATGATTTTAAGTTAAGTACATATGCCAGCTGAGAGGCCATTTTATAACTTTTAGAGATTTGCTTGATTTTCTAGTAAGAGTAGATGAAGGATTCTCAACTCAGGGCGATTTTGCTATCAAGGGGCACTTGGCAGCATCTGGAGACAGTACTGGCCATTACAACTTAGGTGCTCCTGATGGCATCTAAAGGGTAGAGGCTGGGATGCCGCCAAACGTCCAACAATGGATAGGTCAGCCTTCCACAGCAAAGATGCTGGGATGTGAAATGTCAACGGGCCAAGGTCAAAGAAAACCCTGATATAAACTGGTCTTCATAGATAATGTGTATTCAATTATTTTAAAGCATAGAGACAAAATAGAGGCATATCCTCCTGTGAGATGTAGATTACAATATGAGCTAATATAAGATTTTAGAGTCTTAAAAATTTTAGTCTAAATCTCTTTTTTTTTTTAATTTTCTTTTTAGGCTAAGTTTCATTTAAGGTGAATGCTTATATTCCCATTTTTTGTTAAATAAATATGTTACAAACATCCAACTGTTTATGTGGATCTAATCCTTAGTTTTCTTTATCTAACCCATTTTTATCCCCTACTGTTCTGAGAATTTATACGCTGCCAACTGTGTAAATGCTTCTCACATGTTCATCACATGCTTAATTTTCAAGCAACTTCTCAGAGAAGATGTTCCCGAACAGATACTCTCCTTTCCACTGTTTACTGCCTTTCTACATAAATAACAGATTGCAGTAGTGATATCACTGGATCTGGTAGGGGGGAAAAAACACCAATAATAATGTTTTTCTTTTCAGTCAATCTATTAGCAGTATGTGTGCCTTTCCCATGAGCCATTTTTGCTACCCATTACCAGAGCCACCATCGAAATTTTCTTTGATTTTAAAAATAACTCTTTTTCCTTCAGAATCCTGGCTGTCATTCATTAGGTTGGAAAAATTATTTTTGTTTTTTATATATGGATTTAGATTTATGCCTTCTAACGTTTGTGGTAAGAGACAAACTCATTGTGATCTCTGGTATATCATTACGCTCTCAAGTTTCATAGAATTGAGAACAAACAATAGTATTGAGATGTACATCTTTTTTGTAAATAATATATAGATAGATCTATATAGATATAGCTATAGATCTATAGATAGACAGATAGACAGATAGATAATAGACAGAGTTTGGAAAGTTTCTCAAATTTTATTCCCAAATTCCAAATATTCTTTATTTTAAAACTTACATGTATACAAGGGAAAATAATTTTTTTTCTGACTTATCTACAATTAATCAAGACATAAAACTCATGGATATCCAGAAGCCTGTGGAGCATTTTTATCAATCTAAACCTATTTCTTGCAATCCAAATATTTAAGTGGACCGCTTATTTAAAAAGATTCAAGTTCTCTTCTAAAAAGAAGGACATGGTTCAATTCTGCTGAGAAGCATAAATAATTTCCTAAGGCAACATTGGCCTTAAAGATCAACCAGCCAATGTCCAGAGTTAACGTCTTCTTTTTGGGGGCTGGCCACCAGACAGCCCTGTATACCTTTCTCCCCTCCTCACAGTTATAATTACCAACCTTCTGCCTCTCTTCTGCTTTCCTTACCTTCTCTCTGGCCCCTCTAACATTTATTTCGTTTATTGGATGTAATATTTTAACTTTTGATTGCATTTATTCAATATTCGTAGAAATTAGTTTTGTACTCTGTTTAATGATTTTTTTTACTCCAAATTCCAAGCTTGTAGAGGCTGTTGCTATTGTTCGTAGTGGAAAGAATTTGGTCCTTTAGTAAGAGCCGTAAAGCTGAGATGAATAGCAAGAAGCAGATACAGATAATGAAACACTTCCACTCACCCAGGATTCATCAACTGCTTCTATTTCTGCTGTTGGCATATGCCTTGCTACTCATCCGCTATAGATTGCAAAGCAAGACGTTGCATTTCTATACTCCAGTTTTTCTTAACATTTAGAGATTTTGAGTCTTGTGTAGAAGGAATGCAGTTTAATTAAATCATTTGTATCTAGTCTCATATGTTGTATGTGAAATCTCTCTCACCCTTCCAACTCCTATTTTCTGTTCAGAGTTACTTATGATTGATTAGTGCTCACTTGCCTTTTTATTTATAGGCATTGGCTTTCCATTTAATATTTCTTAGTGCACTTATTTTTTTTTAACTGCTGCTGCTCTGATTTTTTGGCATACACACTAGTGCCTTCTGGACTGTGCTAAGCTTTGACAAGACTGAAGAGGAGGCCCGACTGAATTTGTCTAGTACAGCTAGCACTCCACTCAAAATAACTTTTCCTTTAAAAAAATCTATTTTTACTGGTTCAAGCCTCGTCTAATCTTTCAATCATAAGGTTGAACCTTACATTTTATTTTAAAGCACAAGGGGGTAACATTGAAGGCATTAATAAACTGGGGGAAAAGTCGTTTTTAACTCTGTACATTTAACATTGGTTAATTTGATAAAATTAAATCTGTTGTTTGGCTCTTCAGAGCTAATCAGCTTCGTAGGCCAAAAATATCAAACACTTGGCCTTTTCCAGTAAAATATCTCATAGTGAAAATCTTTTTTGCCTTTGCCAGTTCTTGAACTTCATACATGACATGGAGCACTATTTCCAATCATAAATGAATAATCATGTAAGAAATTGTCTAGCTTGTCATAAGATGGTTTATAATAGAACTTGTTCTAACACAACTGCTTGTCCAGGGTGCATAACCACAAGTGATGCTAGATTAGCACCATCTGAGTTATTGGCTTTTTAGGGAAATAGAATTAACAAAAGAAATGGAAATTATTAAGAGATCAGGAGGAAAATGCCTTAAGTGTTCCAAGTTTGCTGGTGGTTGACCCGAGTACTTCATCCTCTCCTATTGGGCCTCATTACGTTCTTTGAGGCTTTGGGGGAAATATAAGATAAAATGGGAAATGAAAAGATTTTTTTCAAGAAAAATAACATTACCTGTAGATTCCCTTGATCCTGAAAAGATTGTAACTACTGATTCAAGAGACAGAAGAACTTTATAGCTTATTTCATTTTTGAGCAGGTAATAAATGTACCTCATTATAAACTAAAACTATTAAAAAACAATGCAGTAAAAGGTCTTACTCCCACACCTGTTTCTCTCTGCCCTGTTTGTCACCTGCCACCCCCAAAGGTAACCAATTTTAGTAGTTTCTTATGTATCTCTTCACAGTTTCTTTTTTTTTAAATTAACATAGAATGTATTATTTGCCCCAGGGTACATGTCTGTGAGTCATCAGGCTTACACATTTCACAGCACTTACCATAGCACATACCCTCCCCCATGTCCATAACTCAGCCATCCTATCAGTTTCTTTATGCAATTATAATCAAATGCAAATTTATATTCATTTTCTTCCCACTGTTTTATACCAAATATAGAATATTATATACATTGTTCCAGATTTTTTTGTTTTTACAAGTCAATACATCTGGGAGAATTTTCTATTACAGAACATAGAAAACTTATTTTTCGGGGCACCTGGGCAGCTGAGTGGGTTAAAGCCTTGGCCTTTGGCTCAAGTCATGATCTCAGGGTCCTGGGATCAAGACCCGCACCGCACCGCACCGGGCTTTCTGCTCAGCAGGGAGCCTGCTTCCTCTTCTCTCTCTGTCTGCCACTCTGCCTACTTGCAATCTCTCTCTCTCTTTGTCAAACAAATAAAATTTTAAAAAAACTTAGAGCTGCTCTGCAGTGTATTCTAGAGAATGAACCAAAAATTTTTTAAATCAGTCGCCTATTGTGGATTCACAGGTTATTTGCAACCATTTGCTATTAAAAACAAGGTTGCAACAAATAACTTGTATATAAGTCATTCTCTTTGTGTACAATTTTATCTGGAGGATAAATTCCAGATATAAGACTTCTGGGTCCAAGGAAAATGCATTTATAATTTTGATAGATAATGCCAAATTGCACTTCATAGAGAAGGTACCATTTCAAATTAGTGAAAAAATGCTTTTTTGGTCTAGGTTTAATTAGCATTTATCTATCTTAATATGCATGACTTTGAACATATTTCACATTTTTAAGGTCCAGCTGTATTTCCTTTCCTGTGTAGTATCTATTTATATTATTTGTCCACTTTAAAAAATACATGAAGTCTTTTTCTTACCAACCTCTAGAAGTTCTGTATATATTACGGACATTATTCATTTATGCATAAGAATTGCAGATCATTTTTCCCAATTCATCTTTTGATTTGCTTATAATAGTTTTCCTGTGTTAATATATATTTGTTTATTTTGGTCAAATGTTTCAGTATCTTCTTTTATGACTTCTGAATTCTTAGTCACAGTTAGAAACCCTTCCCCATTCCAAAGCTAGAAAATAATGCAACCGTGGTTTTTTTCCTCTATTACTTCAATGATTTCATATTTTATATGTAATACATTTGGATTTTATATTGAATATAGTTGAGCTATGGATCAACTTTATTTTTCCCAACAGACTATCTTATTATCCCAATACCAATATTATTTAATGAAATTTATCTCATCTTCTCCCCACTGATTAGAGATGCCACATAAATTTTTAAAGAAACACAAATATATTTATAAGATTTAGTCAATACATTGCTAGTTTTTAGTTACATACTCAAGCATATTGCCACATATCATATTTTCAGTTCTCTCTTCCTTGAAACACAGCTAGAAAGGAACAGCTTAATTCTCAAAAAGACTTGATTTTCAGTTCTCTCTTCCCTGAAACACAGCTAGAAAGGAACAGCTTAATTCTGAAAAAGACTTGATTTTTGCCCAGTCTATGATGCATAAAGGAAATCGCTAAATTCATAAGAATACTTTTTTTAACCTTGCCACATCCATTTTATTATCTTCATAGTACTTCACAAGTTAAATTGCCTTATTAAATTATTTGCATATTGTTTTATGAATTTACATACTTATTAGGGATACAATATGAAACCTATTTTAAACTTTTTTTGTAATTGCACATATCACTTTATTCTTTAAAGCAAAAGACAAAGTTTGTATACTATAGAGGGGGCAGAGTAGAGAAAGAAAAACAAAAGTGGTAAAGTAGCTGCTTCTATGATTCATGTAAACATTCTTTTAAAAATAATATTTTCATTTATATATGAGTGAGTACATATGTATAAATATATGCATATGCCAAATATACCAGAATAATGGGTAGAGTATTATGTAGAAAAGAAAGAAGGCAGAGGATATGGAATTGAAGCATGAACATCCATTGTGTGATTAAAAAACAACTGAGGCCAGTAAGTACATAGCAGTGACAGGATTGAAATTTAGATCGCCCCTTCTTCCAAACTCATGTTCTATATTAAACTGATATTCATTCTCTCTCTCTCTCATAAGTGCTAGGCATTGTTAAGCACCTTGCATATTTGATTCGACTGGTCCTCGATTAAGAAGATTAAAAAATCTTCTATTAATTCCACTTTCCAGGTGGGGAAGTCAAAGTAAATAAAGGTTAATTTGCCCAAAAATCATGCAAGTAATAGAGAAGAACCGGAATTTGAAGGATGGCTTAGTGCTCTTGCTCTTACCTATTTCATTAAACTAACTCATTGTACACGTGTTTAGCAATAATGGGGTTATCAATAGGGGTTAAAGTTTATCCCCTATTAAGAAATTTTCAATTAACCAAATGCTCAGAGACTGGGGCCAACAGACTTGTTGGTTCCCCAAGTGTTGCATGGCTATTCCATTCTTCTTCTAAGCTATTTTTCTTTTTCTTAACATCCTTCCCTAGCAAACACAGAATACAGAAAACAATGTGATCTTCCTTTATAACTAAATATCCTATGGGAATATCCAGGTATCATCAAAGCCATAATAGAGCTCTTCATTGGTCTCCTCCTCTCTAGGGCTTTCCTAACTGAATCCTTCCTCCAGCCACTCTCACAGAGGTTGCCTATGTCCAACTTGGAGCACTTTTGTGACAGTTGTTGGCGCTTCACTTCACCCCCTTGTTTCCCATCCATCTCCCTGCTCCTCCCTCAGGCCATTTCTGACCTCCACTCCCATCCTTACTTCCATTTAAAGGTACTGACTTATTTACACTTACGTCCAGACCCAAGGCCAGTACATAAGAGTGCTCATATGTATTTGTTTTATTAGATAACACCATAAATAATCTCCTACTTGGCCTTTCTGCACTTTACTTTGTTTCCTGGAATAAGTCACTTGCTTCTTCCACCAGCCCCAGACCTGCCTTTAGCCCTTACGCCTTCCTGTTGCCCACCCACCAAAACTCTAACCAGGCGATATGCTGTGATGCGATTATTCCATGCTTCACAATCATCCTTAACTCATTTAATAAGATTCTTAGCTTCTTAGTGCTCTGATCTCAGTAAAATGGCTCTGAGGGAAAGGAAATCAACTGAAACTGAAACTGAACAGTCCAAAGTGTTGGTGCTACGAATGAAATCTAATTTTAAAAGAGGCAACGCTAAACCAAAGAAATGAACTGCTAATGAAACAGTACAGCTGCTTTTGCAGAGGAGGAAGACACCTTCCTGAAATTCCTTCAATATCATCTATACAAACTACCCATTCTTCATACCTCCATTGTGGATAGAGATGTATGGACAAAATTTAACCAAAAGGAGACCAAACCCCAGACGATATTTTAAATATTTGGACTTGTCGTTGCTACATTCTCCATTTTCCTAACACCCTCTATTTTAAAGCCAACTGTACAAGTTTTTCAGTTAAGATTCAGATTACAATCAGTATTAGGTATTACTGTTTATTAACCAAAATCGCTGCTTCTTTTTAGTTCATGAAACCCCACAGAGAATTTTACCAACCCGCATAGGATGATTTGCAGCTAATTACATTTTTGTTTCATTGATAGCACAGAAAGAGCTGGAAAATATCATTAATTCCTATGCATACAATTTTTATGGCATATTAAATCACTACTGCAATCCATTTGAGTCACCTTATTAACAAACTACAAAATAAAACCATATGATCTTCTCAAAAGATTCAGAAAAGCTTTGACAAATCTTATATTCCTGATAAAAACTCTCAGCAAACTGAATTTTCAAAACCTGGTAGAATATATCTACAAAAAACCTACAGCTAACATCATACATAATGGTTGTATTGGTCTGATAATTCTGCCATAACAAAATACTACACAGACTGGGTAGCTTCAACAACAGAAATTTATTTTCTCACAGTTCTGGAAAGTAGGCTAGAGACTGGAAGATCAAAGTATCGGCAAGATTGGTTTCATGCAGAAGCCTCCCTCCTTGACTCCTAGATGGTAATCTTTCCGCCTTCACGTACTCTTTCCTCGCTACTACTTGTAGGTGTCTGTGTCCTAATCTCCTCTTCTTCTAAAGACAATTGTCATATTGGATTAAGGCCAACCCACATAAACTCATTTTAACTTAATTGCCTCTTTAAAGGCCCTATCTCCAAATACAGTCACAGTCTGAAATACCACAATTTAGGGCTTCAATACATGAATTTGGGGAGAATACAAGGTAGCCAATAACAATAGTAAAAGAATGCTCTCCTAAGATCAGGACAAGGCAAGGATGTCTGCTCTCCCTACTCTATTTGATATTGTACTAGAGGTTCTAGTCATTTCAGTAAGGCAAGAAAAAGAAATAAAAGGTAACCAGACAAAAAAAAAAAAGGAAGAAATAAAACTGTTTTTGCTCACAGACAACATAGTCCTCTATACAGAAAATACAATACCTACAAGATAACTATTAGAACTAATAAAAGAGTTGACTAAATTTTAGGTTAAAGGGTCAAGATATAAAACTCAGATGAATTTCTATGTTTTACCGATAACTTATCGGTACCGATAAGTACCGATAAGTTAAAAATAAAACTTAAAAAATACCATTTACAGGGCACCTGGGTGGCTTAGTTGGTTAAGCGTCTGTCTTTTGCTCAGGTCATGATCTCTGGGTCCTGGGATGGAGCCCCTTGTTGGGCTCCTTACACAGGGAGGAGTCTGGTTCTCCCTCTCCACCTGCCCCTCCCTCGACTCATGCTCCCTCTCCCTCTCTCTCAAATATAGAAATTAAAAAATCTTTTAAAAAATACAATTTACAAAAGCAACAAAAAACATGAAGATAAATCTCAAAAAACATATGTGGAAAATCTATACAATGAAAACAAACAAAAAAACTGCTGAGGAAAATTTTAAAAGACCTAAATAAATAGGGACATAAACCTTTCATTGATCAGACATCTCGACATTATTAGAATGTCAACTCCAGCTCCACCCAAACTGATCTGCAGATTCAACTCAATCCCAGTTAAAATCTCAGGAGAATTTTCTGCAAAAATTGGAAAACTGAATCTGGAAAGGCACACGGCCTAGAATGGCGAAAATAACTTGAAAAGGAAGAACAAAGTTGACAAATTAACTCTATCTGATTTTAAGACTTAAAAATTCAAGAATAAAAATTCAGGACTATCTTTATTGACTAAAGATGCTTAAACAGAATAATGGAACAGAACAAAGATAATATAAATATTCCTACCCGTATATGGACAACTGATTTTTGAGAAAGATGCAAAGGCAATTCAATGTAGAAAGGACAATCTTTTCAATAAATGGTATAATATTTTCAACAAATTAATCACTAAAAGAAATGAACTTCAGTCCATATCTCATACCATATACAAAAATAAGCTCAAAACAGATCATAGACTTGAATGTAAGATCAAAAATTATAAAATTTTAAAACAAGTAGTAGAATCTTTGTGACCTTGAGGTAGGCAAAGATTTCTTAGAAATGATGAAAAAATATGGACATGACTATCCATAAAAAGAAAAGTTAATAAATTGGAATTTACCAAAATCAAGAATGTCTGCTTCTCAAAGACACTATTAACAGAATAAAAAGACAAGCCATGCACTAGAAGAAAATATTTTAAAGTCCCATAGCCAACAAAGGACGGGTATCCAAAGCACTCTCAAAACTTACCTTAAGGGATGCCTGGGTGGGTTAGTTAGTTAAGCATCTGCTTTCAGCTCAGGTCATGATCCCAAGGTCCTGGGATCATGTCTTATATCAGGCTCCTTGCTCAGCAGGGAGCCTGCTTCTCCCTCTGCCTGCTGCTCCCCCTTCTTGTGCTTTCTCTTGCTCTCTGGCTCTCTGACAAATAAATAAAATCTTTCCTTTAAAAATGTTTTAGAAATCTCAATTTAAGAAAAAGAATTAATAAACGAGCAAAAGATTTAAACAGCACTTCACCAAAGCAGATATTCTGATGGCAAATAAGTACATGAAAAGATGCCCAGTATCATTAGTCTTTAGAAAAATGAAAACTAAATCCACAATTAGGTACCTCCACATATTGATTACAAGGGCTCAAATTTAAAAGCTGCCCTGTACCAAGTGTTGACAAAGATGTGGAAGAACTGAAACTCACATACATTGCTAGTGCAGATGTAAAATGACAATCTGCTTTGGAATAGTTTGGCAGTTTCTTCAAAGGTTAATCACACACCTACCATACAATCCAGCTATTCTACCTCTAGATATTTTCCCAAGAGGAATTATAGCTTATGTCCAAGTAAAGACCTCGGCATGAATGATCACACAGCTTCATCTCTAATAACCACAAGCTGGAAATAACCCAAATTTCCATTAACAGGTGAACAGATAAACAAATTGTGGTATACTCATACAATAAAATACAACTCAGCCATATAAAAGAATAAACTATTGATACCACAATAGCATAAATGAATCTCAAAATAATTATGCTAAGCCAAAGAAACCCTCTAACAACAAGAAAGAAGAGTTAACTATACAGTTCCATTCATATAATGACAGAAAGCAGGTCATTGACTGCCTAAAGGGGCCAGACGGAAGAATTATCAAGGAGCATAAGGAAACTTTGTGGATGATGGATAATGTTCACTACCTAGACTATGGTGATTATTTCACAGGTGTATACACATGACAAACTTATCAAATCAAACACTTTAAATATTTGCAGTTTATTGTATGTCAGTTATGCCTCAATGAAGCAATTGCAAACAATTCATAGGAAATACCTCACTCTCCAGATATTTCCAAATTCTAATTTTCACCAAAATTTACTCTGCCTTTGCTTACGCTCTTATCTCAGAGGGAAAACTCTCTCCTGGGGCCCCTGGGTGGCTCAGTCGGTTAAGCGGCTGCCTTCTGCTCAGGTCATGATCCCAGGGTCCTGGGATCGAGCCCCACGTCAGGCTCCCTTCTCCACGGGAAGCCTGCTTCTCCCTCTCCCTCTGCCTGATGCTCCCCTTGCTCGTGTGCTCACTCTCTTGCTCTCTCTCGCTCTCTGTCAAATAAATAAATAAAAACTATTTTTTAAAATTTAAAAAAAAAAAGCTCTCTCCTTTCCTATTCTTACCCCTTATCATTCCACCTCTGTTTATTGAAATCCTCCTCGCTCTTCAAAGCCCAATTCCAGCTCGGATGAAACGCCACCTCCTCCACAAAGCTGGTCCCAATATTTCAGGCCAACATGAGCCGCTCCCGTCCTTATAATTTAATCTGTTTATTTCATTTTCCCTGTGTAATCCTGTTAACTTTATATTCTCATCAGTTCCACTATCCTGAAAGTTCCTTGAGATGGGCTATTCCTTTTTCTTAAATTCTATCGATGGCCTCACAGAAGTTTTGACCTTAGAAGTACTGTTTCAAGGATGCATCGATGTAAAGCAGGAAAGAACAGAAAATAACATACTCCATTCCCTTCGCTCCAGTCTTCTTCTGGAAGGCAGCTCCTATTCTAATAACCCAATCGATGCAGATGTGCTAAATGGTGCTCCTGTGTTCTCCACACAAGGAGCTCATTCTAAACATGTCTCCCTGGAGATAACCTCTTAACCCAAAGGAGCTATTCTTGTGGTAGACATTTCAGACATTCTGGAAGACTGGTGGGGAAAATAACATTACGAAAAGTAAGACCTTACAATGCCCTTGCAGGATCTGAGGCTGGCAGTCCACCCTCAGGACAAGAGTACAGTAAAAGACTCTCAGCAGCTGAGCCAATAGATTTTTTTTCCAAGGCTACTCAATGATCTCCAGGGTGTAGCTGTGAGACTAGCAGAATCTTTTTGCCTCTATGGAACCTGAAAATGAGATACTTCTCTTACATTATTTAGTCTTTACAGGTCAGGAGACTAAGGGACAAAGTTGCTCAGAGGTCATAGAATAGTCTAGAGGCAAAAAGGTTCAGAATCCCTTACAGGATCTGTTAGCTCATTTTGCTGTAATATTTCATTAACACTGGAAAAATATTTTTTAACAGCCTACCAAAATTGTTATGCACTCAAAAATATAATATAGTAACAGTAATACTAACAGTTTGGGAACACAGATTATTTGTCTGAATAAAATGGAGTCCAGTACTATTTTCATCAGTGTCTTAGTTTAAGAGCTATTTCTTTTTTATAGGATGATATTACTTACTCAGAAAAAAAAAAATTGAATATGTGTCTGATGTGGCAGCAACTAAACAGAAGTTGCAAAGATTGTGGAAAAGAACTTTGAGATTGAATTTAAGAAATATTAACTTCTTGACCACTCATAAACCCGGCAAGTATAAAAACTTATGTACTCTGTGAGATTATAAAATCCATGGGTATAAGAACTGTCTTGCTTCTTGATATATCCCTATTCATTCACTTATCTATCAAATACTTCCTGTGTAACTAACATATGAAAGATTAATTTGTACTAGGGACATGGTAACAATGAGATAAAGGTCCTTCTCTCATAGAGCTTATATTCTGGCAGAAGACAACCAATCAATAAGCAATTCATATAGCACAGGATGATAAATTCTCCTCAGAGAACCAAAATGAAGAAAAGTACTTGAGAGTGACCAGGAAGCTACTAGATTGGGTAGTTAAGAGAGATCTGTCTAAAGAGGCATTATCATGGCTGAGAACTGTATGAGGAGAAACCAGGCATTCAAAGAGCCAAGAAAGTATCTTCTAGTCAGAAGAAACAGTTTCCCATAGCACAAAGGAGGTTGACATGTTCAAAAAAAAAAAAAACACACTGTAGCTAAGAGCCCAAGAGTGAGAGAGAGGAGTGCTAAACAGAAGAGGAAGAAGAGGGAGTCAGGGTCCAATGAAGGAGGGCTTCATAAGAAAAACGAAGTAGCTCAGATTTTATTCTAAGCATGATAGGAAATCAGCAAAAAGTTTTGGGCATTAGTCACATGATGTAATTTACTTTAAAAAAAAAAAAGATGTTATTCATTTGACCCAGAGAGAACATGCATAAGCAGGGGGAGCAGCAGGCAGAGGGAGAGGGAGATGCAAGCTCCCAGCCTAGCAGGGAGACCAATGTGGGGCTTGATCCCAGGACCTTGAGAACATGACCTGAGATCATGACTCAACCAACTGAGCCTCTCAGGCAGCCCTCTAATTTGGATTTTTAAAAGATCCCTCTGGCTACTGCATGGAGAATGTGTTGTAGGAAGGCAAGAGTAGAAAGAAGGAGACTAGTTAGGATACTATTGCAGTTTTACAGGTAAAATTGACCAGACTTGATGCTAGGTCAGATATGGCATTTGTGGGGAAGGATTCAAAGATAATGTTTAGATTGGTAGTTTGAGTAACGAGATTACTATGACTTAATGAGATGCTAAAAAAATATATCACTATTGAAATATATTTTAATTTACTTAACCTCCTTAGACCAACATAAACCACCATAAAAAGTAAGAACTGAAATTTTAGACATTTTATGATACAATATTTTACAAATGATAAAAGCAAATCCACAGCAAGTGGTAAGGAGATTTGCCCAAAGTCAGACCGTTATTGACAGAACCGGCATTACAACATGGATTTCCTTGACTTCCAACCACTGCTCTTTTCGTGACACCATGCTAAGTACAACATAGTCACAGGAGTTATTACTCCACTGGCTCACGGGCAACAGTACAATGTTAGACAATGTCAGCTACATTGTGATGAATGGACTCCTTGTCCAAGTGTATATGGGGAGCCAGGAGCATGAGCCACTCAACACCTCTCTCCCCTCTACATGCCATCTCCAATCAAGTGGTAAGATTTGTTCATTTCAGCTCCTACATCCTCTCTCTACCCACCACTCTAATCCACATCCTTCACCACCCCTCTTGTCCAACCTCCCAATTCTCCTTCCAACACAGACTTGCCTCTTCCAGTCCATTCCCCTCCAGCAAAGAGACTAATCTTTCTAAAGATAAGTTTCCTCAAGTCCCTCAGAAGTGTCATGCTCCTTCTTGCTTGGGGAGACATACACAAACCTTCTCCCTGAAACCTCCCCCTTGCCCAGCCCACTCCCCTTTACTTGGGCCTAGTTAATTCACATTCACCTTTTAAAACTTTGCTTACATTTTGTTTCCTCAAGGAAATGTTTTTTGCTCCCACTAACCCACCAATTAGGTCAGATATTCCTGTTCTATTATTTATAGATCACTTTTTAATTTTTTCCAGAACTTACTGTGTTTCAATAATTAATTGTGAAATTAGTTGTTGAATATCCACCTTCCCTGTCCAGATCACCTCTGTTAGAATGTAAGGTCAATGAGGATTCAGACCATATCAGTTTGTACTCTGTATCTGCAATTCCTATAGACAGCCTGACATACCATAGGTAATAAATATTAGATAACTAACAAATGTAATTAATATTAGGTAATTAATGAATCACTAGGTGATTGATAAATATTAGCTAATTACATAAATTAATACACGTGTTTCTTTTAGCAATAGATGAGATATAGATTTTATATTACTAAAAAGTTTTATAAATGTTAATTTCATATGGACTATATATGGTAAGAGGTAAGAAATTAGATAATTAAAAGATAAGGATGCTTAACATATACAAAAAAAAAATAAGTGAATGGAAAACAAGGATTGGGTGAGTTCAAAATTCCCCACCAACACGTGACACATGGTCAGTGCACATAGTTGTTAAGTTAATGAATGACAACATCAAGTTACCCGAACTAGGCAATATACATATTATTATTTCTTATTTTGCATATGACAGCTATTTATCTAAGAGCTTGAATGACAAAGGCTCAAACTTGTGTAATTTGTCAATGACCAAACCATAATTCATAATTCATAATTCACACTCAGGGTTTTGCATTCTCCAGTGCAAGAACACAACAGACTAGAACCCACACTTACTGAAAAGCCTCTGGGTAATTTATTACCTCTAAATGAATTTCTTCATTTAGAGTTAGAGTTCCCATCGTTGGGACCAAGTTGTAAATGAAACACCCGAACACGGCTTCCGGCCTCACTGACAGGCTAAGCCTGGACAATCAACCAGCAAGACATTGCTTCTTGGTATCCTAAACAGATTGGATGGTGGCAGGAGAGGAATCCGTTGGGAACTTGGATTGAAGATGAGTAGAATAAAAGATGTGAGGGGAACAAGAAGGAGGCAGGGAAAAGGTTTCAAATAAACAAGGTGCCTCATGAATATCCCACCATTACCGGACCCACGGATGCTGCCCCGGTCATGCCCACTGTCATTCTCACATGGGAAGAGTTTCTCAGAAAAGGCCCAGAACTACCTGCATCAGAAACAGCTGTGCTGCTTGTTAAAAATGGAAATTGCTGCACCCCCCAACCCAGAAATCATGAATCACAAACTCTGGGGAGAAGCCAACAAATGTACCTTTTTAACAAGCACTCTGGCTGATTCTTATGCATGTAAAAGTTTGATCACCACTGACTTAGAACTTGGGATTAACACACCAAGGTGATAACCAGACACACTAAAGAGCATAAAAGATAAGGGAAATACTCTCAGCTCAGGCCTGATGTGGTCAAGAAACAAAAAAATCCATGTACAAGTATATCTGGTTATGATTTTGTTTCTGCACAGCTGAATACTGCACAGGTAATACTCCCTGAAATGTTTGCTTTTTTTTCCTTCCTCTTTGGTTATCATGAAATATCCTTTGAAAATATCCAGTAAGAAAAATCTTCAACTATCTACAAGCTGATTACTAGCAGTGTCAGTGGTATCAGATAAACTCGTCTTCTTATTAATTAGTAATTGGAAGCAAATTTAAAATTTTTAATTTTTGTGACATCTTTGTTTTTTCTACTTATTTGATTTATTGGTATGACTAGGGAAACTGAATGACAGATTCTTGGTCAAGGTCTTCACACTATACCTACAAAATTATATGTGAGAATAATAGTAACATCTTCCACGTGGAGTTTTTTGTGAGAACTAAATGACATATCATAGGAAAAGTACCCAGCCCAATGCCTGGAGCACCATAGAAACTCAACAAATAGGAGATGTTATTACTATACTCAATTCCTAAATACGATGATCTTTTGTCCAAATATAAAGAAAGGAGGCAAGGCTTTTGAGATTTCTACAGTTTTACTTCTCAAAAAGATATTCAAAACTCAGGCTAAACTGTTTGGGAACACCTTTTATTTTGGACTTACCACTCTCCTCCTCCCCTTTATCATTAGCACACCGACCACCATTCTCAATGAGGGCACCACAGAAGCTGATGCCCTAACAACTCACCCCCCTGGGAATAAAGCTGTGGTCTGGAGGGCACTGCCCCTTTGTCAGCCCTGACTCCAGATTCTTCCATGACCTCTTCCTCCTGAGATGGTGTGGTCATCTCCTCAGGTATGTGACTTGGTCAGGTTTCTCTCTTTACCCAGAAGATGTCAAACCTGCCTCCCTCTAGTAACTTATTGATCATCAGAAACGAACAACTGATTCTCAGGTATTCCTCAGAAAATTAACCTCAAACTCTTTATCACAACTTATTTCTTAATGATAACAATTTAGTAGGCTTCCCTAAAGGATGAGCCATCTACCTACTTCTCAAAACACTCTAAATTTTATCCTTATGAAGCCAGGCATGCAAAGAGCTACCCATCCTAATGTTCTGGCCCCTCATACAGGTGCCTTCAAGATACGTCTCTCCTGTGTCACCTACAGTGCCCCCTGGAAGCATGTTCAGGGCCACCATATCCTGTAGTGTCACTTATACAAGGGCTCACAGAAGACGTTGTTCTCTCAGGCCTTCTGCAACTAGGTAACTCAAGAAAAGAATCCCTTAAAATCCTAGGACTGAAATCTCCAAGCTGAAAGCCTAACTCCCCAGTCTCAAACATCTTCTCTCGGAGTCTCTAAAGCAGCAAGCAAGCAAAGGAAGATCTGTTCAACTATGCAGGTCGCCTCTTCTAGCTCTCGCTCTCTTTGATGAGTGTTAGTTAGAACAGGAAATAGTTTTTATGCCAATCTTACATTATAAATGGAAACATTTGTATTTTAGAAAGATTATCTTGGTCTACAAAGCAGAAAATTTACTACTAAATTTTTTCTCCAAGATTTTACATTTGAGAGACTGCTTTCTGAGGATTATCCAGTAAAACCAAAGATGTAAATTCTGACCATTATTCCAAGGAGAGTTCACTAGTATTGGCCAAGCCTCCTATTTCCATGCATCAGAAACTAACGCTGACTCACTTAAGTGGAAAAGGGATTTTCAAACGGCTGCTGGGCATTCAGAGTAAGAAAACTGGAGAATCAAGCCTGAGGGCCTATCAGTCAGAAACAGTTTCTAAAACCAGGAAATCATCACGGCCACCCCCAATGGCCACCCTATAGATGGCATCACTGTCCAGTACCACCAACATGAGGCACTGGAGCAGGACACCGCATTAATTAATGCCCACCCCGCCACTGCCTTTAGGAACGGGATGCAATTTTCATCCCCAGCATCTCCACTTTCATCAGATGGAATCTGAAATTCCTTCATTAGCCTCCCACACAAATCTGGGGAGAGAATATTGGTGGGACTTTGAGGTCATGTGCACATACCCCACTTGCAAGAAACACCAGGAAGGTGATTATCTGACATGCCCAACTTTATACTGAGAAGCACTATCTGCTTTGTAAAAGGGGAAATTCCAAGCTTTTGAAAGAAGATGTTAGGTAAGCAAAAAGTATAAACAACTCTTTACTATAGCAATTGGCCTACTTGTCTTTAGTAATTGAATTGGAAATGCCACTTGAATATAGGACCCATGAAATCTTTTTGAGTCAAAGTTCCCCAAGAAGGGTGATTTCTTTTTTCCTCTCTGCTATGGCCCTCTAAAACTATAAGCACAGAGATTAAGACACAATAGATACTTCCAGTTTTTCACAAAGGAGAGATCCAGCCATTTGTATCTTCTGAGATAGTTCATGATTCCTTCATTCTTTCCCCTTCCATCATGCATCTAGTGAAGTTTTCCTGGGGGATGTGCCAAATGAATGTATCCAGATTCTGGAATGTATTCTGAATCCAACTGAGCTAAAGAAGCTCCAAGAGGACAGAATAGTTCAGTCAAAGAAGAATAAATCTAAAACCTTATATCATGATGGATAATCATTTATTACATATCAAAGAATATTTCATATACTTAATGATAGTATTTATGGTTCCTAAACAGAAATCCTAGATGGTATTCTTCTTGGCATTATTTCAGCAGGTTCTCCTGGCTACTTGTTAGTAAGACTTGTGTCTCCCTAATATTTTCTTTTAACCTCAAATTCTCAATTATCTCTCATATATTATATGGCAATTAATAAATACTCATTGACTGGATAAGTTTTTATCACTTGGGTTTCAAGAGGTTAACAGAAAGGAGCCATGAGCAGTCACTTTGGAAAAACCCACCCTGTCTCTTCTTTTTGGATATTTGTCCTTCTAGCTTTTTGAAATTTACCTAGCTATGACAAATTACGTTAACTAATAATGAATCCACCGAATACTTTCTGAATGACTTACATATAATTTATATCCAAAATCAAAAGGAGAATTCTATTTTAAGACATTGTGTTAATACCACATTTGATATAGTTTTATAAAGAAAGAAAGCCATGAATTCATTTTTGGTCAACATGGAATACAAGTGCAGGAAATAAATGTGATGACATATCTGAATGCTACTCCCACCTCACCCTTCTTTAAAGGAGCTGGTGCAGGATTCTTTGAGGCACAGGAGACAGGTGAGGGAAGCAGAAGAAAAGAGCTAGACTATGAAGGGCACCCCAGCAGAAACCAGACAGGAGATGCAAAAAAGAGTCATGATGGGGTCTGATGGAAAAGCATCAGCGGAAGTAGGAATCAATATGTGAATAGAAAATAAACAGTGTGGGACCAGGAGACAGGAGACAAAATTGTGTGGAAATGGTACATCAAACATAAAAGGCAGAGGGAAGGAAGAGACGCCCACAGCATTGCCTCAAACAGCAAATCTCAAACTTGGGTGAGTGTGGGAACCACCTGGAAACCTAATCAAGGACAGAGAGAGGCCTGTCCAGGCTCCTGGGAGTAGGAGAGTACCTGGGCCTTTGTATTTTTACCAAGTTCTCCAGGCAGACCAATTCCAACCAAAACTTGAGAATCAATGGCCTAGAACATCAGCTAATGGATGAGGAGAACAGCAGCCAAATATTTGAAATATTTTAAAGACTTGTTTAAGTGAAAAATAAGTTTCCCCTAAAGTGATCTGTATTGGCTTTCCTACTTCACAAAATGCACTTTAGGGGCACCTGGGTGGCGCAGTTGGTTAAGCAACTGCCTTCGGCTCAGGTCATGATCCCGGAGTCCCGGGATCGAGTCCCACATCGGGCTCCCAGCTCCATGGGGAGTCCGCGTCTCACTCTGACCTTCTCCCTTCTCATGCTCTCTCTCACTCTCTCTCTTTCCAAATAAATAAATAAATAAATAAATAAATAAATAAATAAATAATCTTTTACAAAATGCACTTTAGGATAGCCAATTACCTCCTCCACTACAGGTTTTTAGGTGTGAGGGGCAAAAGTATGTCTCAAAAAAATGGGGATTGAAACACAAGTTATATGTTGTATGTGATGCCTTTTTCACATTGTCCTTAGCTATAGTGTCTAGTGTTTAAAAAAGAAAAAAACTGGGGCGCCTGGGTGGCTGAGTCAGTTAAGTGTCCAACCCTTGATTTAGGCATTGAGACCTTCCTTGGGTTCTGCCCTCAGCACAGTCTGCTCTCCGTCTCCTTCCCCTTCTGCTCTTCCTCCTCTGGCATGCAAGCATGCTCTCCGTCTCCCTCTCTCTCTTTCTCTCTCTCTCAAATAAATAAATAAAATCTGCTTAAAAAGAAAAAACTATCAGGAGACCCTTTGTCTTCCTCTTCAATTCATTTGCTCTTTACTCTTATAATTTGGTGTTTGGCCCCTGCAAACTTCACAGAGACAAGCTACCGGGAGCACTGGTCTCTGCCCACAAACGGCCATCTCTGGCACATCTCAGCTCTGCGCTGTTGAAGAACTGGGCTTAAGCAAATAGCTTCTCAAGTGTATGCATCAAGCAGCCACAGCACCTCCCTTCACCTTAGCCTTTGGCCAACTCTTTTATGTGGTCCTAGTTCTGCCTAACTTCGGCTGACTTAATTAATCAACTAATTAATTAAAATAGAAATGAAACAAGACAAACTATTGAGAAAGTTACCGCAAATGCACAACGTTTCTGTTTAGGAAATGTGTTTTATTCCCCTCTACAATCACGATCAAATATGTGGTCAGGGGATCTCCCTTAGAGTTTTATGTCACTTTGCTGAGGCATAAAAGGAACCTGATAGAGAAAACAAACTGGCCAACCCATGATGTTTCAACAGCAACTGAGGTGTATCTGTGCATGTGGAGAAGGGAGGGATATGTCATCAGGGTGTTGGTGATCGAAGAATTAGGTTAGGTATAATACCCATAAATTATACCTACTGGATGTGAAATTTTCTGTCACTCTAGATAAACTGAGGGTCTTGCCCATAACTGGCATGGCCACCAGTTCTACCCACCAAAACCTGTTTCATTTCATGCAAAGAGTAATCTTAAGGTTTTGTAGCCCCTAATCTTTAAGACAACTGACCTTTAAACTAATCACATCAGAAGCATCTGTTACATGTTTGGTGCAATCATTCAAACCGGTTTGAGTCACTATGCCAGGCCCTGAGTATTCAAAGATGAAAAGACATGTCTCTATCCTCCAAAAGCTCACAATCTGTGTAGTAAAAAATTTAGGCATGATTGAGAAAAAGACTGGCTTACCCCTTCCAAACAACCTCCAGAGTTGACTCAGGAATCCCTTGATATTGTGATGCTCTTCTGTCAGAGTCTTTTCTCAAATCTATTTTTATTACTAGCTTGTCTTTTTCAATCCAAAGTTAATTCCTTTGAAGTTCCTTTCTACAGCATACCCAAAAGCACTTTAGTTCTATGATCAAAATTCATAAGAGCAATAGCATTTTTCATAAAATGCTAGAGATATCTAGTTCTAGGCTCTTCAAAATCCTAAGAATGCAAGCGCTCCCTGGGGATGAAAAATGACTCCATCAAAAAAGCCACACCCATGTGTAATCAAAAGCCTTAACAAGAGCCAGAGCTATACAGCTGTCCACGTCGGAAAGAGAATACTGAAGGGCAAAGAACGTGGGCTTCGAAGCAAATACTGAAGTTGATTTTAAACTCTAAACTTTCAGGCTACGTGACATTTGGGCCAATTGCTGAAGTTTCTGAAATCAGTTTTCTGATGTTTGGGGGCACATAAAAACTGCCTTGCACTATGACCACAAGGACTAGAAAAATGTTTGTAGCATGTCTTGTACATAAGGGATATTTTATAAACGGGAGCTATTACTGCATTATTCCTAGCTCAATTACTTCTGAAAATTAAATTATTAACAACTTGGATAATTACCCACCAATAAAATATATTAAAAATATGGCTTGATAATGAAAGCATGGAATAAAATAGTTTATTTTTCAGAAAAATAGGGGTTTCTGCCATATATATTCAAAAATACACAATTATTAACTTAGTTTGATCACTGCTGAAAGACTCCCAGTCATCTTGAGCCTGTCCTAGAAGAGGGATGAACAGTCTCTCACTCAGCATGCCTCTGGTGACACTGGCTTCCTTAGTCCTACTTCCTCTCCTTCCTTTTCCTCGTCCCCTTGCGTGTGTTTCCTTGTTAGTACTTTCATCATGAAGATGAGTACATGCAGAACATACAAAAGGAAATGTTAAGGAGTTAGAACTCTTTGGGAAGAGGGAGAAACTATTTGCCAAATTAAGGCTCCTTTACTATCTATTTTCAGTTTTTCAAATTCTCCTTATGTTGTCCTGTCTTGACTTAAACCATTAAAAATCTCTGGTTATGGACATACTGTGCTTCATGACAAGAATCTGAGTACCCAATGACCAATGGAAGTATAATCCTTCCAGATTAGGGTCCTTAGGAGCCCATGACCTAGTTCTAATAATCCATAAATCCTAATCTCATGATTAGTTTACTCATGATAAGGCTGAAAAGCTAAATAAAACATCAAATTTAATTATTTCTAGTGAGAAATATATCTACTGAGTGAGCCATCATCGGTTACCCCAAGTTGGTCAGAACTTCTGAGTGGTACTTACTGTATGTACATATCATTAAAAATAATGAGAAAACAAATCATTTTACCAAAAATACCAAACACAATATTTCAAAATAAATCTGTGAGTGAAAAACTAAAGCCCATTATGGGGGGTTGCAAATTTTGGGAGACATTAGTCTTATTTACCCAGTAGTGAGAATTTTATTAAATCATAACACTTTCTCAGCAGTCCTCCCCATTGCCAACATCACACATTACCAAAAGAAGGTTCTGTGGCCTGTGATATCATGGCTGAACCCCTTTTTCCAATCTTGGTGGCATCAGACAGCTTCTGTGCCTCTCAGTGGCCAAATCATCAACCACCATAGCTCGATGGATGATCAATAAGAAGAACTAAAAGAATGAATGTGTAAATTAAATGCATTTGTGTGTTTTCCAGAACTGCATAATTTATAACCAAAAATCAATTAGTAAAACACATTCATTGTAGTACATTCACAGAATATCTCAAGAGCTATAGTTAGAAATAAAAGATATTGCCCTGAAGCATTCCAAGGACTGTTAACAACCAAGCACCCTATTGTAAAACAAACTAATTATCACAACAAACCTGTTTTAATTAATTTTATTTATTTATGTGGCTCTCTTAATTGCATTTCCCTTATATGACTCATACCTTTTTAACATTTTATGTTAAGACAAAATATAAATCTGTCTGCCAAGAACAAATTCTGGCTGGACAATTGCAAAGGAATATCCTCTACCAAAATAAACACTGGAAGCCTTTTCCTACTGATAAAATGGATTTTTGACTTGCTAAGCCAAACATTTCCACTCTCTGAAGGAAGAAATAATGAAGGAGACACAGAATGAGTCTTAAATGTGTTTTAGTGAAGCTAGATGGAGAATGGAGGAACCCTAGAAGAATGCAATCATTTCATCAAAGGGGATGTTACAGCCAGTGGTGGGAAGATGAGTACTCTAAGAAAACTGAGTCAGAAAGAGAGTTGGGTAGGACTCCTTAGAAACTAAGAAAGGAGATGGCTCCAGAGGGAAGAGGTCTCACAGACATAAAAGTTTGACAGTGTCAAATAATCCCGCTGAGAAAAAGAAGGTGTGGCAATCAAAAGTAGGTGCTCCACAGACAAGTGTCATGGAACTGAAAGAACAGTGTCAGGCAAGCTAAAAGCTGATAATGAGAAAAGTCTTTCAAAAACGCTAACAATCAACAAAAAGAGGGGTTTTTTTTTCCCTTTGAACCAGATGAAGAAACTGAAAGAGAGAGAGAGAGAGAGAGATGGCTTAAGGCCATTGAAAGTGAAGAAATGACAAAAAGTCCAGAATATTAGTTCCTATTCTATGTGTATCTTCTGTCAAGGGAAATGCTAGTGATCCCAGAAAGGCAAAAACGAACCTCAGACAGTAGAATTAAAAGACCAAGATGGGGCAGAATCATGTTCAAAAATGCCAGGTAATTTTATGAGATGAGCTAAGTGCTTCTGAGCAGGTGAATTCCATCTCAGGATTCTGAAAGAAATCACACCGAAAGAAGTGGCTGAACCCCATCGAAATTTGCACTGAGGAAACTCAGAAAACGAAAGGCACCAGCAGATAGAGATGAGCTAATATTGACTTAGTATACTTAAAAATGAGGAGTGGGGGAGAGTGAATTTCATTAATTGAACTCTTAAATTCTGTGTTGATTCTGGGCAAGCAGGAATTGAGAAAATCAAACAGGATCAAACAGGATCAGTATGGAGCCCACATAGATTTATGATGAACAATGCAAGCCAGACCAAGATCATTTTCTTTTGATAAAATTACTAGACCAGTAGACAAGGAAAATACTGTGGACATATCTGTCTGGGTGTCAGCAGGGCATTTGACAGGCTCTCTGATTTTACCTTTGTAGGAAATGCTTTTCAAATTGGTGTCTGCAAAGAAGAAACTTACACAGGATATTCATAGGTATGCAGGGAGCAGGGCTCATACACAAGTACATTTGGAAAACATGAGTTAAGCAAAATATAAATTTTGAAGAGTAATATATATGATAATGTGCACTGTGGCTCTCCAAGAAGAGAATGTAGTGTGCATCTCCCAAACTTTTTAAAATGTGGCACTCAATTTTGCTTAGATACATCTATTAGCACCTTCTTGAAACAAAATTTGGGAACTGCTTTACTGAGACAAGAAATATGTACTGAATAAAATTCACATTTAGAAAGTATCCTGATTATTATTAAATCAACCATACCTATGAACAAAGCACTGAACTGAAGAGAAATCTCCAGTGGGATGGGATGACACAATGCTCTGTCCTTAATGCTGCCCTCAACATCATCATTATTGATTTGTTTGAAATATTGGGTACCACTATTCAAAACTATGGATGCTATAGAATAGAAAGAGATAACCAATATGTCACCTTACAGAATCAAAATCCTAACAATTTCAATTGAATGCAACCATGAGTTGATTCTAACAAGATGAACTTGACTAATAAATACAAAGTCCTAATAAATGGTACAGGGAAAGGGTACAAGTGCAAAATGGAGGTAGACTGAGGGAGAAGAAAGTTAATAGCTGTGTATGTGGGGGGAAAAAAAACAACTTCAGATTGTGGCAAAAAGCTCATTTTAAATCAACGGTGCAACATAGCTAAAAAAAAAAAATCCTAATATGTTCTGAGACAACAGAATTATAGAACCTGGGACAGTGGAAGCAATTGGCCTCATTACTTCTGCACTTTGTCCCATCATATATGGGAACCCTATTATGCTTCAAGGCATACTTCAAAAACCCATTACCAAACAGGATGGAGTCCAAAGGAGTTACCAGTAAGGGAAAGGGGCATAAAATCCGTCACGAACCATTAATAAAAGAAGCAAACACCCAGGTGGCCATGGAGATATGGAATGGATATAGAGGATGTGGTATATATACAATGGAATATTATTCAGCCATAAAAAAGATGAAATCTTGCTATTTGCAGCAACATGGATGGAGCTAGAAAGTATAATGCTGAGTGAAATATATTAGTGAGAGAAAGACAAATACCACAAAATTTCACTCAAATGTGAAATTTAAGAAACAAAACAAGCAAAAAAGGGGGGAAAAAAGAGAAACAAACCAAGAAACAGACTCCTAGCAAACTGATGGTTACCGGAGGGGAGGTAGGTACAGGGATGAGTGAAATAGGTGAAGGGGATTGAACAGTGCATGTATCATGATAAGCACTGAGTAATGTATAGAATTGTTGAATTGTATATTATACACCTGAAACTAATAGAACACTGTATGTTAATACTGGAATTAATTAAACAAAAAATTTTTTTTAATCTCCAAACTCAAACTCTTTGGTAAAGTTTGAGATCTGGTGACCTGATCATAAAAGGATAAGGTCCCATATTGCTATTAGAGTGACCTGGGTACCCTCAAGTCTGAGACTAAAACCAAGAGGTTAAAACTTTAGGACCTATTTTTGTCATTTAGTTTTGTCCTAATGCACAGGTTCTGATCTCAGTTTTGATTTCTTTGTTCTTTTCAACAACTCTAGGCTAGCAAGTGAGGATCATCATACCTGTGTCCCTAACCCAAAGTATAAATCTTAAGATTAAAAAAATCACTTAAACCATATAGTCCATTTTTCTCCCTCTACTGTATTTTCATTAACCATTTGTTCAACCATTAGAACACACCAATGAGGGGCGCCTGGGTGGCTCAGTTGGTTGAGCAACTGCCTTCGGCTCAGGTCATGATCCTTGAGTTCCGGGATCGAGTCCCACATCGGGCTCCCAGCTCCGCGGGGAGTCTGCATCTTCCTCTAACCTTCTCTCCTCTCATGCTCTCTCTCACTTTCTCTATCTCTCAAATAAATAAATAAAATCTTAAAAAAAAAAAAAAAAAGAACACACCAATGACAGGGAATTCACAAACGTCCGAGCTGGCTTATTTTCAAACTGTTCTAATTATAAGAATAGGTTTAGGCAAAACTGTACTCCCTGGGGCTCTTGCTGAACACAGTTCTGTCCTATAGAATCTTATCATTCCATTTACACAACAGTTCTCCAGGTATTTGGACACTACTATTGTGCTTAGCTCTCCTTCTGTAGACTGAGCAGTCTAGGCTTCTGCCTCATTTGTTTTGTTTTGTTGTTATTGTTTTTAACTTTAGTTCTAATATAGTTAACATACAGTGTTCTATTAGTTTCAGGTGAGCAATATAGTGATTCAGTAATTCTGTACATAACTCAGTGCTCATCATGATAAGTGTATTCTTTTTTTTTTTTAAGATTTTATTTATTTATTTATTTATTTATTTATTTATTTGACAGAGAGAAATCACAAGTAGGCAGAGAGGCAGGCAGAGAGAGAAGCGGAAGCAGTCTCCCCGCTGAGCAGAGAGCCCGACGCGGGGTTCAATCCCAGGACCCCGAGATCAGGACCTGAGCCAAAGGCAGAGGCTCAACCCAATGAGCCACCCAGGCGCCCCATGATAAGTGTATTCTTAATCCCCTTCACCTACATAGCCCATCTTCCTACCATCTCCCCTCTGGCAACTGCCAGTTTGTTCTCTGTAGTTAAGAGTCTATGTCTTGGTTTGCTTCTCTTTCTTTCTTTTTTCCCTCTGTTCACTTGTTTATTTTCTTAAATTCCACATATGAGTGAAATCATATGGTATCTTTCTCTAATATCCCATTATATGTATATACCACATCTCCTTTATCCATTCATCAGTCAGCAAACACTTGGGTTGCTTCCATAATTTGGCTATTGTAAACAATGCTGCAATAAACACAGGAGTGCATGTACCCTTTCGAATTAGTGTTTTCATATTCTTTGGGTAAATAACCAGTAGTGCAATTACTGGACCATAGGTAGTTATATTTTTAATTTTTGATTTTCCTTTTTTAATTTTTTGAGAAGTCTCCACACTATTTTCCACAATGGTTGTACCAGTTTTCATTCCCACCACCAGTTCACAAGTGTTCCTTTTTCTCCACATCCTCGCCAGCACCTGTTATTTCTTTTTTTTTTTTTTAATTTTTTATTTTATTTATTAGAGAGAGAGACTGAGAATGAGAGGAGAGAAGGTCAGAGGGAGAAGCAGACTTCCCGCAGAGCGGGGAGTCCGATATGGGACTCGATCCCAGCACTCCGGGATCATGACCCGAGCCGAAGGCAGTCGCCCAACCAACTGAGCCACCCAGGCACCCCGCACCTGTTATTTCTTATATTTTTTATTTTAATCATTCTGACAAGTGTGAGGTGATATCTAATTGTGGTCTTGATTTGCATTTCCCTAATGATGAGTGATGTTGAGAATCTTTTCCTGTGAATTTGAGGATGTTGAACTACCTCTAGATATCCATTCCCTCCACCAGAACTAGCCCAGTGACTAAAATAAAACTGAGTCTCTCAGGGGATATAGGTTGGGGGAGGTAATGGATCCTCCAACCATGAAAAACAAACAAATGCTGGGGAATGATAAATTCATTACTTTATGAGTCAAGAACCTATAATTTTTATCTGTAAGGAATATTATCTCCAACGTTTCAATTTCAGATTAAACAGTAGATACTTTCTATTTCAACTGTAGACTTAAGACTAGACTTAAGATAGAAAAAAAAATGGATCCTTATTTGAGTACAAAAATTAATTTGCATAGGAATATTTGAAAAAAATCATGGAATATCTAACTATAAAAGAGACTAGGTAGATTGTACTTGAGATGGCTACACCATAAAGAATATATTAAAATTCGAAATAAATAAGAAAAGCTGGATTATCTAACACATAAAGAATAATAGTACTAGGAAAAGTAATAAACAATGACAATAATGATAGCAGACACTATGCTATCATTTAGAAAGGGAAGCACTTTTCTATGCAATATATATGGGAAAAACTTTTATTCCCACCATAACCCTGAAGTAGCTGCTGTTATTATGTCATTTTTACAGAGAGAAAACTGAGGCATAGAGAGGTAAAGTAGTCAAGGTAAATACAACTGAAGGGTAATATACTTAGCAATAAACAAAAAAGGCATAAATTCAAAATGGGTCACATACTAAAAAAGGAAAGAAGAGACTGCTAGGCCCCATGATACTCAGGGTACAGGAAAGCAAACATCTCATATGCTGATGGTGAGAGCATAAGCCAATAAAACAGCATTTCTGGAAGGAATTTGGCAATAGATATAAGAAATCTTGAAACTATTCTTTCCCTTCTTCGATCCAGTAATTCCACTTTGGGAACTTTTCCTAAAGAAAAGTTAAATATGTGAACAAAGGTTGCTCCACCATATTACACATTGCTTATAATGGGAAACAAATGGTTTCAGTAAATATGATAACTAAAAATACTAAAATGTAATACAGTCTCTAAAAATGCCTCAGTGTGTGTGTGTGTGTATCTGTATATATATCTGCATATAAACATACAGAGATAGTTCTAATACTTTCTGAGGAAAGCAAGCAACAAAATTTTTCCAGAAAATGAATTGGAAATGTACACATCAAAATAAAAATGATACTTTATCTGTATGGTGGAATTGCTAGTTAAGGTTACTGCCTTCTTTTGGAGTTTTCTATATTTTTGGATATTGTGACAAGGAGCCTATTACATGAAAAATAGTTAAGAGTATAGCTGAGAGTGGGTTCTGGAGCCAACATCCCAAGTCCAGATTCCAACTCACCTGTTACTCACTGAGTGATGTTGGGTACATTGCTTGATTTCCTCATCTGTAAAATGGGAATAAAAATGTTACTTCACAGGGATGATATGAGAATTTAATAAATATAAATATAATAAACATAATAATTTAATAAAAATTTAATTAAAATATTTTATTTTAATAATATTTAATTTAATAAAAAATAATTTAAAATTTTAATAAAAATTAATATAAAGCACTTAGCATAGTGCCCGGACCTTGATAAACATCAAAGGAATTAGTAACTACTACTATTGCTTAGAACATTAAACAAATTCCCAACAATAAAAATAGTACCACCAATTAAGTGGTGTTTTTATTTATGAATTCTCATAGATAAGAGCTAAGCAACATCCCACTTCAAACAAGAAAAAAAAAGTCAATTGTGCGTGTTACTGAGAGATGGCTTAGGTGGTTGCACACCAGCACTCCGTTCTGAGAGCACCTGTTTGTTGTGTCTGTGTCTGGTTTTGAGATATTTTATAGTCATACAGCTATTATTAGCCACATCATGTCCAGTTAAAAAGCAGTAAGTTTAAAGTACAGTAACAACAGGCATATGTGATTATGATGGAAATAAAGAGAAAACATTTTCTGAAATGAGATTCGTGGGAAGATGATGAAATATTACACATACAGGTGACATGAAGCCTTGGACCCATCAGAAAATTCTTTAGGAAAAAAAATCATATGACATTTGAAAAATCACAGTATCAACAGATGAGGAAATCAGCAACAGAGGAGGAAAAGTGAATAAGGACAATAAACCACTTTGAAAATGTGGCCAGATGATGTGCATCAAAACTAGACATCTGGCAACCTAATGGTAATTTATTGTAACTGTCTATTTGCTTGAGAACTTAAATGCTAAATATGATCAATACGCTACTGATAAAAATTTTGTTATAAACCACAGAGGAGTCCATCAGTCAAGGCCTTGTTTGAATTTGCCCAATTTCCTTATGGAGTCAAGTAATGGTCAGAATTTTACCCAAAGCATTAAGGCATTCCCCCACAGAAGTCTTGGAGCAAATCAGTCTGTGGGCTCTTAATGGCCTCAATGGAGTTGCAATGTAGACAAAACCAGTATTTTAGGGTTAAGCTGTCTGATAGATTGTTAATTGAGAGAAGAGCATGCTTCTTTCAACTCTCCAAAATTATGTTTTGTGGGAATGCACTAGGAAAATGCAAGTTTAAGCTTAGGAATATTGCTATGACTTTGTTATTAATTTTAAAGTTAATCCTATACCCTATATTATACTTTTCAAGTTTAAAGTAGTATTGTGTCATTCTAATTTATGTGCAAATGGATTTAGGAACAACAGATTTATAAGTAGAGGGACTTCTATACTTAGCCTCAGTGAGGTGCCCAGAAAACTAGAAAAGAAGAAGAAAACCATCACGCATAGATATGCAAAGTCACCTGGAAGAAGCAGAATTGTTCCCAGGCCAGCAAGACTCAATTATAATGAGACTAAAATTATTTTAACATATCAAAACAAAGAACAAATTAGGCAAAAAAGCAGTGTTCAGCCTAGAAATAGGAGTCACTGCAGTAAAACCTGGCCAAACCCATCCGGACACTGTCCAGGAAAGAAATGAGGCTGATGGATTTTGAGTATCAATATTCTAATTTCATTGGCCAGGCTAACTCTAATGGAAAGATGGATACATCTGATTATATCAGGCTGATTCCATTAAACATGAAATTCATCTAATTCTTCTCATTCTATTTACTTGAACAACAAGTAACCCTCAAGTGATGAGCTTGTTCCCTATGGAGATATTCCTATGGAGACATAAGCTATGTTGACAAAGCCCACGGTAAACATTCTAGTCCTTGTGATCATAATTTCACATTGTACATTATTAAAATATCTGATTACTATTTTGTTTTGTCTTGTTTGATGACAGAGAAAATCCATATTAATTCTATGTTCAAATATGGGAAGCTATTTCTCACTACATTTTTTTAAACTGCACTTCTTATTTTATAATCGGTCTTCCTAAACTTGGTTAATGTGAGTCAACCCAAGAGATGGATCCACTCTTCTTAGGGAGACAATGTAAGACTGAGGAACCTGACTTTAGGCATAAGTAACTAAGGTCATCTTCTGAAGTCCCCACTTACCTTTCCTGGTAGGAATGCCCTAATATTGCTCTTAGCGTTATACATTTCTACAAAGAAAAATCAAGAATTCTCTCTGCATTCATTGATGTTCATTTCAGTCTCCATTTAAAGAGTCATAAATTGGAGAGGAAGCAGGGGAAAGCAACCAGTATGATACTCTGATTAACTCTATCTTTTAATCCTGGGAAATCCAAGGCTGAGGGGAACAGAGAAATGGTCACAGTCATGTGACTGCATAAAAGAACAACCCTAGTCATAGCTAAGGACACTATGGATTCTAATTACCACCTCTTTTAAACTTGGAGAACTCTTTGACACTGGTTTGGGAATTCTGAGAATCAGACTGAATTTATTATAATCTCTGCCTAATATGTAATAGTTCTGCATGTTGGCCACGATTGTTATTGATCATATAGAAACTATTGTGCCAAGTTATAAAATGCCATCGCTTTGAACTCCCTATAGAAACTTACAGTAAGTGTCTGTCCCACAGAAATTGGAATGGTTTAATCTACACATGGATATCTTTCATCCTCTCCTCTACTTCCTTGAGACATGGTTTCTGATACGTTAACTAACAAGAACTGACCCTCTCATTAAGTCGGATTTTTTTCACTACAAGAATGCCAGTAGCCAACAAAAGCTCCTCAAGAGGTTCACAGAAAGGAAGTAGTTAAATGATAAAAACGTGAAATGTTATGCAGCAAGCTGTGTACAATTAACTAGAATTCAAATATACACCTTGTTCCAATCCAAGCCATTTATCAGATAAAAATAGTCTGCTACAAGAATGTCATGATTAATGAGGTGAGACTCCAGCTAATTACTGTTTCCTCCAGAAGTAATTAGGTTGGCATTGCTAATCAAGATGAATGAACACTCTGACCCGCTTTTTTAAATGTAAAACTATGAGCCGCTACTGCAATAACATCATTTAGTTCAGGCAATGTAGTCTTTATTAGGCTTGTAGTTTGATTAAATTCTTTTGTTACACCAGGCTTTCCACACATGAACAGATGAATGCTGTGATGTTCAAAGAGTTTTTCACCCTTAATTAAAGACTGAAAAGGCTTGTTCAATTCACAGGGCAATACATAGGACAGCTCTAAATTGATAGCTTTTAAGTAGAGAATAAGGGAAGGAGTCTTAGGGCTTGTCCAGCTGTGAGAGGTTGCCTCCTCCTACTGTAATTCCTCTTATTACGGTTGAGAAATGAATGTGAAATGCTTTTATTATATTTTATTAAACAGCTTTTTCATTTCATCACAGCCTCTTTTAAAGAACACAATGCATATATCTGTACTTATTTTTTAATGCAATTACTATAAGGAGGGGGGAGCGCAGTTAATTCAATACCATTAATAAAACAAACTGCTGTGTGCAACGCAGGTCCATAAAAGCAGGCAGAGACCATACAGTTTATACTCGAGGGACGAATATTCTACACTCATGGTTACGATGAAGAAAACCTTGTTTTCCCGAGAAGTGATTATATTTCATATTCTTTCAAGTAAACGGACAAGCTCCTTGATTAGTAGCTGAAGTTATATCAGATAAACTCAAAGATATCATTTATTAGGTTTTTTTTACCCAAAATGTCAGTATCTTCACCCCCACATTTGTTTGCCAGAGGCTTGTCTCAGATCTCGGTGATCGCATCGCTTCCACACACCTGATAGGTTTCCTCTGTCTGCCTCGCCTATCTTCACTTCCACAAATTTCCATTTTGTGATTCTTAATGTTTTTCTATAGTTATTCCAAAAGGGTAGGATTATCCTCTCCACTATTCCTCTGCCAGTTGGTTTATATTTCCACTTGCCAGGTTGGGAAATCCTATTTTTATATCTTCTACTTAATTATATTCCCAGTCTAGAATGTGCTGTCTCCTCTTTGATTGACATGTTTGGACCTCCTGCTGCTTTGTTTTTCTCTGCAATTTTGTATACAGGAGGATAAAATAATCTTAAATTTTGACACCTTGTCTAGGTCTAGGAGTCAGTTTCTTTTTTGGGGTTTTTCCTTGTTGTAGAATTTCATATATGATACTCGTATTAGTGATTTCCATTTTTAAAACATCCTGTCTTCATTTAGAAAGATATGAATACGGCTGACCTGCAGGTCCTATGGTGTCTGTTCTCCTGAACTCCTTTTAACAAGCGGCAGAAGCCAGCCATTCTCAGCCCCACGCCTGACAGAGACACAGAGATGGAAAATGGGCCACAGTGGTGCACAAAGCCTCATTGTGCAGACAGAAAGCCTAGACACCACGGCCTGCAGCACCAGGATAGGTAAATGTGTCAGGACACGCCCCGCTGCTCGAGGGTAATTGTCAGGGTGTCATTATACACGACACTTCATTCTCTTTCCTAATTTTCCAGTTGGGTTTTGAATTTGTCATAGTTCCGTGTCATTTACTTTACTCCATCATTATTCTACACCAGGCTGCCTTTCTTTAAATGTGGCTCCCCTCACGTCGACGGGTAGCGTTAGATTTCGTCCTAGGATGTTATATTAAATAGCTCCCAAGCTTTTTTAGACTTGTCTCTCGGGTTCTCTCTTTTCCTTAGTGCCTGTCTGTTTAGCACAAGGATAGCTCCTGTTCTGCCTGATAAACCCAAGCTGGTATCTTGTGCTTTCTGCCATGTGTTATTTAATTAAAACATGTAGTTCTTTCTTGGTCTTCTAAATAGTTCTGGCACCATAATAGTTGCTGAGGCTCAGGGCAGCAATAGAATTTAACATAGAGCTCTTGACCTTGATCTAGTCTTTCACGATTTCATAAATTTTTTTGTTTTATTATGTATTTTTGACTCCCTGGTGAGAATAAAGAATAAGCTCTTTGAGTTCAGGTACAGTGCCAGGGACTTCCAACATATATTCCTAAGGCTACAACACATATAAGAAATTCTTACTGGATTGAATTATACTTCATAAAAAAAAACTAAAAAAGCACTGCAGAAGAAATTTTCTATGAGAAGATAATGTCTTTAAGCCAGACTCTATCACTAATCTATTGGTTCAGTTTATACAGCAAAAGTGAAACTAAATATCAAACATGTAGCAGAATATCCATCAATAAAGTAATTCACAATATTACCCCTTCTTTTATTCATTTTAAATATCACATGTAATTGAATTATTCACCATATTTAATTGAATTATTAAATTATTGAACTGAATTGAATTATTGTTATTCCCAAATCTACACTTCACCAGGTTGTTTTGAAGATACTGCACGGAAAATAAAAGTTAATCTAATCCCTCTAAGGCTTCTTATTCTTTCTCCCCACCCTCCACCCCCAAATTAGAGTTCCCACATTTCTAACCCAGGACTGTAAGTTTTGTGGTTCAATTCCTTAATTTTAAGGCAGAATTTTCTTTAAACCAACTTTTACTGAATTCATAAAAAGTATAATAAATATTCCCTGAACCTGAGTCATGACCCCTAGGAGTAATCAGGAAAGAAAATTCTATTAAGGCAGCAGTGATAAGTTTAGAAAGCCTGAATCTCTTTTCTCAAATTATTATTTTAGAGGTGGACTAAGGATGGAAGAACAGTGGTTTTTGAGTAAAACAGAATGGTAAAGAAGCCAGAGTTTGTACACCACCAATGTACAAGGGCCAAGACACAAACCCAGCCAACAGCAGGGGTTCCAACAGTCAAGCAAGGCAAATGTCCAGAAAGAGTGGCAAATTCTATCTTGATTTAGCCAACTGTCAGCACTAGGGTTGCAACAGATGGTAAAAGATCCCAGCACAATGAATGGGATCCAGAGGACCATTGATATTTGGAAGTTTTAAGATCAACTGTTTCTAGTGTAAGGTCAGTTATCCATCTAAATCAAAGGCAATGGGAAGGAGGAAAGAGAACCAAGAATAGCAAGAACAGCAGAGGCCTTACTCGGCAACACCCTGCTGAAGTTCAAGAGCAAGGCCCCAGAGCCATCAGAAGAGATTATAAGACAAGATCAAAGAAACCAAAGCATTAGTACAGTCTGGGGCACTGGAGCACACAAGCCAAGACCAGCTATGACTTGCAGGAGCAACCAGAGGCCAACTCACCTGCAGAGTCATAATCATTCATTCAACAATCATTTAGTAAATGCCCGCAATGTATACTACAATAATGAGGGTTTCAGCCATCTTAGAGTTTACAAGTGAGTAGAAAAATCCCCAAAAGTCACTAGCAATAATAAAGTATGAAAATGCTGTTATAGACTAGCTAGCAGGAGTCCCTAACCTAGTCCAAGGCCGGGAGGGGAGGGGGTTGGGATAGACCTCCCCAGAAGAACTTCTGTTTAAGCTTAAGCTAGATCCAAGTCTGATCTGTTACAAAGAGTCTGGGAGAAATTCAGGAGACCCATGTTCAACAACACCTACTAGACCCATGAAAGAAAGTATGATAGAGGAAGTTAGGGAAATACACATTATTTATTATTAGCTAGGGACTTGATCCTAAACAATTATGTGGAAACCTTGATCCATGTGAGCAGAGTAATACTTTCTTCCTGGATGATACGAACGTAAGCAACTTAGACTGGCATTTACCAAAGTATATGGATCACTAGTCTCATAGAATGAATAATCTATGTCAAAGGATCATGTGGCCAAGTGCCTTTGGAAAACTTTGAAAACTCTTAGAGAATCATAAATCCCACTACCTATATTTAACTAAGTATATTTTATCTAAATAATTAAATAATTACTATTTTTATTTTATATAGTTATATTTATATAACTATATTTATTTAAATATATAAATAAGGGCATATTAATTATACATAAATTTAAGACACTAAAAGGATGCACAATTAAGAAATGTGCTTGAATTTTAGAACCATGGTAACTTACAAACTTATTTAACCACAGAAGTCATTTTTATGAATTAACTATTAATATTTCTTGGAATTAATGCTCCATACACCATACTTAAGGAAACAATGTTCTAAACCAGGTATCATCAAATTTTTTTTTTTTTTGTAAAGGGCCAATTGGTAAATATTTTAGGCATTGTGGGCTATACAGTCTTTGTTACAACTCATCAAACCTACCATTATAGTACAAAAGCCAGTCATGGACAATATGTAAATGAATGGGCATGGCTGCTTGCTAATGCAACGTTAGTTATAAAAACAGGCATTAAGCTGGATTTGGCTCACATACCTTAGTTTGCTGACCCCTATTCTAGACAATTACTCATTACCACAGGCCCCACACCAGAGTTTACCCTTAATTATCCAGCAACCAGTGTGCTAACAAGGAAAGAGGATAGCCAACCTAAGTAGAGGCCTTCGTAGGCCTATATGACCTACAGAGAAGACTCCCAGAAGAACTCAATGAGTATAAGAAGGAGACAACTCAAGAGATTACATGAAGTAAAAGCAAAATAATTTAATATATTTGCTGGATGCACAATAGCTCCCTCATTTAGTACCCAGGACTAAACACATCCTTGGCCAGATCCCTTATCAGATTTTCCTGAGTAGAGTGATTGGGCAACACTTGAAGTCCTCCAGAGCTAATGTGTAGAAATACTGAAAGTGAGACTGAAGAAAGCAAAGATGGGGGGGGGGGGGGCGTTGCAGTAAGAGTAGAGGTGGACAATTATCATAGATGTCTCTTGTCACTGTCCTGCTCCTTGTCTTCAAGTAGCCAATAATCAGGGTCTGCCCTAAATCTGGGGTGATAAGTCAGCTTCATACCTTTTGAAACGTCTACGAATCCCTCCCATTGTCCAAAATTTCACCTTAGAGATATAAGTGAGCAACACTTATATCTGTGCATTGAAACCAAAGAGATCCAGCAAAAACAAGTGTTATCTAAAACAAGCACAGCACTCTCCCCTCAGTCAATGAAACAGACAAACTGAAAATATTAGCAAGACGATTGGAATGTCAATGAAAAGATTCAAATGAAACAAATCCCCATGTGGTAGAGCACAGCCTATGAGTGGCCCTAAATACTGAAGTTCACTACAGGATATATTTACCTCATTAGCACCTCTCTACCCTCTCCAACATCTCACGTCCCAACCCTTCCTTACTTTTTTATTCTTCAATGGTTAACATTCTGGAGGTACTTACCTCCTAACCACATTTATTGGGAAGTGTCAAGAGGGACGAAAGTTTGGGAATAAGAGTGCTTGAGGAAGGCTTAGTAAAGAGAAAAAATGTTTAAAAGGACTTTCCTGTTCAGAGCTGAAGCAATTGCCAATGTTCTGCAATATTGGTGAGTTGAGTTTAATCTTGACCCTTTATCCCTCAGGAGGCTTTTCATTGTTCACAGTTTGAAAGGCAACAAAGAAAACACCTCTCTGGGCTTAATTCTCATGAGCAAAGAAATAATAATGGGAATCTTATAGGAAAGTGATCATGCCTTATAGGAATCCAGAAAAGACAAGGGATTGGATGCTAGGAACAGTCAGATATGTACTATCCATGGACTCCAATCAAAGGACCACCAGGACCACACTTGCAGTTAAGCAAATGTAGGTTTATGTCTTATTGCAATGGTCAAGAACACACACACCATGGAGAACCATGGGTCATCTCAGTAGGAAGCTGTTAGAGGACATCATAGGATCCTCTTGGGTGGATAGAGGATGCGTGTGGGAGTGCATGTGAGGATTCAAGAAGTGGGGCCTTGCTTTCGATCAGAAGTTGTCAGGAAGCAGAGTTAATTCTTGTGACTGGGTATCTTAATAATTCTAATCTAAAGGTGAAAAGAACAGAGTGAGTCTAACGTGACTGGCAAAAAAAGCAGTGATCACTTACAAGGGATGTTTGGTCATTTTTGTGGTTTGGACAATGCTCATCTTTGAGACATGATTACAGAGTGGTCTTGTTTTGTCTTGATCCATCACAGTCACAGAGTGACCTTGTTTGATGTTAATGTTCTGTAAAATTGTTATGTTCAACAAGACAACATCACGGCCCCACGGTGAGCGCCAGGTCAATTCACAGAAACACCACATCCTAGCTGAGAGTGCTAGGTCAGTTCCTAGCTCTCAGGAGCTGCTTTTCCTTTTCTGAGTACAGCATTCTTGAGAAAAGCAGATTTGAGAAATTTCAGAGGAAAGATAGATGTGATTAAATAGGCCTAAGAACGAAAAGAGAATTGATTTAAAAGAAATGAGGAGTTGTAAAGCATAAGTTAAAGGACACAATGTCAAGTAATTCCCAGTGAAGAAGAAAGGGAGTGTCTTAAAGGAACTCCAAGTAGTAGCTCCAGAGGCACTTAAGTGCTTCGGGTTTTCAAGAGCTTATCCAAAAGAGCAGAGGAAAAACACAAAACTAGTATTGGCTGGGAAGGACCTATGAGGACAAACAGAAAAGCCTGATACCCAGTGTAGCTGGTGAGTTCCTCTTACTACAGAGGTTTGTAGATGGGGAGGAATGCTGGACTAAATGTCTTCTATATCAGTGTACCAGCAAGGAACAGATGGCATGCTCAACTGGGTAACTGAGAAAAGATAAACAAAAAAAAAAAAAAAAACTCTTAGAATAATTTAGGAACGGAATAGGAATGGCATAGGCCCCTGGAGTTAACAACAGCAACAAACTGTCACTATCCTCAGGTCCGAACTGGCAAGGAGAGAGACAACCACTAGCCCCACTGGAGAGACAGTATGGAGAAGATTGTCTGACAGCAAATGTGGCCTTTGCCAAGAAAATAAGGTCCCACAGTGATCCCAAAGTGAGGAATCCAAGGAAGTGAACACCCCAATCTCATTTTTCGTTTTCCCTCCCATATCCTGCTGGTGACTCCCTTTGTCCAAATCCAACTGGAAGCCAAAAGGTAAGAAAATCTGTGAATGCAGCCCATAAAGTCAACCTCCTGGGGCAGAGAAGGGTAACATGTAGATCTGGAGGGAAAAATGGAAGAGAAGTCATCCTCAACTCTTCAAAATCCCATCACACCATCATTCTGTTTAGTACCTTTCACTCCCAACCTGACAAAGCAAATCAGCCCATGCATAAAAGTAAACCTGCAACAATTACACCCTAATTTCCTCTTTTGACATAGACATATCTTGTTTGTTTGTTCTTTCACTCCCTTCCCTAGTTCCCCATCAGAGATCTACTCTCCACTTCCCCCGATCTATGTGTACAACTTCTTCCACCCAGCCCAAGTTGCACTCTGCTAAAGGACCCTCTGGGCTGGTTCCTGGACACATCTCCCCTCCATCCAGTGCCAACCTCCTGGCCCTATTCAGACACCCTATAGATGCTCCTCCCAGGTGATTTGGCTCTCAAAGACAAAGGAAACAATTCTCCCTTTATATGTTAACTTTTGTGGGGGGAGGGGAGAATAAGGGGATGTGTTTAGGGCCAGAATTATTAAGAAATTCTCTTCACAAGAAAATTCCACAATCATTCCACTCAATTAGTTTCAAAATATAAAGAACACTATACCACTTATTATAAGTTTACATATACACACTTATGATTAATCACTACATTCTAATCTAGGGGACAATTGAATTCAAGAAAATTCCTTTAGACCATTATTTTGGTTAAAGCTATCAAGCCAGAAATAGAGGTTGACTACACTCTCCATCAGGGCAGAGAATATTTCTTATTTTGTACACTAATATCTCTAAAGTACGCAAATAGTTTGACATATTCTTGGTTCTTAAAATTTTTAGTTGAATAAGTAATTAAATGATGACATCTACTGGATTTCCAAAAGGAAAAAAAGGTGGCATCCCAATTTTGAGCTTTATATATTTTCCTTCTTTTTTGTCCCTTAAAAAAAAAACAGGTACAGAAATGAGCAAATCATTCCTGGCATTCTATAGCTCATATTCCTCATCAATCCATTTAAAGCCCTGCTCATTTTTTACTCTATTTTCCCCTTTATTTCTTTGTCCTTTTCACCTTCCCCTCCTCAAAACAGGAGGAAGCTTAATGTATTTTTTAATTAAACTTTTTGACATAATTGTAGGTTTATATGCTATAGTAAAAAATAGTAGAGATCTCCTTATTCGTTTCAACATCTTGCAACACTAAAGTATAATACCACAACCGGGATATTGACATTGATACAGTCAAAATACAGAACATTTCCATTATCACAAAATCCCTCCTGTTGCCCACTTATACTCATACCCACTTCCCTCCTACCCACACCTCCTCTTTCAACCCTGATGACCCCTAATTTGTTCTCCATTTCCATACTTTTGTCATTCAAGAATGTTATATAAATGGAATCATGCAGTTCGTAATCCTTTGGATATTGGCTGTTTTCATTCAACATAACTCTGGAAATTCATGCAGGTCATTGCATATATTGACAGTTTGCTCCTCTTCATTACTGAATAATATCCCATGGTATAAAGATACCACAGCTTAACCACACACATGATGGAGGACATTTTTGTTATTTCAATTTCTGGCTACTACAAATAAAGCTAGTATGGACATCCACAGAGAGGTTTTTGTATGAACATAAGTCACATGTTCTAACTCAAAGCCAAGTAAGAAGTCTACCCTGTCTGTCTTGAGCACAGAAAGGAGATGGATATATTACATTGCTATAGAAGAATGAAGTTTAGGGACCAATAATTCAATCTACCACAGATGAGTTTACCTCCGGCTCTCAGCTACCAAAAATAATGGAACAAAACCTTTCTTGAATATGTTCCTTTATAAATCTTTGTAGAGTTCCCAAGAGATAGTCACCCAAAAGGGGAACACTAGGTCATAGGACACTCCCAACACAGTAGGACTGCTGTCCACAGTGACGGTGCCTATTAACCCTACCATAAATAATACAAGGGAGTTCCTGTTTCTCCACATTCTTGCCAACATTCAATATTTAACCCCCTTTTTAACTTTTATTTTCTGATATGTATAAAGTGGTATTTCATTGTTTTATATTTGCATATCTTAGATTATAGATGAGTTCATAAAACTTCTGCCATATAGACTCTATACCATTCTTATCTTTTTCTCAGTTTTCTGTTTATTTTTATTGCTTTTCAGGAGTTCTTTCTATACTTGTATATTACACCTTTGTCAGTTTAAGTTGCTGGAAAGTTTTTTTTCCATTCCATTATGTGTCTGCTAATATTGTCTGCAATGTCCTTTACTGAACAGAAATCTGTAATTTTGATGTAGTCAATTTCATTACATTTTTACTTGAATTTATCTGGAATCCACTTTTATAACTGGATGATAAGGACCTAGCAATATTTTTCTCCATTTTAGTAATCTTTTTTACGGCATTTTGTATCAAATAGTTCATATTTTCCTCCATTAATTTGTGATGCTACATTTACTATATGTTGAGTTCCCATACTTAAATAAATCTATTTCTGAGCTCTTTATATTCCATTGGCCAATTTGTTTATTCATGAGTCAGACAAACTATTTTATTTCTGATATCTATGTAGTATAACTTAATATCTTGTAGGACAAGAATCCTCATTTTGTTCTTTTTCAGATTTGATGTCACTGTTTGTTAACTGTATTATCCATTTTAGAATGTGTTTGGCAAGTTCCTGAAAAATCCAGTTGGAATTCAGCATTAAGTTTATACAGAACTATTTAGATAAGTCCTCTTTTGTATCAAAATGGAATATTGCTCCATTTATCTTAATCTTTTATGTCCTTTAATATAGGATTATAAAATTTTCTATTCTAAGTTCTTGTGCATTCCTTGATGGTTTGAGTCATAGATATAGTCTTTATTGTGGTGTGTATGTTATCTTATATTTTATTACACTTTTAGTTGATTATTATTTGAAGAATATTACTAAATTTCTTAGGTCTTTTACCTAGCAAATTTGCTAACCTCTTACTAGCATTATTTCTAATAGCTTTTTTTGTTGGTTCTGTCAGGTTTTCTATGAAGATCATCATATCATTTGCAAATAATAACAATTTCCTTTCAAATCTTTTATCTTATACATTTTTCTTGTCTTATAGTGTTAAATGTGACTTCCAAAATCATGTTACTCAGTTACAGTGATAGTAGTTATCTTGTCTTGTTCTTAACCTTAGTGGACATGTAGCTAAATTTTCTCCAGAATGTATAAAAGTTTTCAATACATATACCTTATCAAAATAAAAGAAATCCCTTACATTCCTGATTTTTAAAGACTTTTTTATATTATATGTCAATATTGAACTTAGTCAAATGCTTTTTCTGCATCTTTTGAGATAGTAAAAAAAAATTTCTTCTTTGTTCCATATATATATAGTAAATTATACAGATTGTTTCCCTAATATTAAATCATTGTGGCATTCTTGGGATAAAATAATAATAATACGGGGCACCTGGGTGGCTCAGTTGGTTAAGCAACTGCCTTTGGCTCAGGTCATGATTCCGGAGTTCTGGGATCGAGTCCCACATCAGGCTCCCAGCTCCACGGGGAGTCTGCTTCTCCTTCCGACCTTCTCCCCTCTCATGCTCTCTCTCACTGTCTCTATCTCAAATAAATAAATAAAATCTTTAAAAATAATAATAATAATACACTTTTAATGCATTATTGGATTCAATTAGCTAACATGTTACTTAGGATTTTAATTTTACATCCATATTCACACACTACACAGTGTGTGTGGGTGTGTGTGTGTGTACATAGAGTATTTAAATAAATATTACATTATGCAGTTTTGAAATTAAGGTTATTATAGTTGCATAAAATAAGTTAGGTAGTCTAAATTGTTTTTGATCATAAAACAGTAAGGGACAATCTAATCCTTAACATTTTGGTAAAATTTATCTAAAAAATTGAGATTTTGGGAGAGAAGATGTATGAGTTCTATTTCCATTTTCTATAATTATTAGCAACTTAATTTTCTTCTTTCAGAAAATTTTTTCTAATTTCAGTCACTTATGTTTTATATTTTAAATTATCAATCTTATTATCATATAGTTCATATTTTTAAACCTCATATCTATACTCATGTCTTCATTTTTTATTTTTATTTTCTTTATCTGTGCCTCTTTTACCTTATTTATTTTTTCACAGAAACAGTTTTGGGTAATGTTAATCTCTATTTTTAGTCATCTATTTCTGCCTTTATGCTTTTTATTTTCTTTCCTCTTAGAAAGGTCTCCTCTACCAGTATTTTCCAAACTTTTTGATCTGAGCGTTTAGTTCATTTGGGGGTTTTGTTTGTTGTTGTTGTCTTGGTTTTTTTTCTTTTGTGGGGCTTGAACTCAAAATCATGAGATCAAGACCTGAGCTGAGATCAAAAGTCAGCCACTTAATCGACTGAGGCACCCAGATACCCCAGCTCATTTGTTTTTAATAAAACTTCCCTCAAAGTGCTATTTTAACTGCATTATACATATTTCATTATGTAAATTTTCATTATTCATCAATTCTAATTATTTTTCTATTTATTTAGTATTTTATACTTACTAGAAGGATATGTGCAGTACTATTGGTTTCCAAATTTAGGAATTTGAAAGTTACTCTTTTATTATTTTTTTACTTTAACTCCAGTATGTTTAACAGAGTGTTATCTTAGTTTCAAGTGTACAATACAGTAATTCGACAATTCTGTATATTACTCAGTGCTCATCATTATGAGTGTACTCTTAATCCCCTTCACCTATTTCACCCATCCTCTGACCTACCTCCCCACTGGTAAACATCAGTTCTTCTCTAGAGTTGAGAGTCTATTTCTTGGTTTGTCTCTTTATTGTTCTGTTGTTCATTTTTGTTTCTTAAGTTCCACATAGTGGAACTTAGAAATCTTTTGGTATTTGTCTTTATCTGACTTACTTCACTTAGCATGCTACTCTCTAGCTCCATCCATGTTGCTGCAAATGGCAAAATTTCATTCACTCTCTGGCTAAATAATATTCCACTTTATATATATACCACATCTTCCATTCATCTATCCATGGGTACTTGGGCTGTTTCATAATTTGACTATTGTAAATAATGCCGCAGTAAACACAGGAGCACATGTATCATTTAGCATTAGTGGTTTTTGTGTTGAGTAAATACACAGTAGTGCAATTACTAGATCATGGAATACTTCTATTTTTAATTCTTAGAGGAATCTCCATACTGTTTTCCATAGTGGCTGCACCAGTCTGCATTCCCACCAACCATGCATAAGGGTTCATTTTTCTTCACAGCCTTGCCAACACTTACTGTCTCTTGTGTTTTTTATTTTAGCACCTTTTTATTATTGATTTGTGGGCTGAGGACATCGTCACTGTGAGCTTGATTTACTAATACTTCCTTAAGGGGCACCTGGGTGGTTCAGTTGGTTAAGCATCTGCCTTCAACTTAGGTCATGATCTCAGGGTCCTGGGACTGAGTCCCACATCAGGCTCCCCACTCAGTAGGGAGTCAGCTTCTCCCTCTGCCCCTCTCCCTGCTTATGATCTCTCTCTCTCTCAAATAAATAAATAAAATCTTTTCAAAAATAAAATAAAATTTCCTTTAAAAGTCACAGTTTTAAGGCAGAGGATGGGGGGGTGGGTATGAAACAAGATGAAACCAGAGAGGGAGACAAACCATAAAAGACTCTTAATCTCAGGATACAAACTGAGGGTTGCTGGACTGGAGGCGGGTGGAAGGGATGCGGTGGCTGGGTGATGGTAAGCACCATGTATTGTACCTAACAAGTAGTTTTACTTCTTCATAATTTCCGTGTCTTATTGACAATATAATGCTGTATTTTTAATACAATCTAAGATATTGCTGCCACCTTATTTCATATTTTCTGTTCACTAAATTTTTATACTTTTCCCCTACTTTACTGACTTCTGTTTCATAAGTCAAAATTTATTCTGCTAAATTTTATGCATTTATTTGTATTTCTGGTGAATACCCTTACCTTATTAAGATCCATATTCACGTTCATTCATCCACATCAATTTACTAAACTTCCAATACTTAAGAATATTTCCCTATAGAAAAAGCTCCTTGACCCTGGTCTTGGCAATAATTTTCTGGATATGTCACCAAAAGCATAAGCAACAAAAGCAAAAATAAACTAATGGGCCTAGGTCAAACTAGAAAGCTCTGAACAGAAAAGGAAACAACAAAATGAAAAGGGAACCCACAAAGTGGGAGAAAATAGCAAATCATATATCTGATAAGAGGTTAATATCTAAAATACCTAAAGAACTCATACAAGTCAATAACAAAAACACAAATAATCAGATTAAAAGATGGGCAAAGGACTGGAATAGACACTTTTCCAAAGAAGACAAATGGCAACAAGTACATGAAAAGGTGTTCAACATCACTCATCAGCAGGGAAATGCAAATCAGAACCACAATGAAATATCACCTCACATCTGTCAGATTGGCTATTAACAAAGACGAGAAAGAACAAGTTTGGTGAGGATGCAGAGAAAAGGGAACCACTGCACACTCTTGGTGGGAAAGTCAATTGTTGGAGCCATGACAGAAACAGTATGGCCATTCCTCAAAAAGTTAAAAAGAGAATTACCATATGATTCACCAATTTTGCTTCTGGGTATATATATAAAGGGAACGAAATCATTATCTCAAAGATATATCTCCACTCCTGTGTTCACTGCGACATTATTTACAATAGCTAAGATATAGAGGCAACCTAAGCATCAGTCTATGGATAAATAGACAAAGAAGCTGTGGTATATATATGCAATATAATAATATTCAGCCATAAAAACAAAGGAATCCTGCCATTTGTAACAACACAGATGAAACTCGAAGGCATTATGCTAAGTAAAATAAGTTAGAAAGACCATATGATCTCATTTATATGTGGACTCTTGAAAAAAGAAACTTCATAGAAACAGAGAATAGATTGGCGGTTGCCAGGAGCAAAGGGGTAGGAGAAATGGGTGGAGGTGATCAAAGGGTACAAACTTTCAGTTATAAGATGAATAAGTTCAGAGGGCCTCTTGTACAGCCCAGTGACCATAGTTATGAATACCGTATTGCATACTTGAAAGCTGCTAAGAGAATAAATCTTAAAAGTTCCCAACACACACACACAAGATGGCAACTAAGTGAGGTGATAGGTGTGTTAACTGCGCTGTGATAACCATTTCACAGTATATCAAATCATCATACTGTATACCACAAGCTTACAAGTATTATATATCGATTATATCTCAATAAAGCTGAGTGGGGGAGGATATTTTCCCACAAAATGAAAAAGTGTTATATCATATTCTCGCTCTGGTTGTTGTACCCTACCTCCCATCCCTGACCACGCCGATAGAGCCTAGAATTTAATTCTGAATTACCATGATATACTTCTGTTTCTTTATGGGGAGACTTTTCTTGTTTGATTCATAATAAAATTTCCCAAGTTATTTATGACTCATACTTCCTATACCAATCAAAGCAAAGACAGAATTTATCTCTCTCTTTCCTGGAGCATTTCTTCCAAGACAGTTTTAAAATATGGCCTTTATGTGTCAAAATTTCTAAGGTCATGTCATGACTAAAACTATCTCTGTCAAAAATAAAAATTAAAAAATTAAAATTAAATAATAAAACCATTTTTGTGATGATCTTGCGTTCAAAAGGTAGTTTAGCTGTATATAAAGTTATAGTTTGAAAAACTTCACATTAGATTTCAGTGTCAAACCTCTTCCCCCAACCGATCAGGTTTACCTCAAACAAACTGTTTAACAACCATGAGCCTCACTTTCCTCCTTTATAATGAGGGAATGTTAACATCTGACATGGAGCATTGTCAGGGCAACTGATGATACATGCAAGTTACTGAAATGTAGTATTAACCAAGGATTTAATAAATGGTAGTTGCTTTTTAAAAACACTATAGTTGGGGTGCCTGAGGGGACTCAGTTAAGTGTCTCCCTTCAGCTCAGGTCATGATCCTGGGGTCCTGGGATTGAGCCCCCACATCAGGCTCCCTGTTCAGTAGGGAGCCTGTTTCTCCCTCTCCCTCAGCTGCTCCCCCTGCTTATGCTCGCTCTCTCTCTCCCTGTCAAATAAATAAAATCTTTTTTAAAAATAAAAAATAAAAAAATAAAAGCACTATAGTTTAGGGGTGGCTGAGTGGTTCAGTCAGTTAAATGCCTGACTCTTGGTTTCAGTTCAGGTCATGGGATAGAGCCCCTGTAATGGCTTCCCCCTCCCCAGCCTGGAGTCTGCTTGAGATTCTCTCTTCCTCTCCCTCTGTCCCTTCTCCTGCTTGTGCATGCTCTTTCTCTCTCAAATAAATAAATAAATCTTTAAAAACACTATAGTTTGAAGTCATTTTTTCTTTAACATGTTGACACTATTTACCTTCATTGTTCTCTTGCCTCCAGTACTGCTATCAAGAATTCTACTTTCAGGGTGATATTCTTAATTTTGTGGATCATCTTCATATTCAGAAACTTTTAGAATTTCACATTTTTCTCTTTGAATTTGATACTCTTAAATTTCACATCTAGTATAAGGTTTTCCTTCTTTAACCTATTTGGTACTCCACAAGCTCTTTCATATAACTACTGTTCTTTTTTTTTTCTTAATTCTAGTAAACCCTTTGTTATTATTTCTCAATTGTTTCCTCATCTCTGTTAAATGCCTCCCCTTCTCTGTCTTTCTGAGACTTTACCATAGGTATATTAGCACTTCTCATTCATCTCCCTTCTTACAACTTTTTCTCTTTTTTTCCATTTCCTGCCTGTGTCTTCTCGGAGATATTCTTAGCCTGATCTTCCAGTTTACTAATTCATTCTTTGCCTATAACCCTTGTGCTATTTATCCCTCATTGAAATTCTTTATTTCCATTGTTAAAATTTGTATCCTACTGTTTTCTCTTGGCTCTTCACTGTAATTGCTCCTTTGTGCTTCATATGACCAATATTCTTTCCTCTCCTTGAGGACATTTATTAATTTCTTTTAAATACTTAATCTGTTTCATTAATTCTGATTTGCCTATTATAGATAATCCAGTGTGTCTTCTATATTTAGGCACTCTTCTCAGCTCTCTATTTTGTGCTTTCAACTCCTGCCAGTTGAGGCTTATTTTACCGTATAGGAATTATCTGTCTTAGCGGAAATGTGAGAAGGGCAAAGATTAGAGCTCAGCTTGTGTTCTCTTCATAGGTTTATGAAGAAGGGGTGATTGCACCCCAGGCCAGGGAGCTCAGTCTCTTGACTGGTCCTATGTTGCCCTCCTTCCTGTGACCCCAGCTCTCAGAGAATATTTCTACCCCTCTAACCTTAAAACGGCTCTCTTCGGAGGGCTCTTCTTTCTCGATATATTAACCTAATTTGGAGTGTATAGGGATAGAGAAATGAGCAGGAAGGAATGCTTGAGGAACAGCAAATCATTCTTTGTTATCTGTTCTTCATTCAAGCCAGTCTCTGGCATTGCCCTGATATTGTCGCACAAGCCCTTGAGATATTGGACTGGCACTACCATTTTTTTCTGTTCCACAGTTAAATGGAAGCAAACAGTAATTATCCAGGACAATATATCCAAAGAGAAAAGTCCAAAACTCAAAAGTTCCCTCCCAACTTATTATCCAATACACAATCTTACACACATACACACACACACACACACACACGAGGTCATAACTACCTTCTTGAGAATTTCTCATAGTCATTACTTTAGTTAGTCATATGCTGTTTCTTCTTTATTTGATTCTCCAGGGTAAGACTGGAGGGAGACAGCAGCCCATGCTCATTCATCACCTTGTCAGGAACTTCTTTCTTTTTCTACTGCATTAAATAGATCTTTCCCAGTCTAATAAATAAATGGGAAAACTGAATCTCCTTTCATAAGCGGCCCAAAAATACATCTCTGCAAGTGTAAATATGTCACATTTAATAAATGGATGCATGTTTCAGTCTATTAACCATGGGGGTGGGGGTACAGAAGCTGTCCAAAAGAACACAGGGCTCAACCTTCAGACAAGGGAACCAAACCCAGCTTTACGGTCCAAGCTATGTTCCCTGACATAACAGGTAACCACTGTAGGGTTATGAACATCATGAAAGAACATGATGTTCAACCTCTTAGCCTGTGTGCTCTGGATGTAGACATGAAGTCCATCCTGACAAGCCTTGAGCAATGCCCAGTGAGCAAGTTATAACCAAGAAGCCACCAGACTCAACGTCATCTGAGAACCAAGCAATGAGTAGGTCACACAAGATACTATAAAGCTCCTTATCGCTAGTGCTTGAGAAAATGGGTTTATTTAATACCAGGAACAAAATTCTACTTTGCCAGCTTCCAAAAAAGAGGAAAAAAAAACTTATTGAGTCTTTTATTAAATATCAATTGCTATGCAACAAATTACTTCTGAACTTAGCAGCTTAAGACAACAAACACTTATTATCTTATAGTTACTGTGGGTCAGGAATTCAGTAACAGCTTAGCTGAGAGGCATGGTCCAAGGTCTCTTATGAAGTTCCAAAAAATGTGTCAGTAGGGGCTACAGTTATCCAAAAGTTTGACCAGAGCCAGGGGCTCTATTTTACTTACATGGATATTGGCCAGTGGCCTCAGCTTTGTGCTGGCTTTTGGCAAATGACTTCAGTTCCTCTCTACTTGGGCTGCTTGAGTGGTCTCACAACATGGCTGTTGGCTTCCCCCAGAACAAGTGATTTGAGAGGAAGCCAAATAAATACCCATTGTGATATAAACAAGTCATTAAGTCCAGGCCATACCCAAGACGAGGGCAATTCACCTCCACCTCTTTTTTTTTTTTTTTATGTACTTATTTGAGATAGAGAAAGCATGAGAGGGAAGAAGGCCAGAGGGAGAAACAGATACCCCGCGGAGCTGTGAGCCGGATGTGGGACTCGATCCCGGGACTCCAGGATCATGATCCAAGCCAAAGGCAGTTGCCCAACCAACTGAGCCACCCAGGCACCCCTAACCTCCACCTCTTAAAGTGAAAGATGGATCAAAGAATTTGCGTACATACTTAAAAATGACCACTGAGGGGCACCTGAGTGGCTCAGTGAGTTAAAGCCTCTGCCTTCAGCTCAGGTCGTGATCCCAGGGTCTTGGGATCAAGCCCTGAATTGGGGCTCTCTGCTCAGCAGGGAGCCTGCTTCCCCCCCCCCTCTGCCTGCCTTTCTGCCTCCTTGGGATCTCTCTCTCTCTCTGTCAAATAAATAAAATAAATAAAATAAAGTCTTTTAAAAAAAATGACCACTGACAGTTTAAATAGTACAAATAAATGACCAACATAAGGTTTGACAAATCAAATGCCATATCAAATTTTGGAACTTTCTGCGTAAATTAATTTTTTTATTATTGAAGTATAATTAACACACAATGTTATATTAGTTTCAGGTGTACAAAACATTAATTCAGCAATTCTATACATTGCTCAGTGCACAAAAAGTGCAGTCACCACTGTCACCACACAACATTATTACCATATTATCCCCTATATTTCCTGTGCTCTACTTCACATCTATTACTCATTTATTGTTCAACTGAAGTTTATACCTCTTAATCCCTTTTTGCCCCATCCCTTCCCCCCACTTTCCCTCTGACAACTAACAGTTTATTCTCCGTATTCAAGCATATTTTTTGTTTGTTTGTTGTCTTTGTAAATTAAAAAGAATTTCAAGGACATAAAAGCAGTATGTCACGATGTAGCAAAGAAATATTATTTGATGGTTTCTCTAAGGCTCTATAATATTGAAGAACGCTGACTAAAGCTACAAAGACTCTAGGATGTTAGAACTATTCAGGAAAATTATCCAAAACTTGGAAATAAAACCAAAGAAGCCAGAATTACTTTTCAAAGTCATACTAGAACACTGTCCAACAGGTCTGCCCAAAACTTATTTAATTTTCGGGGGAAATATATCTTTGTTTGACTCACTATTTACTGCTCATTATAGCCCAAACCCTATGAAGATACATATTAATTTGTGAATTTCTGTCTAACAAGTGGTGATTCTCTCCAAAAGAAAAAAAAATAACCCTAATGCTTATAGTTGTATTTCTCTGTAAGACATAACTTGTCCTGTCTCTTAATTAGCAAGTTTATTTCATCATGCCTTTCATGAAATGACTATATAAATCTTTGTTCCTTGACTTCTTTAAATTAACCAACTTTACCTTCCAGCTGACTCCCTCATTAATGAATTAAATAAATCTTTGATACATTCTTACTTTATGTTTGCATGAGAACCATGTTTCTAACCTTTTGATAAGTATGTTCAATAATTTGTGAGCTTTCTCCACTGAAATAGACTCATCTTCTGGAGTCTGTTCTACTGTATTTCCAAGAAGTACAACCTACAAGCTCTTCCCTCCTCTTCCCCCACCAGGAGCATCTCTTCTGGAGTCCTGGAGTAAATCCCAAGGGTAATAATTTAATAATTTAACTTTTCCTTCACTGAGTCTCTGTTTTTTATTCTTCTGATTTTATGTCTTTATTTTTGTTTCTGGCTGTTATTCTTTCTGTATTTTGTCCAATTTGTGGTTTGGGTCATGTCTTCTTCTACCATGCAACCCAAGGATTATCAAATAATGAACTATTAGATCAATCTCAACTAAATAACCAAAGATCATTCCACATACACAGGGGTCTGGCCTGCACATGGCTGATAAGTTCTTCCCCATTGATACAGACAGTGATTGGAAATCTGATTTCACCCTATGACCACTATGTAATCTCTGTCTGTATAAAGGTACCTACTTTTTGTCAAGTGAGTGACGACAGAAAATCTAGTTTGTTTGACTTTTTGGGTTGTTGTTCTGTCTACTTTTGAGCTCAACCCAATTAGGAAAAAACTGAGGAGGAGAAAATATCTTGACCTAGAAATATCTTGATCTAAACTGGTGGGTTTTGTTTATTCTGTTTACTGTAGACCTGAGTCTCTAGGTATAGAGTTGAAGCTGCAAGCTTTCTGTCTCTGTCCCAAAAACTAAGAAAAGTATTTTCCTTTCATGTGTGAGCATGAAATATTTTCCTACCTCTGGAGGGTATTAACACATTAAACTACAAAACCCCTTAAAGAAGCTCTGTTCTGTTTGGTTAGATAGACCACTAAGGATTTGCAAAAACTTAATATTTCTAAAGTTTCCATAAAATAAACTGAACTTCTAATGTTCTGAGTGTGCTAGCCTTTAAAAAACAAAAAACTGGAGTGCCCGGGTGGATCAGTCAGTTAAGCATCGGACTCTTGATTTTGGCCCAGGTCATGATCTCAGGGTTGCGAGACTGAGCCCCATGTAGGTCTCCAAGCTGGGCATAGAGCCCGCTTGAAATTCTCTCCCTCTCCTTCTGCCCCTCCCCCGCCCCCAAAAAACAAAACTTTTCACAGATACTGCTAGCTCAGAAGCACTTTTATATAATAATTCAAGTTCATGTAATTAAAATAAATATTATTAGACAAATCAAAACAGATTTTCATAATTTTGCTTAAAAATAGCTTCATGTCTTTTCCCTAATTCTATCGATTTGGAATATAATAAAAGAATTTTTTTAAGATTTGTATTTATTTCTCACAAAGAAACTAGGAATCTAAAGTTCCTAGACACTTTATACTGATTTGTAAGTTCAGATAAGTTACTTTTACTTTAGAGTTTTTTAAATTATGGAAAACTATATGTTCAACTGAATAGAATTATAACTATAAAGCTGATAAACATTTTGTATCAACAGTAATTATGTCCTATAATGTGTCTGCTGAAACTTGTTTTCCAAGATCTTTTTCTAAGACAAAAAATAAATATGAAGTTGAGTTAATTAATGGGTAATTCTTAGATACCTATATAATATCTAAGTAAGCACAGTTTTATTTCTTTTTAATTTCTTTTGAGTGTAATTGACACACTACATCACATTAGTTCCAGATGTGGCATAGTTTTAATATATGTGCTCTTCTTTCTTTTTCTTGCACATTGAAAAGAGCCTATGCCTCTGTGCTCTGTTAACAAATGGGTATGCTTTTGCTACTTTCAGAAGCTATAAATAGCTGTGTGTGACTCGTGTGTGCTCATGAGTTTTGTGGTCACTAAAATGCTTGTGTATCATAGACAGTTCACCATGACCTACCTCCAGAGTCTCTCTAACAGACATTAGCTACTTTGGCTAAATGCAGAGTTGTTGAAGCTATACTAGAACAATTACAGCAGAGAAGCACAAAGTATACGTAAAAACTGGGGTGTGTGTGTGTGTGTGTGTGTGTGTGTTTGAGGATTCATGTATTTATGTATTTGAGGGGAGCTACAGGGGGAGGGGCAGAGGGAGAGGGAAAGAATCTCAAGCAGACTTTGCATGGAGTGGGGAGCCTGATGTGGGGCTCAATCTCACAACCCTGAGATCATGACCTGAGTCAAAACCAACAGTCAGAGCCTTAACCAGCTGCACCACCCAGCTGCCCCAGCGTGGTTTTCTTCCAAAAGAAAAAAAGAGTGGCTTGTTTTAAAGTAAAGTGTCTTGTTGTTCCTGAATATGGAAGGGAATAATGAAAGACAAAATGTAAATGCATATCAAAATCTGCAGAAGGTTAGAGAAAGTAAGCGTTATTTGCTTTGGTTTTGAATACTTCCAAGCAAGGACTCTAAAAAGAAGAAATGAAATATGTAAAAAGAAGCTCACCAAATGCCCAGTTTGATGCATTAATTCAAAATATAATGTTTTTATAAAACACCAGAGTTGGGTTTTCTCTATGAAATAGTTCTCTCTGAGTACTTAGTTTGCTTTTAACAATAGGTAGTAAAAAGGTGTTCTTTATATTTTCTGTTATCTGCCCAGCTAACGGAAATTCTGTATCTCACCAGAATAATTTTCTGTGCTTTGTGCTGACTTTGTATACACTTAATTATTTTTTAAAGCAAATAACAGAATCGGGAAACTTAGACAACCAACAATAGAAATTATACAATCTGAAGAAGAAAGAAAATAAAAGACTGAAAAATAGGGAACAGAGCCTAAAGGACTAGTGGAACAACACTGAAATGGGTAATGTATGTGCAGTTAGAGATGCAGATGGTGACCAGGTAGAAGTTAATTCTCTGGTTTAATAGCTGCTCAACACTCAGTGGCTCTAGATTTGTTGGCCATATTCCAAAGAGGCCTGAGTGTGCAAATTAATATTCTTTGTTGCATCAATGTAAATGAACAGGACAAGAAACAATGCAACCACTTTTCTGTGATCAACAACCACCTTTGGAGATGATTTATAATCATCAGGGGGAAGTGATTTGTTAAAAATAATTTTTCTCAAAACCTGAAAATAAAACAAAAGGATAACAGCTTTTCTTTTCAATATCACACTGTAGGGTCCTCTAATAGGTCAGCCCAAAGTCTATTTACTTCTCTACAAGAATGTACTTTTGCTTGACTTACTATTTACCATTGATTATAATAGAGACACAAATGATTTATACAGAGATACAAATGATTTCTTTGAGACATGTTCACTTTACATTGGAAGAAGTCATATTTTCAATTTTTTGAAATATCTGGCAGGATGAAATCACTGAAACTCAATTTTTGAAAAATCTGGTGATGGGTATTAAGAAGGGCACGGATTGCACGGAGTGCTGGGTGATAATATGCAAAGAATAAATCAGGGAACACTACATCAAAAACTAATGATGTACTATATGGTGACTAACATAACACAATTTAAAAAAAAGAAAAGAAAAGAAAAAAAAAAAAAGAAATGCCAAATGACCACACACAAAACTTTAGCTATAGGCAGAGACTGGCGTAGAAACTTCAAAGACTTACTCTCTATGTTTGTTTTTAGTGGATGACTGATGTAGCCTTAGACAATTCCATGTAGTAGCTGATTTCATGAGGCAGACAAAACCTGATGTATAGGATTAAATGCTGCTTTATAAATCATTAAAAACCATCCTAAAATCAATTCGAAAATTGACCAGAAGCCACTGCACTTTGCTCCAAAGAGAAATAACACGCTGAATCAGCAATATCAGTGCTACTCACTCTTCTCCAAACAGAAGCAGCCCGCTGGGTCAGCACTGTGGCAGGTGACACTAGAGGACACGGGCAGCAGAAGTCAAAAACGGCAAAACCTACCGAACAAAAGTCGAAATATAGGAAATTTCATTTACTCTGTTGTTGGTAACTATATTACTCTAGGTTTCTAGGAAAAGTGTAATGGCAGAATGTGACACAAAATCATACACACAAAACTGTTTTTGAAATATGCTAGAAACTGTTGTGAAATATGCTAGAAAGCTATCTCAAAAATAAGAGAAATGCCATAACTTCCCACGAAGTAAAATGATCAGTTTTTTCATATCATCTGTTATTGACCGAGAGAGCTAAAAACACAATTAGAGGTTTTGACTCCAAAGGATGGCAGCGTCCCCAGCAACAGAAGCAGCAGCTGTCTCCCACACATGAGGCTTAACCCCCAAGTCTTCTCCTGAAGTCACTGGAATCAGTCCTCCTAAGCTCCCATGAACACACTAAGGTCCCACTGTAATGGTATTCTTGGGGCCCTACCCTGTGATGCTATTGGCTATGATCTTTTTTTAAAGTACCCTTCTGGTATCTTCAAACTTAAAGAGGCTTAGTTGAGCTCAATAAATATATACAATCATTTCCTTTCCTCTCCCCTGACCACCCTACACACACACACACACACACACACACACCTGAAACAAGTAAAATTCCAGAAGATGCCATGTAATAGCGAAACATTGCTAATTGAAGATGAGATGCGTACATGGAAAATAGTCTGAGGAAGTGGAACAACAAATACTCTCAAAATCTGATATTTTTGAAAAATTTTATGTATTTCCCTTTCTATTTAGGCCTGAGATTACTACAACCAGAAGCTTATACTGGCAATGCAGTAACAGTTATGAAGTGGGAGAGAAAGAGAAAAAGGATAACATTTCAAGGTTGATTATTTTTCTCATAAAGTACATGGATTATGCAAAAAAAGTGAAAGACTCAAGGAGAAAAATAAAACATGAATTAGAGCACATAACTTTGAACAATCCTGGAAAAAAAGTACGTTTTTTTTTGTTGCATGTATTGTTTTGTTTTGCTTTTATAAGACTGCTATGCTGTGAGCTTTGTGGTGCAAGGACTATTATTCCTATATCCCCAACTCCTAGCACATGTAGTACCAAGAATATAGTAGGCACTAAGGGGTGCCTGGCCAGCTTAGTTGGTGGAGCATGCAACTCTTGATCTAGGAGTTGTGAGTTCAAGCTCCACATTGGGTGTAAAGATTACTTAAAAATTAAAAATCTTTAAAAAAAAAAAAAGAATACAGGGGTACCTGTGTGGCTCAGTGGGTTAAAGCCTCTGCCTTCAGCTCAGGTCATGGTCTCAGGGTCCTGGGATCGAGCCCCGCATTGGGCTCTCTGCTCAGCAGGGAGCCTGCTTCCCCACCCCCCTCTCTGCCTGCCTCTCTGCCCACTTGTGATCTCTCTGTCAAATAAATAAATAAAATAAAATAAAATAATACAGTAGGTACTCAATAAATACTTGCTATGGATATAAGATTAATTTTGAGCTATTAAAAAATGCAACAATTATTACCATTATCTTCAAATCAGGTTTTAGTTAAGGCTAGTTATGAAGAAATATTCCAGGTCAGAGCTTCTCAATCTTTAACATTCAGACAAATTATCTAGATATCTTGTTAAAATGTAGGTTGTGACCCTGTAGTCTAGGGTGGGGCTGAAGAGTCTGCATTTCTAACATGTCCCTAGGTGACGCTGATTTTGCTGGTCCATGGACCCCATTCGGAGAATCACCATCCTGGGCAATTTAATGCTGCATGTCAATAAGGAGGCTCAGAGTGGGGTGTCAGTGAGAAGCAGTGTTGGGGCCGATGACTAGCAAGAGAAGAGGAAGCCTTGGGCTAAACAGGCAAGGCAATAGCGGGAATACTCTACTGTCCCATTGCCTTTTTCCTCTGTAAAATGAAAGCTTTTACCACCTGTTTAAAAACAAGCAAATAAAAATTTCAAGAATCAGCAAGCAAGTGAAGAAGGGAACATAAATTGTCCTCAACCCTTGAAATCATATTATGTCCATCCATATGGTTTTATAGGGTTAGGTAAGAAGGCTGGTGAAGTCTCCTCCCCTTATGGCTCCTTCTCAAGGGCCTTCATTTCCTGGAGGAGAGACCATGGCTATTCCCCAAAATAGGCCCATTCTCCAAGAATTCCAAAGTGTAAAGGAGATTGTTTGGACATCACTGACCTCTCAAGCAGATTTCACCAACTAGCTACCATTTCCCTCTCTCCTTCTTTCTACCTACTCTAAACCCTCCCCCTCTGTTCCAAGATTCACAAACTCTGAGGACACCACGATGATTCACACTATGCCCATCCTCTCTCCCGGCCTGATCAGTCATCCTTCTCTGTCATGGCTGGCCTACTAATGGCAGCCATGGAGGACGCTCAAGGAGATTGTCCCTTCTCTGAAAATACTATGTAAGGGTCTGAGTGACTGAATCTATTCACCTAGGTTACTGGCTCAGAAGATCTGTAAATCTCTCATTGTAAGCACTTGAAGTTCTCTTTGGAACTCAAGTTTTATACAAGCACTTTTGTGCTTAAAGAGAACAGAACTCAAAGTATGGAACAACAACAACAACAAAAAAACTCTGGTTATTTCCTATTTCTCACTCTTCACCAGATATGTGATGTATCACAGTTTCCTGCCTCCCCTATTATTATGGTGACACTGGTGCTGCAAGCCTCACAGCACCCATTGAGAGGCAGATGGGAAGATGGGCAGGAGGAAGTGGGATGCTGCTGGCACACGACTCCTGGAGCAGCCCTTTCACACATGTCCAGAGGCACAGTTAACAGAGAAGACAGTGTGGAAGGCACCCCTTAGAGCTGCAGGATCCTGAGGTCCTGGAAGGGACTCTTGAGACAAGATGACCCACAGGACAGGACTGTAGGAAGGGAAGTGCATGTGGGCCAAGGAAAGGAAAGGAATTCCAAAATTCAGGAAGATTTTGTCCACAAAGTTTCTCTTTAACTCTTATGGATATACATACTGTAATAATGATGATTAAAATGTATACATTGTCTGAGGAAAATATCAGTGCCACTTATTATTTGCTAGAGAACTAATGAAGTTATCTCCCCGGCTTTGTAACAGAAACACAAATTATTATCTCTTATGTAAACTATTGAGCATTTACCCTAATTGTCATGCTTTACAAGAAGGAGTCTGTACAATAGTGAATGGTTAATTTATATTATTGGTAGTCTTATTTTATTATAACAATAACCTGTAGATTTGATAGACGGTATGTTCCCAAACCTGAAATGAGCAAGTGCAAAGGAAAAAAATTAGTAAAATTATCAGCAAGAAATGCATGACAAGATGGATGGACCACCTATAACATAAAGGAAAAAACTAAATGAGTAGTTGAATTTCAGCAGAAATAAAAGACCAATCGTGACTGATCATGAAATCTTACAAAAAATAAGCAGAGTTAAATGCATACTCAGTGTCATTTTGCTCCATCTAATTTCATCCTAGCAAAAACCCTATTAAATTAATACAATTACAGTCCCCATTTTATCCCTAAGCCAAGTAAAGCACAAAGAGGATCAGTAACTCACCAAGCCCATACAACTGTGAGGGGCAGAAGTGGAGTTCAAGTCCAGGCAGGCTGGTCACAGAGCCCAAGGTTTTGTCACTAAGATTCCATACATATTCCCTGTTACAGAAAATGTGAGTCCAAAGAGAAAGACTCTCTTAAAGTTTATCCAGGATAATCCAGGGGAAGCAACACTATGGCCAAATAGTGTAAGCGGTCAAATAACTGTATATGATATGTCTTTCTCTTTGGACTGTAAGGAGGGATGTTTCAGATCAAGGTCATCCAACCAACCACTCTTGCTCTCTGACCATAATTACCAAACTTCTGGTTATCTTGAATTGCAAAACCAATTCAATTGGTTTCATCGTCAATTTCTTTTTTCCCCTATTTCTGTGGACTCTGCAACTCTAGCTATCTTTTCCAGTTTTACTGAGATATAGTTGACATATAACACTGTATTAGTTTAAGGTACACAACATAATGATTTTGAGATATGTATATATTGCAAAAGGATTAGCACAAGAAGTTTAGTTAATATCTACCTCCTCATGTGGTTGCAATAATTTCATCTGTTAGGTTTTCCTTCCGTCTCTAAGGAGAGAGTGGAGAAACCTTTGGCATCACTTCACAGCTTTCTCAGAGTAAATTAATAAATCAGCATTCTGATTTATACATCAGTGTTTTGTGAGTTAGGATAAATCAAGTCTGTTTGTTTACTTTTGTGTCATTTACATGGTGACCCCACCAAAGTACTGAGCCTTTGTTGGTAAAGTAGCTGACCTCCTGGCCTTTCAAGATTAAATACCTATTCTGTTTCTTTTAAAGATTTTTTATTTATTTATTTATTTATTAGAGAGAGACTGAGAATGAGAGGGGAGAAGCTCAGAGGGAAAAGCAGACTTCCCACAGAGCCGGGAGTCCGATATGGGACTCGATCCCGGGACCCGAGGATCATGACCTGAGCCGAAGGCAGTCGCCCAACCAACTGAGCCACCCAGGCACCCTTCTATTCTGTTTCTAACTAATGTATGTGTGCATGCTTTTTTTCATGCATGTTTCTTCAGGGCCATGCAATTTTTTTAAACCAGGGGAATTTATTTCTTGACTATGGATTTGTTGCCACAAATTTTAAAGTATACAATTAAACAAAAAAGGGAAGAAATCAAAGAGAAGGAGAAATAACCACTGATTAATAACCCGTGGTATGGCATCTAAAAAAAGAAAAAAGAAGAATGAGCTCATAGATACAAAGAATAGATTGGCAGTTGCCAGAGGTGGGGGTGGGGAGTGGGTGAAATGAAAATGGTCAAAAGGTACAGAACTTTCAATTGTAAAATAAATAGGGGCACCTGGGTGGCTCAGTCGTTAAGCGTCTGCCTTCAGCTCAGGTCATGATCCCAGGGTCGTGGGATCAAGCCCCACATCAGGCTCCCTGCTTGGTGGGAACTCCCTCTCCCATTCCCCCTGCTTGTGTTCCCTCTCTCACTGTGTCCCTTCCTGTCAAATAAATAAATAAAATCTTAAAAAAATATATAAATAAATCACGGGATAGAACATACAGCATAGTTAGTAACAGTATATTGTAAATTTGAAAGTCATGAACAGAGTAGATCTAAAAGTTCTTATCACAAATAAAAAAGAATTTGTAGGGACGCCTGAGTGGTTCAGTGGGTTAAAGCCTCTGCCTTCGGTTCAGGTCATGATCTCAGGGTCCTGGGATCGAGCCCCACATCGGGCTCTCTGCTCAGCAGGGAGCCTGCTTCCCCCTCTCTCTCTGCCTGCCTCTCTGCCTGCTTGTGATCTCTCTCTATCAAATAAATAAATAAAATCTTTAAAAAAAAATTTGTGGGCGCCTGGGTGGCTCAGTTGGTTGAGCGGCTGCCTTCAGCTCAGGTCATGACCCCGGAGTCCCGGGATCGAGTCCCATATCGGACTCCCGGCTCTGCAGGAAGTCTGCTTCTCCCTCTGACCTTCTCCCCTCTCAATCTCACTCTCTCTCTAATAAATAAATAAAAAAATCTTTAAAAAAAATTTTGTAATATGTGTAGTGATGGATGTTAACTAGACTTACCCTGGTGATTTCATAATATATACAAATAGTAAATCACGTTGTACACCGGAAACTAATATAATGTTATATGTCAATTATACCTCAATTAAAAAAACATGTCCAAATGAGGATGGGGAAGTGAGGGAACACTCAGAGATGTACCTTTCTGGAAGAGCAATTTTTTTTTAATGATTTCTCATTTTACTAAACAAGGTTTCTGTACAAGAGATTTGTCTACTTCCATTCAACTAACTGCACTTTAGTTAAGAATAAAGGAAAAAATTGGTTTTCCTAATAAACCATGCTTAAATAAGTTGAGTAGTGTGATTGAGGAAATGAAATAATAAAATAAATAAATAAAAATAGCCGGAGTACTATTTGGGAAGAAAGACTTCAAACAAAAATTAATCATGTTCCCAATAAGAGAAGTTGAAGAGAAAGATAATCCAAAGTCACACAAAATCAAGGGTAAATAAAAACCTTAGAGAAAGTCAGAGTTCTTTGGTCTCTTCCTAATTTCCAGAAAAATGCTTTTACAAATGGTCAGGCAACTGAGCATCTGAGATCTAATTGTGTCACGTCTAACAAACTGGTTTGATGTTCTCCTTTTAGAAGAGCAGATGGAGTCGTCTAAAGACTAAGAGAAACCTCTGAAGAAAGATGTGACAGCCTGAGGGACAGACTTAAACTAATGTTTAAAAAATAAATGCTTTGATGAATTAGCAAGGATGCTGCAACCCAGATCTAAATGAGATTTTCACCATTCTTTAAACAAGGCCAAAGTAATTTTCTGATCTTAAAGAAAAGAAGACACAAATTTAAGAAGTTAAATAAAAAGCAACTGATGAGAAAGAGTTCGACCATGAATGCAACATCAAGGAAAGTCACTTTAGATGGTTTCTCTTCATTAAAAATTTCTATAAAATACAGGGCACTGCAAATAAAAATGTAATAAAAACTATGAATTCACTACTCAGGTTTAATAAATGCTATTATCTTGTCACACTTGTCTCAAATCATTTTTGAGAGAGAGAAAGCCCTCTACATATGGTTGAATGTTCCTATATTTCCCTTCCCAGCCCAATCCTCCTCCCTTTTTCCCCAGAAGCAAACATTATTATGGGTTTTGGTGGTTACTATATCAACTATGTATGTATGTAGTATAAAAACATCACTATCTATATGTAGTATACAGATGAAGCATACCCAGTATTAAAATATGAAATGGAAAAATAACAAACTTGTATATCTCATGGAACTCACTTATCTCATTGATCTTTTAAAATATATTCTTAAAGCTGCTTTTTTTTTTTAAGATTTTATTTATTTATTTATTAGGAAAGAGAGAGAGTGAGAGAGAGCATGAGAAGGGAGAAGGTCAGAGTGAGAAGCGGACTCCCCATGGAGCCGGGAGCCCGATGTGGGACTCGATCCCGGGACTCTGGGATCATGACCTGAGCCGAAAGCAGTTGCTTAACCAACTGCGCCACCCAGGCGCCCTTAAAGCTGCTTTTAATCTGAGGCATTTTAGAGAGTAAATTTTAGAGTTAGGGGGCATGGCTTAAAACCAGTGGTCATTTCTTCTTGGAAAAAAAATAGAATAGAAACAAAATTTAGGGCAAGGGCTTTGTGATAGTGAATTTTGAAAGCTACTTTATAAGTTCTGAGAAGATACTGAGAATGCAAAAGGATTTCAAAGGCAGTAATGTGATCAAAATGCTACCAAGAAGCTCACATTTTATAAATTTGAAATTAAAAAAAAGACCAGTCCAAAATAGATTTCAAAGGTGAACCCAGGTACTAAAAAAAGGTTATGGTTATTCACTGAACTCTCTGCCATGCATGCTAAACTACTCTCCCAGAGTAACTTCCACAGCTTCGGATATTACATTAACTCTTCAAACCTCCAGGGTACAGGTTAGTAAGTCATTATCTGATGTACTAAATTTTATTGGCACCTAAATTATTCTCACAACATCAGCTATTCCCTGGGATTAAGTTACGGCCTCCATAAACCATACAGCTTTCTGATTACTTAAGAGTTCATGTGACTCCCAAAAGTGCTTAACGTATTCGCAGACGTAATTTAGGCCACCTAGAAAATCCAACTAAACAAGTGAAATTCACTCCAATGCCACTGTGTCCATATGCTTAAGGACAACAGAGTGGAAAAGGTCAATCTGATATATACAAACCTATTAAAGATAGAAACTATTGACCGTATAGCCAATCCAAATGTCCATTATGATTGGCAAGCAAAGTCAATTAAATAAAGAATGGTTCACTTATTGGTTTTATGTAGTCAGAGCTTTAGTAAGTTATAAATGCTCCCTAAGTCTGGCCCTCAGTCAGACTTCCTGGGATCATTAACAGTCCCTTGGCGATTTTATCAGAGATGTATTGATCACGGTATTCCAGCCAAATTCTAATTTACCAAATTGTAGTCTACCCTCCCCAAATTCCCTCAGATTAAGTGATACGTTCTGAGAGGACAGCCACCCCCTGCTTCCAACATGCTTCCCCCAAACTCAACCACTCAAGGGATGACACAAAAAACCCTCTCTGGCCCAACTCAATAGCACAGATGCCTTGATGGCTTCACAGAAGCCTCTTCTCCCACCACCCATGCACAAGAAGTGTACATATTCTAATCCTTTTTTAGCAAGAGATGTTTTCTGTCATTCTACGGGCAGATCAACCAAATAGGACATGGACAGATATTTATTTGCTACCCTAATTTTTCTAGAGACCATCCCAGGAGTGATAAAGAGAAGGTGAAAGTGCGAGGAGCGAAGCTGTGAGCTTCAACTCTTGCTGGAGGAAGAGAAAATAAATCCTTCGCTTTATTGCTGTTCCTCTTGGATCTAAATGTTAACCTTACTGGTTCAGAAAGAGAGGTTGGAAAACACCAAACAATTCCATTATGTGAGACACCTCAGAAATGGGATCACTACTTTTTCCATAGAAACACCTAGAGGAGATCCTCTCTACGGCCGTGTGAATGAACACAGAGGAAAGTGGCGGGGTTGGTAGGCTAAGTGTGCGTGGGGGCCCACCAGTCTGCAGGGTGACTTGGGATGAGAAATCGCAGAGATTTTTTAAATCATCACTCATCTTCCAATTCTTTCAACAGAAAACTAAATAGTAGGCTATTTGTTTGCTCGATTTTGTTTGAAAAATCAGTTAATTCAGTGAGAAAAAAATGAATTACTATGACTTGACATCACATAGGCATCAACAGCATCTCGCGGGCATGAACTGGTGACAGGGTCTTAGTTTTCATATGCATGCTTTGTATCATGTGTACATAGCTCGAGCAGCCTACAAGTAAGAGATTTCTTTGGTAATAAAAGTTAGAGGCATTATCATGAAAAATAATAAAAATGGCCACAGCTCAGAAAGCATTAATGCCATCTCTATGCATTTAAACTACAGCATAGTTGGCTGTGAAACGTAAATACATCTAGTTAACACATAAGCACACACTGAGCATCGAAAAAACCTTTTCTCTTTTTAAGCAATACTGACACTCATTAGCACCTTTGAATATAATTTCATGCAATTTAATTTTTTTATTTATAAAACTGTTTCCAGGTGTGATTATTATTCACCCATCACAAGATATATTTTTAAAAATAAAAACTGACAGCATTCACTTCCAAAATTTATGTATGCTGGTAGAATGCTCTAATTATACAACAAGGTAATTTTGTTAATGTAATTTTGGGGTGTCAGTTTACACTCCCGAAAGATGTTTACAAAGTTAAAAAAAAAATTTTTTAACTACAAAGTGCAAGTATTTTCCATTAACAGTATTCACTATTTCCTTATGGATTATGGTTATGTAAGCCAGAGTAATGTCTGGTAATTCTTTCTCAAATTCCTTTTCTTAATCTGTATAACCAAAGGATAGGGAGACATAGCATCTTTGATATAATTGTGGGCTTATTTTTACCAGAGCAAACTGTGACAGCAGAGTACGAAAGAATCATTTCAGAAGGAAGGTCCTAAAAGGGAGAAAACACAGGAAACTTCTAGACAGAATTCATCTATTTGTGATCCTGGACAACAAAAGTCTGACAAATCACCCCAGTACTCAAGAACCCCAGAAAGGTGTTCCACTTTAGGTAGAAATAGCGTTGCAATTATTCGTCCATTCAGTATTTATTGAGTATCTACTATGAAATGTGCTGGGTGATGAACATCCCGGAATAATAAGGATGGGTCTGCGCTCCGCTCTCCTGGGGGAGACAGATGCAACAAGAGATTTGCCGGTAGTGATTAAATTTGAATGTTTGGAAGGCGAGCCTCTCCTGGGAATAACGGTTATTCAGGAGAAATGTCAGGCCCCCTCTGCAGGAAGATCATCTCGTTAAAGAACAACAAAGAACAAAAGGTACTGGCCTCAGGGCTCGTCTGAGCATCAGAGTCTGCCCGCAGAGACCCAGTGGTCTCCAGCTTAGAAGATCCCCCTTAACATTCATTCTGAGTGCCCACAGACAGCGTGTCCTACAGCACTTTCCCCGACAACGGGACCTGTTGGGAACTTCTGCTTACTGCATTGTTTATTTTTCCTTTCTCCTAATTAAGCCTTCTTCTAATCCTACAAGGTAATAATATTTGCAAATGAAGAACACCTGGTTATCTAACAGGATGAATTTTCCAGGTTTCTGGGGAAAAAGTTGTGCAAGCCAAAGAAATCTAATACGTCCCCAGAAAGTAACCCAAACCCTTCACGATCTGCATACACGGGTAGAGGAGTTAAATGTATATTCAGCACAGAGAAACCATGAACATTGTGCCTCTGTGTGTGCGTGTGTAACCGCAGAATTCTAAGCTGGTAGGGTGTGCTTTATATCTATATCATATGTTATCCAGATACCAGTTGTATATTATAAGCTGCATATGCAATACCATATGGACACCATAAAATATCACATGTGTTGTCAGGATAATTTTACATTTAGTGCACGATTAAAATGTCTTATATACCTATCTTCTCTGTGTGTACATGGATTTATCTAACAAACTGCCTTCATTATCAAATTCTTATACAAATCGAAGTTAAAGCCTCTTTCCTTAAATTTAATAAAAAAGCGATATGGAAACGGGATTACAGTTTGTTTTTCTTCACTAGATTTTTCTGCCACGCAGCATTTAACACTGGTGCAGCTGTCAATACCCATTCATCTGCTATTGGGCAGCTTTTTCCTTTCACTCACTGTGACATTTTTAAAGTGGCAAAAAAAAAAAAAAGCTTAAAACAGCATATTTGTCACTTTTTTTTTTCTAGTGACCTTTTTAAGCACTAGGGAAAATTACTCTATATGTACTAAACCTTTTAATCATTACAAACACATTTTGCAATAGTGCTTTATATAGGGGTATCATTTAATTAAATTTAAGAAATTTCCATGGTACCTGCTGCTGTTCATTTAATTATTCAGAAATTTAAACATAAGAAAACCTCATAGCTCTTAGCTATGGCAACCATGTAATGCAACTATAATTTATATTAGGAATCATTTTTTATAAGTGGAATTTCAGAAATAACTTGTACACACCCTCGGTTTCCAGCTTTTAAGTTAGCTTTTAAGACAAATAGCTATACGAAATACTTCACTTCAGTAAATAAAAAAAGATATGTGGATGGTTAGGCATCACAAGGAAGGTTTTGAAAAAGAAAATGCAAGTCTGAGTCTTGACCCTATCTCAGACCGGCCACGTGACCTTGAGGGAGTCCCTGTATCCCTCTGACTTGCACCTACTGTCTCATCATGTGCAAAATAGGATGCTCATAGCCACTTCTCTCTCTCACGGTGTGATTACGAGAACCAAATTAGCAAATGTTTGTGAAAATGCTCCGAAATCTCTACAAAATGGAGAGTAATATGACTTTTAGTTCAAAAACAAAAATTTTGTTTCCTACACATAATGGAGAAATTTAAAATTCTTGTAACACAGGAGAAAGAAAAAAAAATGTTTAAAACAGGCTAAAATATCAACATTAGCAATACATTACTTAAAGTTAGTGTCCTTTCTAAAAATAGAAACAGAAATACTACTGTACTTTCTATGGAATGATATTAAAAATTGTAGGGGTGCCTGGGTGGCTCAGTGCGTTAAGCATCTGTCTTCAGCTCAAATTCTGATCTCAGGGTCCTGGAACAGAGGCCCCGGTCAGACTCCTTGCTCAGCAGGGAGTCTGCTTCTCCCGCTGCACCCCCACCCTGTGCTCTCTTTCTCTTGTTTTCTCTCTCAAATAAATAAAATCTTTCTTAAGAATTTTAAAAGGTAATAATTCTAGATTTCCCATTTAGTCTCGATTTTGTTATCACTTTCACTGTAATTGACATATCATTAGAAATGATCAGGTCTTTTTCTTCCTATCCTCTCACCATGTAGCCTCGAAAATGGAAAGGAATGGGCCTTATAGCCTAAGACAGAACAGCTACTTTACCACTTACAAGTTGGTCATCAAGAGTACTTAGCTTCTCTGTTTTTTTTTAAGATTCATTTTTTCTAAATTTTGTATTTCTTTATTTGACAGAGAGAGTGAGAGAACACAAGCAGGGGGAGCAGAGGGAGAGGGAGGAGCAGAGGGAGAGGGAGAAGCAGGTTCCCCACCGAGCAGGGAGCCCAATGCAGGGCTCAATACCAGGACCCTGGGATCATGACCTGAGCCGAAGGCAGACCCTTAACGACTGAGTCACTCAGGTGCCCCAAAGATTTATTTTTATTTAAGAGAGAAAGAGAGAGAGAGTGCAAGCCAGGGCAGGGGCAGAGGAAGAGGGAGGCAATCCTCAAGCAGACTCCCCTCTGAGCATGGAGCCCGAGACAGGGCTTGTTCCCATGACCCTGAGAGCATGACCTGAGCCAAAATCAAGAGTCAGATGCTTAACCAATTGAGCCACCCAAGAGCCCCAAGAGTACTTAGCTTCTCAAAGCATCAGATTCCTCATCTCTACAAAAAAGAACATCTTAAAAGAGAGAGAGAAAGAACAAATACCTATCATATAAGGTTCTTTCATGAGTCATAAATGGTGTATATTCAGGACCTGATACATAATAATCTCTCCGTCAATGATATTCATCACTGTGGTTTGGGCAAGAAAATCTCTTACCACACTTTGCTCTAACAGCAACAGGGAGGACTTATTGATTCTGCAGTTGGGCAAGAATCCTACCAGGAATCAGGACAAAGGCTTCATCCTTCAGGTAGTCCTCTTGGAGCCCTCTTCATTGGGCCTTGGCATCATGGTGAAGCAGCCGCTGGGAGGGACAACCTCCCCTCAAGGCTAGGAGTCACTGTTGGTTTGCAACCTCAGGAGCTTGGGCTGTAACCTGGGTGAAATTTGAAACTGGCACAATGCAGAGAGGACAAGGAGAGACAAAAGAAAGAGGCAGGCCACTCCAAATTGGTAGATGGCCGTTTTAATAAGCAAGGGAATTTGCCTATGTGGCTTACTTTGAGCAACTGCAAATTGAGAAAATCTCCATGGTCCCCTTGAGAATCTTAGAAGTTTACATAAAGGCCTTCACTGGGTTCAGTCACCCCTGCCATCCAGATGGCCTTAATAACACCTTACTCTCTCAAGGCTATGTCTAGGAAATAGCTCCTTGTGTGGGAATAGTGGGTCACACACAAATTACAAGGGCAGGAAAAGGGGTGAGGAGCCTCCAGTTGTCTGTGTCTAGCCAACAGTTCAACCAGTAGTCACGGCCTCTCAGTGAGCTCCTCCAGCAATCCTGGTGTCCTTCTCCCCTCCCCACCGTTCCCCTGATAGACAGATAAGTGATGGAATGGACTTGAGTCATGCCTAGCAGTAATGGGACTGTTCTAACAGAGATCACTAAATATCATAATAAAGACAAGTATTAGGGGCACTTCACACCATCACGGTCAGGGAGCTTTGGACCAAGAACTTGGGCTGGGTCTTAAAGGATGAAGGAAATTTGCTGGGCTGGCAGCACTGAGAAGAAAGCTTCCGTGACAAAGACAATAGGAGCACGTTCGAATCTCAGCATTGGTGGTTCTGCTCCCATCAGTGAAGCACGGTTTGGGAGCAGATGAGATCAACGGGGGTTGCCTCATGGTACCATCCTGGCACATCTAGGTTTTAGCCCCTCCTCAGCTAAGACCCAGTCAAGTTTTCAGCAAGTAACACTCCCACACTTGTGTCGTAGAAAGATCACTTCACTGTCTGGGTGGAGAACAGGTTGGAAAAGATTGCACCACGAGAGATTAGTTAGCAGACTTTGAACCAGTCTCCACAAGAAACAGTGTGAGCCTGAACTACGGCAGTGCTGGTGGAAGTGGGAGCAGGGGGCAACGAAGAGATGGCATTAGCAGAAAGGAATGAGTGAAAAGAAGGAGTGAGAAGGGGAGAGTAGTTGAGGACTATTCCTAGTTTCCTGGCTAGTGGGACTAAGTCGACAGTGGACACATTAAATATAATATCACGATCTATATTTCATAATAAAGTGAAATTGTGCTAAAACACAATTACCATAGCAGACATAATGAAGTAATCACACGTTTGCACTTATTTACGATAAATGTTTAGATTTAAGAGACACTTTTTTTTAAGACCTGACCCTTTGTATTAAAGACTGAGTAACTGTATTCCTATATACTCAAACTCACCTTGAATGTGTAACAGCTACCAATGCGAGGCCATCTTCTGGGCCATGCTATGCTACTCTAAACTGAGAGATAACTCTTAGTAATGTTCTGTCATGCTTGATAATGTTTTCAACAGAATGTGCTATAATTTCCCTCACGTTTACATGGTAGTTGCCTTCTTAGAAAACTCTGCATATGTTTAAATGGTACAAACTTACTTTATGTTCATAGGTAAAATGGAATTACATTCTATGCTTAGAAAACTCTAAACAGCTGTTTTCACCTACATAAATGGCTACTGGATATACCTGGAGTTGTCCAGAATGCAGGAATTCTACACAGAATACAAAATCTCGAGCATCCCTGTCTCCCCCCCATGCCAACCCCTAGGTCACTGGGGCACCTAAATCACTGGGACAATTAAAAATCTTCCCAACAAATTTCTAAAACAGTCTCTAGGGAATGTTATCACTCTGAACCCATTAAGAACTCCTGTGCTTGGGAAATGTTCCAGAAAAACATTATAGCCTCCTCTTTCTCAGCCCAGAAATGAAAAAATCAACTTCTTCAAAGGGACTTTGGATCCTGCTAATTGAGAAATCGTCTTAGTTTTGACGCAAACTATAACGGCCAACTGGAAAGTATGAGAAGGAAAAAGACACGATCATATCCACTCCTCAGTTTTTAGGAGTCTCCTTTCTGTCTCCCTGTGTTTGTGTGACCTTGGGCAATTCAGGAACTGTAACAGGCCCCACTCATCTGGGGGGAGATTGGCGCAGACGTGGAGAATGACCGTAGCTTTCCTCTATGGTTGCCCTGCCCCCTGGGTTGTTGAATCCAGGAGCATGCTGGAGGAAGCCCTCACTGGCTTTGGAGAGCCAACCTCAATTTTCTAGATTTCTTTTAGCCGGCTGGCAATCTATCGGAAGCTTGAGATTGGCCATGATGGTAACACTTAACCACAGACATTGGCCAACATGATAAATCAGGCCTCTTCCCAATACCCGGAGCCGTTGTTAAACACCAGCAGTACTCCCTACCCCCGGCTGAAGATGTCCTTTATCCTACAGGAAAGGGAAAGGTCGTCACTGAGGAGGGATTACAAAAGTCATCCTCCACGTCCTGTCTGGCCGCACAGGCTGTTCATTATAACCTTACTCACAGCTTGGTGATTAATGCTACTGTTACTTGTGGACACCTCAGTGACGTTCCTTTGAAGCACACGTGCAAGCGTTTCACAGACCGGCAGCCTCTGTGCCAGCCACGGATATAGGCAACTAAAATGGCTCTGCCTATAGAGAGGCTTCTGGGAAATCCTGGCACCTCTACCGTCAAGGAGGGCGTTCCAGTCCTTCCCCAGTCCTCTTACAGCAGCTAAGCTTTATGCAAACCTTCCCCTTGGGTTTAGAAACAGACTCACTCAGTTGTCACTCCGTCTACGGCCCCTGTAACACCAAGCTGGGGGAAAAGCCACAGCAGCCTCGAAAGCAACTTGAAACTGACAAATCCCTGAGCTTCAGATTCTGGGGGGAAAAGAGTTAAGAGTTTTGTCAGCTCCGAGTCACTAGAGGCTTCAGAAGTCAGTCAAATCTGCCGACTCAACACATTTTGCTTTAAACAGGAAAGATGCCAAGTGAGGTTGATGGCAAAAGAGATTTCCAGGCAGTGGCAAAACTAAGGAGAAGACAGGAGAAGGGAATATGTAGTAATAACAGTGATTCCTACTTCAAACAATCTGACAGCACTTTCACTATTCTGTCTCCTTTCTCACCATGTCCTCTGAGTCGAGTATTATTTTGGCCATTTTACAAGTGGCAAATGAGAATGGTCAGATAAATAAGCCAGTTCCAGAACATCTGGAGAAAACAGAACTAAAATCCTGGTCTTCTGATATCTTTCTTTCAATCGTTCTGACCCTAGGTGCATGTTTCCCACTTGGTAACAAGAAGATAACGTAACTAAATATCCCTTGAACCACATTTATGCCTAGACTTTTATGCACATAAAACTTTTTTAAATAGCTGAAAATAGTCAAACATCCATTTAGTTCAACTGAATTCTAGCATGTTTTTTTAAAAAATCAATATAAACTACAAATAACTCCATATGCTATCTGCTCCTTTTATCTTTCTTTTTCCTTTTTTAAAACAGTTTTATTGAGCTATAATAAGCATATGATAAACACAGTAAGTGTACAATGTGATAAGCTTTGAGATATATATATATATACATATACCCATGAAACCATTACCACATTCAAGACAATGAATATTCATCACCCCCAAAATTTCCTTGTGCCTTTTGTAATCTCTCTCACCTACCCATCCCACCTACCCCACATAAACCAGGCAACAACTGATCTGCTTTCTGTCAATATAGATAAGTTTTCACTTTCAAAGTTTTATAAAAATGGACTCATAAAATATATAGTCTTTATGTGTCCTCTTTCACTCAGCATTATCATTTTGAGATACATTCATGTCATTGATATCCAATTATTCCAGCACTATTTGTTGAAAAGACTATCTTTTTTCCATTAGATTATTTCTGCACATTTGTCAAAAATCAATTGGCCTGGGGTGCCTGGGTGGCTCAGTGGGTTAAAGCCTCTGCCTTCGGCTCATGTCATGATCTCAGGGTCCTGGGATCGAGCCCCTCATTGGGCTCTCTGCTCAGCAGGGAGCCTGCTTCCCCCTCTCTCTGCCTGCCTCTCTGCCTACTTGTGATCTCTCTCTCTGTCAACTAAATAAATAGGGGGGAAGCAGGCTCCCTGCTGAGCAGAGAGTCAGATGTGGCGCTCAATCCCAGGACCCTGAGATCATGACCTGACCGGAAGGCAGAGGCTTTAACCCACTGAGCCACCCAGGGGCCCCAATAAAATCTTTTTAAAAAAATCGATTGGCCTACATATATGTGTCTGTTTCTAAGCTCCATTCTATTTTGTTGATCTATTTGTCTATCCTTACACCATTACCATACCTTATTGATTACTGTAGCCTTATAATAAGTCTTTATATCAGGTGGTATTAGCCTTCTAGTTTTGTTCTTAATTTTCAAAATAATTTAGGTGCTCTAGATCTTTTGCATTTCCATGTGAATTTTAGAATCAGCTTGTCAATCTCTCTCTCTCTCTCTCTTTCACACACACACACACACACACAAAGCCTGCTAAGATTTTTAATCAGATTTGTATTGAATCTATAAGTCATTCTGGAGAGAACTGACAATTTTATTTCTGTGTATATGCAACTCCCCAAAATTAAAAATGATGCCACTTACAATAGCATCAAAAACATGAAATACTTAAAAATAGGTCTGATAGAGATGTGAAAGACCTATTCACTGAACACTACAAAACAATGCTGAGGTAATTACAGAAGGCCTAAATAACTGAACTGAAATGCCTTGTTCATCAAATACTCCATATTGGAAGGATTTCTTCTTCTCTTAATAATAGAAAGTCATCACTTCTTAGCTTCTCCTGGAGGTAGATATGGCCATTTGACTATGTTCTGCCCAAAAGAATCTAAGCAAAAGAAATATGGGTAACCTCTGGGTCATATCTTTTTCACTTTGTTTTTCCCTTCCCATGGACTCGTAAGGATGAAGTCAGCACTCTAGGGCAATACCTCTTTACTGTGGTCCCCTGACCAGCAGCAACAGCATCACCAGGGAACTTGTGAGAAATGCAAATTCTTGGTCCCTACCCCCAGAGCTATTGAATCAGAAACGAGTTGGGGCCCAACGCTCTATTTTTAAAACCCTTCAGATGGTTCCAGTGTGTGCTAACATTTGAGAAGAGCCACCCTCCGACTGCAAAGCATCAGTTAGAACCTGGTTGGCTGAATATCCCCACAGAGCAGAGTTGCCCACTCTCCCAGGATTCCCAGTTCACCTCCATCTTCTCAGATGACAGAAATAAACATCTCATGTCTCAAGCTTACCCTATCCCTAACTATATCTCCATCTCTCCTCTATGTGATAGTATCCCGCCCTTGTGTCAGGGGGATTCTCTTTTCAGATAAACTGTTTATCTCAGTGATAGTATCAGGGCATCGCTTCATGCCAAGGCTGTGTTGGCAAGGGCTGTTCACTGATGGGTCTCTCACAGCAAGAGCCAGTACCTTTCCCACATAAATTTTGACACTTTGAAAAGTTGGATAAATAATAAAGTCACATTAATATGCTACACTCAAATAGATATAATTTATAAATTGTCCTATAAGTCAGTCATAAAAATTAAGGTATGAAGTATATTTTCTGCCACTTTCCCTTTTTGTGTAATTCCTTTTCTTTTTCTCTCTGAAGAGGAACTACGAGGTTTCTCTTTTCCTTCCAAAGTGTTTACTCTTTCCAGTTCGCTCCCATCATGTAGGTACTTTAGTTGTCAATGGCAGCAAGAACTACCCAGAAGACTCTTTAAAGGAATTAAAAAGGTCTGAATAGCCCTAGTCACTAAAAGTAATAGAAGTAATGCTTTAAATAATATTCACACTTGATCATTTTAAATCAACTCTTCAAGTGGAAAAAAAGAAAAATTATAACCTGGAAAAAGATGTATTGTTTTAATTAGATAGTTGGATATCTATTTATATATTATATATATATATAATATATATATATGTATGTATGTATTGTGTGTGTGTGTGTAAAGATACTTCAAATATAGTGAAAGTAATCCAATAACTCTTAGTGGAAATTCTTCAGTGGTTTATCATGAAACTCTTATGATGCTTGAATGACCCTGTCAAACATCTTGAATACTTCCTGGTGACAGGAGATTCAAGTGTTCACAGCTCATTCAATATTCTACTTATTTGTTAAGCACCTACTCTGTATCAGGCAGCCTCTTCAATTTTTGAACAACTGCAATTGTTGAAAAGTTGTAACTCATACTGAGATGAAAACCTCCTTGCAAACAGCTTCAACACAGCTCTGTTGCAGAAACACAGGGTGCTAAGAGCCAGGGTTAGAGATACAACTGCCTTCAGGGACCTTACAGTGTCATGAGGGCAGGGACAAGTGATCCCAAGATGACTTCCTCATTCATGTACCTGGAACCTCTGTGCTCCCTGGACTCTCTCCTCACACCACCACCTTTTTCTCCTCCTCCTGACAATGGAATTAACCTGACAATGAAGTTAATCAATGCCAGTGCACGGATGTATGAAGTGCTTTGAGAATGTGGAACAAGCCACTAACTGCTAAAGGAATGGTCAGAGAAGGCTTTAGAGAGAAGTTGGTATTAAAGAGAGCTCTAAAAAATGAAAAGGAATCAAAAGACAAAGAACATTCCAGGTATAAGAAAGAGTATGGTACAGGCATGGAAGCATAAGAGAGCATAATATATTTGGGAAACTTCAAATATCTCAGTATGTCCAGAATAAAAGGCTGGGGGATAAAAGATAAGACTGGCACAAATCTACAAGGACAAATTAGGAAGGGACTTGTAAATCATAAAGAGTTTAGTACTTCAGGGGCGCCTGGGTGGCTCAGTGGGTTTAAGCCTCTGCCTTCAGCTAAAGTCATGATCTCCGAGTCCTGGGATCAAGCCCCTCATTGGGCTCTCTGCTCAGCAGGAAACCTGCTTCCCCCTCTCTCTGCCTGCCTCTCTGCCTACTTGTGATCTATCTGTCAAATAAATAAATAAAATATTTAAAAAAAAGTTTAGTACTTCATTCTCCAAGGACTGGGGAATCAGGAAAGAATGTTCACTTCTAATTAGAACAATTACTCTCCCTGAAGTATAGAGAATGACTCAGAGAAAGGGGAAAACATAAGGAAGAATGGAGAGGAGAGCTGTAAAGGGTTTATAATTTTCTTCCTGTTTATTTCTCCTCTCTGTTTCTTCCTCCAGAAATAGGAACTATTTCTAAACTCAGGTAGCAGAAGTAAGGATATGGATGAACCAACAGATTTGAGAGAGGAGGAAGTGAGATCATTATCAGGGCTTAGCAACCAACTCAATATGGGGATCGAGGGAAAGGGCTCTCATTCCGCCCTGTGGAGTATCACAAATTCTTCCCTATGATACCTCTTCAGTCATTTGAGAATAATGATCATATTCTTTTCCTCACCACTCAAACAAACTCATCCTCATCTCTTCAACCTAGGAACAATAAAATGCCATTCCCCAGCCCTACTATCCTCCAGTGCTTAATTAGGTAAAGAGGATGGCTTATGTAAAATTTCTTCAACTCAATAACAGACTCAAAACTCAGTAAGTTGATAAATTCACTCCTCTTCAGCCTATAGGTATTTACACCAGCCAAAACATCTCCCTCACTGTTCAGTTGTCAAGAAAATATATTAATGCTTCTAAATCAAGAACAAAAATAAAATCACTCAGAAATAAAGTTTAACATTTTATATTTTTGGCACTTAAAATATTCCTCTATTTGTGCTATCCTAACATGAGCATATGACTTGCAAAGTGCAGTAGCCATAAATCAGGCTACTGTAACACCCCTCCTCGCAGACATTTGTCAGGAAAAATAATTAGTATACTGGCTAACAGAACACTAATAAAGCAGTGCATTTCATTTCACTTGGTCCTTATTCAACAATGGTAAAGAGTTCCAAAGCAAAAGACAAAGGAAATTTGAATTATCATTACCCCATACCCAACCCTACTGATGAAGCACATTTCTTGCTGCTGGCAAAACTCCTGGACCCAATCTTTATTTTTTAACCTATTGATCCTTTTCCATCAGGGGCAGACTTGTTCTGCCACAAGAGTTAGGTTTCCAAATTGGCCTTAGGGAGGCATGTAGGTTCGAAACAATATTGTCATTGGCCTAGTTTTGGCAGGATTGGTGGAAAATCAGACAACTGTTATATTTTGGAGTTGTGGGCTAATAGTGCCCTCTGTTTTCCATTTTTACTCCCATCAACAGAATTACCAGATGGCCAAGAAGCCACTAGAACAGAAGTAATGTTCCAATATAGTGGAAAAAGACCAACCCTATAAACACTCTAACATCTATCCAGTGGCTTGAAATAGCAACGTAAATGTTGAGAGGTGAAGAGAAAAAAAGAAAGGAAACATAGCAGAAACTCTAAAGAAACTCACTCCTTTCACCAGCATATCTTGTCTTTTTAGAGCAATAAATTCATTGCATATTCCAGCACTCTCAAAAGATCTCACCCATCTTTCCAAATATCAAACCTCATAGCTCGGTGAACCATAATCAACTGAAAGGTTTGTAAGACTCTTCCTCAACCCCCACATTGGGCCCACAGGGAAGCCCAGAAATCTGAAATTTTAAAAATCTTTCCAGGTGATTCTAATAGTCACACTGGAGACCACTCAGAAGAGTTGTACCTACAGGAAGAATTTTCAAGTAAGGGTGCTGAACAGGGAAGTCACCAGTTGGGTAACTTTTCAGTTTGTATACGTCCTCTGCTCCCACCCCCAGATTTTTTCTGTGCCAGGAGAGAGAAGGTATAGCACCCAGGGTGATTGTGATCCCCAAGTTGAGAACCAATACTGTTTGGAATGACGAGTCAAGGAACTGCCTGGGGGGGAGGGGGGAATCATCTCTGATAGTGGGGACATGTAAAACTAGTAGAATCCAATCATAAAACCTCACTACTTCTTCACTACTGTCCTCAATTTTGGTTTATTCTAAGGAGCTAATCTCCTCCTGTAAGAAATTCTGGGAAGACGGAACTGGTTTTTCTAGGCATTCTCGGATAACAAAGTCATTTTATCTGAAAAAGTCTCATTTTATACTTAAAAATCAAGTCAAAATTACAAGGCTTAAAGTTAAAATCTCCCTTCTTCCCCATTTCAACTGGCACTCCCAGTTTGGGCCTACACATTCAACTTTTTCTCAATTTCCTTTCTTGCTTCTCCCCCTCCTCTACCCCACTGTGTCAGCTTCCCCTCCTCTATGAAAGACTGAAACTGGGATGGGGTCAGAAGAGAGAAAGGGGAAGCAGTAAGGATACAGAGAGAAAGGCCTTGGCTGACCAAAATTGATGCTATCTGGGGCGCCTGGGTGGCTCAGTGGGTTAAAGCCTCTGCCTTCAGTTCAGGTCATGATCCCAGGGTCCTGGGCTCCCTGCTCAGCGGGGAGCCTGCTTTCCCTTCTCTCTCTGCCTGCCTCTCTGCCTACTTGTGATCGCTCTCTCTGTCAAATAAATGAATAAAATCTTAAAAACAAAAACAAAAAAACAAAACTGATGCAATCTGACACTGGCTCCCTCTGGCTGATTTATAAAGCGGACTCTCACTGGCGAAGTGCAATGACAGTTTCCTTGGAGACCCCTGCTGTCAGTGAAACTGCTGACCTGCAGAAGTAGGAGAATTCATTTGCTCAGGTACATGACTCACAATTCCTCCATCCAGCTCCTGATTTCCCCCATATACCCACAGTCTTTCTCAGATGAGCTCCCCTTGCCCTCTCTACCCCCAAGGTACCTGGGCAGCAGTTTAAGGCAGTCGGAAGCCGGCTTTCTTTCTCACATGTGGCCCACATTTAATTCATGGAAAAGACTCATATGTCATTCCCTGCCCCACCATCAAGGCAGGAAGCTCTAGCCAGAGCATCTTACTTTGAAGTGCTTCAAGCCTGTCTCAGATGCCAGTTAACTGCATCCCCCAAACAGCAGAGAACAATATCAGGATCTCCAATGTATCCCTTTGAAGCCCATTCTGCTTGACTTGAGGTATAGAAGAAGTCTTTCCTTTAGTCCATCTGAATGAGGGAAGGGGATAAGTAGTGTACGAAAAACGATCTCTGAAAACTCGCCTCATGTCTGCAACCACCTACCTCCTCTTGGTCTCTCCAATCTCCTCCGTAGATTGGAAGTGGAAGCTCTGTAAAATCAGTTCATAACAACCATCTTCTCAAAATGGGTTTAAGTGATCTTGCACCCACCCCTGGCACACAGTGCTTCCATTGTCTTTAGGCCATAGATAAAACAGGGATTTCAAGAGTCCCATTTTACCCACCCCAACTGGGTGGCTAAAATCCTGTCCTTTAGCCTGCCAGACTGAGAAGGGCAATGGATTTCCATTAGAGGAGCTGAACATACCCTGCGTTCAGTTGGCTCTTTGACATTTGAAGTCTGGGCAGACTGGCGGGTCCCATTTGCCAAGGAGCAATTACTTCCGCAGTAATTAGGTCTGAAATCATGTTGCCTCTTTGAATCAAAAGCAGTTATCTGCACAAGATAACTTTCAACCAGTGCAGACACAGAAGAGTAAATAAACAACCAATGTTTCTTCAACCAAGCACAGCAATGAATTTCATAGCAGATAAAGATTTTGAGAGTATTAAACATTATAAGACTATAATCATAAGGTTACCAAAGAGATTTCTTAATTAAAGCCAAAATCGGGAAACGTACACTGAAGTTATTATTTATACTGTAATGGAAAAGGAACAGAGGGACAAAGGAGGGGAGGAAGAAATCTTAAACGGTAAACTGAAAAACAAAATCATAAAAAATTTAGATATACCAAGGATTCTAAAGATCAACTAATTTAATATTAATTCTTGTTTTACACAAAATAATGATAGGCAATATAATAATAGGCAAAATAATATACAAAATAATAATAGGCAACCCTAGTGAGCATTTACTATGTCTTAAGCACTTTATGTATGCTATTTCATTTAATCGTAAGAAAGGCTGTGGTAGATTTGATTATTGTTCTTGGGTCTTCATGCCCTCCTTTCCGCTACAGAACCTTACAGTGCACTGCAGTGGGGAAAGTATATTTCTCCCCCTCATCACCCATTGATATTGGGCTTGGCTATGTCTTGCTTTGACTAATGTTTTGTTAGCACATGTAACACAAGTAGAGGAATTATGTGTGTTTGTATGATTTGACTTGTCATCTTGTATTCTTGATATCCTTGCTGATCCAAGGAGAATTAAAAAACATATGGAACAAACCTAAACTCAACCTGAAGCCTAGAGCCAAAGCCGACTAATGAGCATCCTGAAACAGATATGCCCCAACAAACTTGTCGACCCATGAGCTAGGAAAATGAATGGTGTGGTGAGCCACTGAGTGCAGGGCAGATTAGTATGTGGAATTATTTTGGCAACAGCTCACTAATTTTGAGGCCTACACAAAGAGAATCTGTGCTCATCGCGAGGACTGAAATACAGTTCAAAAGAATCATATTTCCAGATTTCCCCATTCTACCTATTTGTCTCAATTTAGATACCTTGACTCTAACTTGTGCTCGTTGCTGGAAGTTAAGGATTTTATTGGGAAAAGAGATCTACAAGGAACTCACAAAACTTCTGATTACTAAAAGAACTAAAAAGGTGGTCCCCCTCCTTTTCTCGCAGTGGGGGGATGGGGACGGTCGCTCTGTGTGAGATGTAAAGACAATCAAACAGATATCTACAGTGACTCAAGCAACACATCAGCTTTAGCATGAACAAGAATAAAGCAGATCAGTAAAAGTTTTTCATGCAAAAAGGACCATCAACTCCCAGGACCAGAAATATATAAATCTTTGGTATTAATTAATGGGGGTTTGTTGAGTGCTTATGCAATAGTAAGCTGAGGGCAAAGGTGGTAAGTCGGGAGTGGGAACTTTGGAGCAGCTAAAAACAAGAGTATGAGAAAGAGAGATCTTCCCTTGAGAAACTTTATCATCATGAAAAAGAAACGCTCAGAGGTTCAAATGCATCGTTTCAAATCCCCAAACATTGAGAACTGCACGGAAAGTCATAAATTGCTTTAAAAATAAATTTCTAATTTGCTAACAAACTAAAACATCTGCCCCCCCACACACACTAGATGAAACCTAAAGCAAACATCAACATAATGGTAAGAATTTTAAAGCATTAAGCTTAAAATTAGAAATAGGACAAATTGAGACTCCTGACTCCAGGGAAACAAACTGATGGTTGCTGGAGGGGAGGTCGGTGGGGGGCATGGGGTAATCAGGTGACAGACATCAAAGAGGGCACATGATAGGATAAACACTGGGTGTTATACTGAACTAATGGGCCATTGAACATTATATCAAAAACCAATGATGTATTATACCTTGGCTAATTGAATTTGAATAAAAATTTTTTTAATTTTTAAAGATTAAAAAATAAAAGGAAATAGGACAAAGAAGGCTGATACCACCACTTCTGTTCACATTATACAGGTTCTCTGAACCAGTAAAATAAGAAAGAAAAAAGAAGTCAAAGTATGAGAACTGGAAAGAAAAAATCAACAACCATCATTATTCACAGGATATATGAATATATATATATATATTCTGCAAAAGATTATATAAAGTATTAGAACTGTCCAGAGATTTTAACAAGATAGTTGATTAATATTAATCAATATTAAAAAGTCAATTGCAAAAGAATATATAACTTTTAAAAATATTTAAAAGCCAACAATTTTAAAAAGGAATAGATTTAACAAAAGCTTTGTAAGATCACTGAGAATAAAAGTTAATATTTCATTGGAAGGCATAAAATATAAATAAATGAGAGAAATAGCACTTTCATGAGTTATATAAACACAGATGTATTATAACCATGTCAATTATCACTAACATGATCTATATATAAAGTTTAGTTCCATTAACAGTCCAATAAGGTTTTATGAGTCATTAAAAGCTGTTTTAAAAATCACGTGTAGATTAATGGATGAATAGAGAGATGGAGAGTTATATGACAAATCAATATAGTAAAATGTTCATTGTAGCATCGAAGTAGTGGATTCAGAGGTGCTAGCTTACTATATAATTCTTTCAACCTCTTTTCACTTTTGAAACTTTTCATTATGAAATACTGAGGAAAAATCATACGAAAAGTTCAAGGACTAGAATAGGCCAGACACTCCTGAAAAGGAAAAACCAGGTGCTTTACCATATAGGAAAAGTTCGAATAAAAGTTATAATAATTAAGAGAAGGTAGCATTGGTAGATCTTGGGGAAGGGACGGACCACTCAATAGATGGTGCGAGGAAAATTAGCTATGCATATTAAAAATAATAAAAATATTAGAGACAAACCTTAAAACTTAGAAAAAAAGTAAATTCATCTTCTATCTTTGTAAGGGGGAAAGCTTTTTTTTTATGACAAAAAATCATAACCCATAAAGGAAAAGATAAATGTAAGATAAATTTTATTACATTAAAATTAAAAACTACAGTTCAACAAAAGATGGCATTAAGAGATTAAAAGACTGAGGTGCCTGGCTGGCTCAGTTGGAAAAGCATGCAACTCCTGATCTCAGGGTCAGGCATTCAAGCCTCATGTAGGGTACAGAGATTACGTAAATAAATAAAATTTTTTTAAAAAGAGAGTAAAAGATTATTTTACAATCTGGAAACAGATTACTTTTCAACTCACGTACTTTTCAACTCATATAACTCAGTAAAGATTAATAACCATATTTTATAAAGAAATTTTATAAATCTTTGAGGAAAATGATGATTTTAGAGAAAAAATAGACAAAAGACACAGGCACCTCACAGACAAAAGGTACAAACAGATGATACTTATGTTAAACCATGTTCAAATCATTAATTATAGAGGAAATACAAATGAATACCAAATGAAATGTTTTAATTGGGCAATATGTATGTGTTTATTTTATTGATTTTTTTAAACTGTACACATATATGCTATTTTCTATATGATACGATGTACCATACATGTCTCTTAAACAAGTATATTAAACATATATGTCTTACACAAACATTTTAAGTGCAAAAGGATACTGAAAAGCCGGGAAGTAAAAATCTAAAAATCTCAATAAGGTGGACAGAGATAAGCAAACTCTCTTAGACATCTTAGCATAAAGTTGCTCTTCGACTTTAACAGAAATAAGCCAAAACAAAGGTGACAATGGGTTTATGATGTACTTCAGTAAATTTCCTAAACTTTCCATAAAGTATAATCTAGTAGTTTAAAAACCACATAGGAGTTGTTGAAGACTTATTACTCTCCTTGAAATTTATGAATTGTGGTTAAGTATATTGTTCTGTCCTAGGAAAGCGAGCAAAAGATGGAAACTATGGCCAAATATCCTTTTTTCCTTCCTTTCCTCTTTCCTTCCTCCTTCCCCAGGTCCCTCTGTCCTTCTTTCTCTTCCTTCCTTCCTTTTCCTTCTCTCACTCCTTCTATCCTGTTTGTCTCCTTCTGCATTTGTTTTCTATTACTGCAGAACAAACTACCGAAAAAAATTAGCAGCTTAAAATGAAACAAAACAGGGGTACCCAGGTGGCTCAGTCAGTTAAGCATCTGCCTTCAGCTCTGGTCATGATCACAGGGTCCTGGAATCAAGCCCCACATTGAGATCCCTGCTTAGTGAGGAGTGTGCTTCTCCCTCTCCCTCTGCCCCTCCCCCCACTCGTGCTTGCTCTCTCTCTCTTTCTCTCTCTCTAATAAATAAAATCTTTTAAAAAATTAATTATTTCACAGTTTCTGTGGGTCAGGAGTTTGGTCACAGATTAACTACGTATATTGCTCAGGGTCTCACCAGGCTGAAAACAAGGTGTGGCCAGGGCTCTGATCTCAACTATGACTGACCATCCTCTTCCAGGCTCATTCAGGAGGTTGGCCAAATTCAGTTCCTTGTGGTTGTAGGACTGAGGTCCCAATATTCTTGCTTAGCATTGGTTGGGGGTCACTCTCAGTTCCTAGAGGCTGCCCTCAGCTTCTAACTACAAGGTCTTGCTACAATATGCAGCCTACTTCTGCAAAGTCAGCAGATGAATCTGAGGCTTCAGATCTCTCCTAACTTGTTTTATGGGTTCACCTGATTAGGCCAGGACCTCTTAGGGTAATCTCTGTTTTGATTCACAGAAATTCAACTGACTAGAACTTTAATTACAGCTGGAAACCACAAATTATTTAAGATGTCTGAAACATAGAGTGACAGGTGGCAAGTGGGAGAAAGCTAAAGATATAGAGGCTAAGTCACACAGGACTTTGTATGCCATATAGGGAATGTGGCCGTTGTCCTAGCAACAGCTAGAAACCACTGAAGGAGTGAAGGTTTTTAAGAACAAAACTGTTAGAATGGAAGGGTCAGATCTGCATTTTAGAAGGATGGCTCTAGGGAGGAGTGAAAAAGACAAAGAGGGCAATTTATGGGGCCCCTTTGTGGTGCAGTCAGTTGGGCATCTGACTCTTGGTTTCTCCTCAGGTCAAGATCTCTGGGTCTTGAAATCAAGGCCCATCTCAGGCTCCCGGGTCAGTGAGGAGTCTGCTCAAGTTTCTCTCCCCTTCTGCCCCTCCCTGCACTTGTTCCCTGCACTCTCTCTCCATCCCCCAAAATAAATAAATAAATCTTTTTTTTAAAAAAAGGCAATTTACTTGAACAAGTATTTGTGGGATGAAGGGGGAATATGTAGCAAAAAATAAATCTAGAATTTATTCCAAAATACTGTGGCACGCTCTCAGAAATTCTTTAATCTGAAAAAAAAATTATGTAGCATCTATTCTATGCCTAGGAACAAAGCTTATAAACCAAGGGGAAAAAAAACATGACCCTCCTCCTCTAGCCTACCACAGGTATACACACATGGCTTTTGATTAAATAGCTGAAAGACTCAAAAGGCAAAAGAGAATAACATTTAGGGGAAAAGATTAGCACATTCCAAGTCACACCACAGCTTCATCTATTGTTGCCAGGTAGGGTAAAATTTCATTCTGTCCCTGAAGTCAAAGGAATACAGGAAACGTGGTCAGTTACAAACATCATTGTATCCACAGGATAAATTGTTCAGGAGAAGAACAAACATGCCTGACGGGGAGATCGAGCAAAACTTTCCCCAAGGAACCTCTGTTATTTTAAGTAATACACCAAGCGTTGAAACAGAGGTAAAAATAGAGGAATGACCAGTGCACAGCTGGGTTTGCCAAAAAAGGTCTCCCGAAGAAGGAAAGACAGACTCTGTCACTACAGAGAGAAGAGGCAAACTCTAGTAATAAATTTATCTCCATACGCAGCATTCGATTACTTCTCATTCGATTTGTCAAAGTGCTTATTTTGTGATTGGAACATCCCATGTGTATAATAAATTGCTAACTTCATCTCTTGACTGATTTGTAAATCTTGGTCCTTTTCAGGGATTAACTACTTGCTAAATTCATTTATCAAAATTAAAACTAGGTTTTCAGAATGCTGCCCTCCAAATCCCAGGAAACTGTGAAAGATTAACCTTTCTCGGATCCTTCCAGACTGCACACCAGTGGGTGACATCAATGCAAGTGATTAATAGAAGCTATCCAAGGGCTGGGGGAGATGCTGACAGACATTTCTCCCAGGTGACAGCATGAGTCATCTCCTGATCAACCTAAGAAAACATACATCCTGATACTCTCCATACCGATGGAACATTTCCAATTCACATTAGAATATCCGTAGGAATTCTGTTTTGCCCTAGTACCAGAGGCTTCGACAAGTGTATCACGCCTCCTTGATGCTGTAAAGCAGAATTCATTCATTCACCCTTTTTTAATCGTTCTAGAAGAATCAGGAGCCGCGCAGAACGAAAGATCTAGTACAGAATGAATTAGTCATAGCTCTTCTGGGATGCCATTCTGAAGAAAGACCTTGGACATTTTTTTATCCCGCTGACCCCTGACCCACTGAAGTTGTATACGATCTCTGGATTCATCACAGGGAAGCACACTCCTCTTCTGGCTCCTTTCTCCCTGTCTATTTACAGCCTGAGGTGCTATATCGGGGCCTTAGAGGCATTTCTTCCAAATACCCACATTGACACAAAATGTTCCAGCACCTTCCCAGTACAATCCTTGACATTTTCTCTTCCCTCCCTGAGAGGCACATGCGGCGAACCTGCTTCTTCCCGCGTATGAAATGGCAGCTGGGCTCCTTAATGGTTCCCTCAGATGCTCTGCCTCCTTTATTCCTCAAAACGAACTCTTTGCCTCACTTTGTAACAGGTCTGATGATGCCCTAAATAAAGTGCCATCAAGGCTTTGTTACCCACTGAAGGGTACAGGTTAAACCCAGACAGAGACATAAAACGGCATGTGTGCCATGAAAGTATTCCCAGATCCCCCTAATTACACTTGGTGGAATTGTTCCCTTTGTAGCCTCTAAACCAGTGGTGAGTGACCTTTTCTCTTTCCCTTGGGGGCTACTAACTTACAGGATAATCACTTGGGTGGGGAGCATACAGGTCACGCTAATTCCATTCATCTTACAAGCCTCTGTTAAAGCTAGCATCACCGAGCAAGCATGGTGACCACGCACTGTGTGAAGCGATATATATGCATTATTTCCACCAATCTCTACAACTCTGTGAGATATATTCAATTACTAATATCCATTTAAACATGAGGAGACCAAAGCCCTAGAAGGGATGCATAGTTTGCCCAAAGCCACCGAGCGAGTGAGTGGCCAGGCCAGGAGTCAGACCCTGGCCTACTTCTTTACCCCAGGTGAACCTCTGCAGGCGGTCCTAGACCCACATGGATGGGTGAGACACATGGAAGCAGAAGACAGCATTTCTGCCCCACCTCTACCCCGGGGTTTTCATTCCAAGGAAAATATGGTAAAAGCCATTACAGAATGAAAAACAGAGTGGTAGTCCACATGGAGGATGGGATCGCTAATCAGCCTGGAAGACTGAAGAAAGCTTCTCGAGACAGGTGAAATTCAAGCTGTAGACATGATGAAGAATATTCAAGGCAGGAGAATAAGCAATGGTCTAAAGTGGAGTGTTAGAGGGTACTGCAGGCGGTTAAGCGTCCGCCTTCGGCTTAGGTCATGATCTCAGGGTCCTGGGATCAGCCCCACATCTGGCTCTCTGCTCAGCAGGGAGTCTGCTTCTCCCGCTTCCTCTCCCTCTGTGTACTCTCTTGCTTTCACTCTCTCTCAAATAAATAAATAAAATCTTTTTTAAAAAAATTTTAAATAGACAAATAAATAAAGTACAGTGTTAGAAGAGGACACATACCAGGAAAGTCATGAAGCTTGACATGATACCAGTAGAGTGGGCAGGGACAAGAAACTAAAAAAGGTTAATCTGAGCCTTAACTGCCATGCCAAAAGTTTGGATATTATTTTTCAAGTAAGGGAGCCCATTGCTCCTATGCAAAAAAAAAAAAAAAAAGTGTTACTCATGCTAACTTTTTACTTTAAGGAATATTAGCCAAGTGGAAGTAAGGCTAATGGAGTAGAGAGAAACTAGAAGCAAAGACACCTGTCTGGAGGCCAAGGACAACAGGGAAAAGGAGATATACAGAAAGCCAGACAAGTGGCAGTACCCGTGGAAAAGAAAGGCCAGTACAAGATACATTTTAAAATTTCTCCACATTACATACTATCATCTTTTATACCATATACTTACTTAATGATTTGTGTATTCTCTGCCTCCCACTGAATTGTAAATCCCATGAGAGCCAAGATTTTTGCTGATCCCTAGTGCCTAGGAGACTGTCCCACAGAACCTCCACAAGTAGATTTAGAATCAATGAATAAATTTAAAAGACTTTTAGGGGTTGACTGGAATTCATAGATGAGAGTGTTCGATGATCCAAATGTCTAGCTTGGAAAACTGAATGGATGGTGACAGAGATCCAGAACTCACAAGACAGAACCGCTTTTGAAGTGTCGGCAGAATTCCAGAGGGATGTATGTTGCAGGCCTTTTAAAGTTGGGACTGGATCGCGAGAGAAGAGTGGAGGCTAGTTTTAGAGGGTCTGGAGGCATCTGCACAGACTTAGTAATGCTGCTGAAGCTATGGAAATCGATAAAACCAGGCAGAGCTTATGAGGCAGGGGAAGAGGAAAGCAGGGAAGCCATAAGCAACCACGAAATTTAAGAGCTAGGAGAAGCCAGCCATAGAAACAAAGAAGAAACAGTGAAAAAATCAAGAGGAGAAATGGAAGGAAAGGTGTTCCTGGAACCACGAGAAGAGCCTAGGAAGGCAGAGCCTGGCACATTTGGGAGTGATCAGTTGTGCCCTTAGCTATAAAAAGAGCGTGGAAGATGGGCCACTTGTTTCTGACCATTAGAACCTCTAGAGAGAAGAGTTGGAGGCACAGAGGCGAGGACTGAAAGCAAACTGCTGACACAGAGGAGGTAGGAGTGGGGCTACCAGGAGCTCATGGACCCCTTTGTGCACATTAGAGGAAGGCAGCACTTCTGGACAGAGGCAACCCTGCACGGGGACGCATGGACCAGCAGGCGGAGCACCCCCTTCCACATGTCCTAGACCAGAACACACGGACCGATGGAAAAGTCAATCTAAGATAAAGGAGAAAAGCTCACCAGTGCGATCCATTCAGGATGCAGAAAGAATATGCCTTAGATTTTAGGAAGCATGGCGAACGTTTGAAACGGGACAATAAAACATACTAAGGACAAGGAAAAGTGGTGATCTCACCGGTACTGATACTGGTGCCACAAACTGTGCAGCTGTATAATTTTTTCCATCGGTGCTCAGAAGCTCAGCAAAAGAAACAAAGCAAGTGGTTATCTCCATCTTAAAATGTTTTAGAAAATTACAAAATGCTTCACTACCCATTTTAAAAACTGACATCAATCACAAAAACCTAGATTCTAGGAAACTACAGGAAAAATAACTACGTTCCCTCAACAAATAAATTGCAAGTTGAAAAAGAGGAAGTTGGAAATGTGTATAGTAAAAAAAAAAAATGGGAAAAAAAAGCATCCAGTTACAGTGTATGTACTTTATCTGACTATGGATCCCAAAAGACAAATTTAAAATAATACTCAAAAATTTACACAGCGGAGGCATTGGAAATTTGGACGTTAACTGGATTTTGCAATATTAGGGAATTGTTAACATTTTTGGAGTAATATCGGCACTGTTTCGTTTAAGAGTCCTCATGTATGAGCAACACACACAGACCTATTTACAGATGAACTTGTTACAGAACTGGCGCTTGCTTCAAAAAATAATTTGAAAAGCAAGGAAATGGGTGGGGAAATAGGTAAAATAAGAGCGGCCATGAACTGATAACGTCACAGCTGGAAAATAGGCACACAGGGATTCGTTATACTATTCTGTGCCCTTTCATACTGGTTTCCATTTTTCTACAATAGGTTTTGTTTGATTCTGTGACAAAGCTCTATTCAGGGAAAAATGGAAAAATTGCATGACTTCGAATGATGGCCAGTTAAGGAGGATACAGATAAGGGAGGACATGTAAGGCAGAAAGGGGCAGAGAAATCAAATGGACTGAAACACAGAGAAGTAAAGGCATAAATATAAACAGAAAAAGAGGAAGCAACCAGAGTGAAGGACAGACTTGTGTAATGACATTACCACCTTGTGGTCTTTTAGGATATTGCCCCCAAATAGGCAAACGATGATGTTTTTTCACACCTGTAGGCATTTGTGGGGTTATCAAGTCTACCCCTGCACCAGGTTTAATTGAGTTAAAGCCCATCCCTAAGCTTCACTCCAGAGGTTTCTCACTTGTGACTTAAACTTTCTTGACTCTTCTAGTATTTTTAGATTGTACCTCCACTCGTGGTCACAAGGTCCCTACCTTTCCCACCCTTTATTGTCCGAAATTTCCCTTTTTCTATATTCATGGTTAGCTCCTAATTTGGTATTTCAGGACTTTATGAACAGAGAGATCCTCGTTCACTTGATCCAAACGCCTTAACAGTTTAATTTAAAAAAAAAAAAAAGTTTACTGAGGAATAACTGATAATCAAAAAACTGGACATATTTAATATATACCATTTGATGAGCGTGGAGATATGCACACACTGGTAAGACCGTCACCACAGTCAAGGTAATAAACATTTATCGTCTCCATTTATATCATCTTTTCATCATCTTATCTCCAGCCTGACTAATCTTAATTTCTTTTTTTTTTTAAAGATTTTTATTTATATGACAGAGAGAGACACAGTGAGAGATGGAACACAAGCAGGGGGAGTGGGAGAGAGGGAAGCAGACTTCCCACTGAGCAGAGAGCCCAATGTGGGGCTTGATCCCAGGACCCTGAGATCATGATCTGAGCTGAAGGCGGATGCTTAACCCACTGAGCCACCCAGGCGCCCCCCTAATCTTAGTTTTTAACTCCTCTTTGAGCTTCCTTCTCCCCTTTCTCCGACCTTTCCCAACTCCACAGAAGCCATTTTTCTTGCAGTGTAGGACAAAGCAGTGTATTCATACAGTTTGGGGGGGAGGGGGCATAAAACAAAGGAAATGGTTAGGAATGTAGAACCGAAGGGATTCTAAAGCTAAAATGGCCCCCACCATTCAGCCAGGCCACTCCTCCCTCGCACTCAACAGCCCAAATAGCACAAGTACTCTATCACCTGTGTTACCTTTTTTTTAATTGAGTGATAGTAAAGTTTACGGAGTGAGAGCACAAAGCTCCACAGGAAGGAGAGGACCCAAGAGTGTTGCCCTGCCTGGATGAACTGTTCAATCAACCCTCCTGTCTGTGCACATGCTTTCTGTGTGAGCGCGGGCTGCCCAGCCGCGGGCACTAAGGCACTAGACTCCGAGCTGGCCTCCCTGCTTCCCGGCGGCAGCCTCTCCCGCGGACCCTCCACACTGCGCCCAGTTACTTCTCCCCAACGCAGATCTGACCACGTGACTCGGTTTCATACCTTCCGGCAGGCCTCAACACCCACAAGAAAAGAATCCCAAATACTGACAGCCAACCTCCGCCAACCTGCACAACCCAATTTCTACTGCTCTTCTCCCAACTTACACCCTCTGTGGCAGCCATACCAGGCGACCTAGGATTCCCATCAAGCCACTCTGTGCTCCCCACTTCCTTGACTTGGCACATATGGTTATCCCTTTCCCAAAACCCATTTTTGTGCCTGGTTGGTGCCTAACCTTGGTTTGTCTTCACTCTGACACTGAGTTAACACTCAGATCGGACCTCCCTTCCCAATGGAGGGTTCCCCAATAGCTCATTGACACTACTGCTCTTTTAAAAGATTTTTTTTTTTTCTAATTTATTTGGCAGAGAGAGAGAGAGCACAAGCAGGGAGAGCAGCAGAGGGAGAGGGAGAAGCAGACTCCCCACTGGCCAGGGAGCCCAGTGCAGGACTCAATCCCAGGGCCCTGGGATCATGACCTGAGTGGAAGGCAGACCCTTAACCAACTGAAAAATCCGGGCACCATGCACTCCCCATTATTACTCTTAACTCACAGTCTCCTAGAATGTGTTTGCTAGTCTCTCTAACCCCTGCCTTCACTCCCCTTAAACTCAAATGTAGGGTAACCTGAACAGTGCTAGCAGCTGTCCCTCCCATCCCACAAGGGATACCTTCCAGCCCCCCCGCGGATGCCAGAAACTACAGCTAGTACTGAACCCCCTCCATACTGTTGTTTCCCTATGCATGCAGAACTGGGATAAAGGTTAACTTATAAATTAGGTGCAGTCAGAAGTTAACAGTAGCTAATAATAATAAGAGAGCAGTTACTATAACATCTTGTAATGAAAGTTATGTGAATGTGGTCTCTGTCTCTCTCCACTATCTTATTACACGGTACTCACCATTTTCCCGCGGTGGCCTGAGGCGATGAACCGCCTACCAGTCCGGAGGAGAAGTGAGTGAGCGGCTACTGGGACGTAGTGTCACGTACTATGGCCCTTCTTCCCATTTGTCAGAAGGAAGATCACCTGTTTCTGTCTTGCAGTTGACCAGGGGTAACTGAAACCACGGAAAGCGAAACTGCGGATGGGGGGCGATTATTGGGTTTACTTAAGTGTTCCCAGAACTTAGCCCAGTGCCGGGAAAGGCATGCATATATGCAGTAAAGATTGACTGC